>JAIFZK010000008.1:21095000-21545000 GCA_027481765.1 Tenualosa thibaudeaui
CAAGTGTGTATACAGGTTTCTGGGTATTCATTGTATTCATCCTTAAGTACCCTGTCCCGTATTTCCACAAGTATTTTTATTTCTGTGCTCGGAAACTATGTACCTGATTACCCCATATAAACTCAATGTAGCCCATCTGAACTTGAGAGAGAGTGTGTGTGTGCCTGTGTGTGAATGGGAAATGATTTAATGAAACAGACAAAAGCCCAAAAGACAAAGGGAAAGAATGAAGTGAAAATAGAGAGGCGAGTGAGAGGAGTGTGGAGGAGAGAGGCCAGACACAGAGGCAGTGGGGGTGGGGTGGGGTGGGGCAGGGCGGGTTGGCACGGCCAGGGCTCCATCAAAAGCAGCCTTGGCAAAGCCGCCTGGGACCTGCCGCCTGCCAGAAGCCCTTTAACTTCATTCACAGACTGCTTGTGACATTATAAAGCAACAGATCAGCTTTTAAAAAGTCCAGAAGATGTACACACACACATACATACACACACACACTCACACACACACACAGCCAGAGAGAGAAATGTGCAGAGCATGAGAAAGATCGAAAACGAAAAAGAAAAAACCCAAGCGAAGAGAGCAGCCGAAAGAGAGAGACGGAGAGTCGTCTGTGGCAGTCATTGTCTGGCTGATTGGTTGCGCAGACGGCTGTGTTGTCTGTAGTCATGGAACTCTCATTTGTTTAAAGTGATGAAATCCCCATTTGTTCGGGTGGCTTGTTTGGGCCGATAGCGATGAGCTCCCTCATGCGCTGTCTGTTTTCTTTGGGCCATCGCGTTCCTTCGCGCTCAGTGACATTAGACTGCGTCTCATTCAAATATGCTTCAGAGGAAGAAAAAAAAGAGTCAACAGATTGATGCATGGATGGATACTTAGACGAATGAACAAAAAAAAAACAGGGGATGACTTAACCAGTGACTGGATGTGGATGAGTAGACAAGTGCTCTCTCTCCCCTGTGTTTTAGCTGTTGTGGAATGTGCATTCCTCCTCTATTTGCCAGACACCTTCATTCTTTGTTTTCTTTTTCAACACAAGTTGAGGCTGCAAACTGACTCCAGACCAGCTGTTAAGGGCATCTGTGTCTTTCTCCATGTGTTCAATGTAGCTTAAAGATTTGGTGAACTGTGCCTGGCATGAGTTTGATATCCTTAATACAAGAACACACACACACACAATGACTGGAGAGTACGAATGTGTCAGAGAGAAAGAGAACCTTTGTGTGACTAAAACAACTATTTTTGTGTTTGTGTATGTCATGTAAGTAACAGTGGATCATCTGTAGACTTAGCATAGTCATGCCCCTGGTGTGCATGTGTGTTTGTTGTTGGGGGCAACGGAGGACGGGGCTGGGTGGACGGGGGGACGGGGGGACAGGGGGACAGGGGGCGGATGACGGGGACGGGGACGGGGGGAGGGGGTGGGTGGTGATCATAGTTTGTATCTGTTTCTTGGTCTGCTCAGCCCTCGGCTGTGTTGTCCAGGAGCATCTCCCAAAAGAAGACGAGGCCCACTCTCTCTCTCTCTCTCTGTGTGTTTGTGTATGATGATTTGTGTTTATTTATCTCTTAATTCAGACCAGCCTGCGGTGGGTGTGTGTCTGTGACTGTGTACTTGTGTGTGTGTGTGTGTTTATTGTTGTTTGTTGCTAACAACAGCAACAGCTGCTAGAGATGAGCCCCAGTGCTCATCAGTGAGGAGGCAGGTGCATGGAGGCCACCCTGTCTGAGGTACTCTGGACTCTTCCTGCACACTTTCTCTCTTTCTCTCTTACACTTTTTCTCTCTCCCTTCCCACTCGTCTGTAATCCCTTGCTTTTACTTAGATTGCCTGGGTTTGTATGGTTTGCACTCCTCAGAGGTATTTTTGGACATTTTGTCTGTGTGCCAAAAGAACATCAGACAAACCCCAACCCCACTCTGTTTTATTCCAGCCGTACGTCCACTCTTTCTGACATGCACACACACACACACACACGCACACACACACACACACACACACACACACACACACAAAGCATGCATAGAAGAAAAACTGGGATGAAAGACCCGCCATTCGGTAGCACAGAACACACGCTGTTGGGAGATGAAGAAATAAAGGAAAAAAAAATGAAATGGCCAGACGAAATCATGAAAAAGGGCCTCTGCAATGATTTATTGAAAATTTATAGTTTCTTTGGCACCGACTTTGTTTTAAAAAATCTCAGTTTGAGATGTTTTAGGCAGAGCGGCTCGGAAAAATAGCGGCAGGTCTGCGTCCAGCTTTTTGTCTCGAGGGCCTTTCCTGAGCATGTGGGAGGAGCTTGCTCGCCGCCTGCCCCCACAGCATTGGCCCTGTGGATCGAGCTGGCCACGTAGTCCCGCCCCCACGGGGCCCAGTGGATCCGCGTCACACTCCTATGAGTTTTATGGTGATGTGGGGTGGAATGGAGTCTGGACACTGGCAGCCCCTAAAATATGGCTTCTTCATGAAGACATATGAGGCTTTTCAGTCAGTTTATATGATGGAGAACCGGAGGAGTTTTCTGCCTTTTTTTACGACTAGCCAAACATGGACTAGGACTGTTCTGTACTAGCTCTCCTGCTGCTCCAGATATTTGAGCAGGGCTGCTGTTCCATATTCTCCTAGTCATAGTCATACTGTGCTCTTGCTTCCTTGCCATCAGGTGGAAAGTCAGTTAGGATTTGAAAAAGACTGATTCAGTAACCATGGATGATCTTTGTTTTTTTTTGATGATGGCGTCACAGAAGCATGTTGGCGTCTTTGCGTGCTGAAGCCTTGTCATGCAAAAGCACTTGACTTGAGGTAGCCAGCCTGTTCTGGAAGGTTCTGAGAATTCTACTCTGATGTGTCTGTCATTATGATATCACGTCAGCCATATTCTTCTGCCACAGAATACCGAAAGCTCAGTCTTTCAGTCATTAGCCTGGGGGAAGTTCCAATACCCTCGAAAGATTTTCTCTCCTTTCCTCGCCTCTCACTCTGTCTGTTCAGCTGCTCTTTGCCCAAATCCTTTAATAAGAAAAAAGGAAAAGAAATCGGAGTGGAGCTCTCTGGTACAGCGGGTGGCCATTTTCAAACATCAGCCTGCATGTGCACGCTTTTGTGTGTGTGTGTGTGTGTCACTGTGTGTGTGTGTGTGTGTGTGTTTGTGTGTGTGCCGTGTGTTTTTGTGTTGCTGTTGTCCTGAGCAACCACCACACACTGTGACAGGAGGATAAACACTGAGCTAATATCAGTCTGAACAAACAGCAAAGACAACACACACACACTAGCACACACTCAGACAGAAAACAAAGAAAAACACAATAATTGGGATGTAATTACATCCTTGTTGTTGTGCAAGAGCGAATGAGTAAAATATAATCAATTCCAAACCCTAGAGCTAAGCTGGTATTAATCAGACTGGGCGGGGGGGGCTCCATCCAAAGCGAGCAGTGATAGAGTGATATCAGTCCACAGCATCAGGCTAACACCAGCCCCTGTGAGCGCAGCGAAAAACAGACATGGAGGGAAATTTCACAGAGTCATATTTTTCAAGGCTTCGGTCTGCTCGTAAATGTGGAAATGTGTCTGTCCTCCTGACATACAGCAGGTCCATTTGAGAGCCTCTTCACCCTGAAGATGCTGAGGCAGAAACCAAATTACCTTTGCTTTGGCTGGACCACAGACGAACAAGTCATTTTTAAACACCTCAATATGTTGGCGCTTCAATGTGTGTGTGTGTGTGAGTGTGTGTGTGTGTGTGTGTGTGTATGTGTGTAAGAGGAAAATGCAGTGTCCTCCACATTAAGTTAAAATGAGGAAGATATTTTTAAAAAGTCGTCTTTTGGCATTTTAACGTCACAATGAAAACAGTGAGAGAAAATCTGTCCTTAATGCGATATAAATTTATTCTGAGACGAAAAAAATCCTCATTAAGAAATAAATATTTTGAATAAAAACAGACATGCCACAATTATTGGCGCCCCTAGAAAATCTTATAAACAAAACACTACTGATTTTTTTCTTTTTCATTCTATTGAACTTCTTTAAAGGTAAACAGGGTGCTTGTGACGTTCCAAGCAGTAATCTTTATTTTCCTGTCTGGTTAAGGTATAAAAATAGTCTCACAGAGGTCAAACACTAGGCAAGTCTACATGGGGAAGACAAGAGAATATTTTACTTATACAGCGCCTTTTACAATAGTATTGTCTCATGGTGCTTTACGGAAGGAGCACCCAAGAGCCACTGGGGCAAGGAAAACCTCCCTTATGTTTAGTTGGTCTAGGAAGGTCCCTTAGGCAGATAATTCAAATGAAGTAGAGTGTCTTGACCTTAGTACATCAAGAAATAGGTATAAAATACAGGTATGTACTTGCCTAAAAAATGGCATGTTTAATGGGCAAAGAAGTGATCATGCAAGCAGATTATTCAAAAGGCAACAAATTGTCTCATGGAAACAAATTGCCTTTTTGGTCTTTAAATCCAAATGTAAACAGCTGGAGATGCTAAATGCTATTGGGGAAAAACAGAAGTTATATTTCTGAGTTATATTTCGAAGAAACATTTAAAAAAACATTCAAGGTGGGTTTGCCATACATAGAAGAATAGCTTTACTAAAAAACCCCTTGCCTGAGTATAAGTATGGTGGAGGATCTGTAAATCGTGATGCTATTTAATCCAAAGACCATGGGAACCGCATTAGGATTTGTGACATTATGAAGTCCAAGAAATACCTGGCCATCTTACTCAAAGTGTGTGTGTCTCAGCCATGACATTAAGAATGGGTCATGATTGGATCACCCAGCTGGTCAGCGATCCAAAACATATGTCCAGGTCAATGCAAAAATGCTTTGTGTTCTCCAACTTTCTGAGATGTTATTGGAGCCAAAGACAAAGTGAGGCTTTCTAATGAATGGAACACAGGAGTATCAGTAGTTGTGTCCCACGTGTTTTGTCTTCTCATATTTGTCTTCACTAAATACATTTGTTTCAATAAAAGATTGGACATTTTCCTCATTGTTTTCCAATCCAAAGATGAGGTTTTGTCTACCTCTTTAGACTCATCTTTAGCAGTGGTGACAGAAATATGGAGGCAGATGTAGAAGCAGAAATCCATTAGTTGCAAACTAGTTTCCACAGTTTTCTTGTATTTGTGAAAATGTATTGTCATTGCTCTGCTGTAGTAATTGACTATAGCCATGCTCTGAATGCTTCTCTATGAATGTGTATTATGTGGCAAAGCCTCAGGATGACAGCGACATTTAAGAGAGAGCTTGCTGACAGCCATATGAACAGACATACAAAAGAAATTGCTTGGAAGAAGGTAAGAGAGAGGGAGTTAGAGAGGGAGAGAGTGTTAGAGCATTTCACTGGCATGTTCACAGTGTTACAAAACCAAACATCCTTGGAAAGCAGTGTCCTTGCATGTTCAATTCTCTCTCTCTCTCTCTCTCTCTCTCTCTCTCTCTCTCTCTTTATCTCTCTCTCTCTCCCTTCTGCAACTCTTTATCTCTATTTCCTGCGGATGAATTTGTGGTCCTCAGTGGGTTTCAGCTATTACTGAGCCGATTGGGGAACATGAAGACATTTCCTCATCCGACCAAAGGGGTCTGACCCTGGGGCTAAGCACAACCACTCTGCTTCATGCACAAGCAGATCCTGGATCAGCAGCCAGCACTGTTGGGGTCACTGAACTTGTGAGCGCAGCTTCATAGGGTTAGAGGAAGGGAGCGGAGAGGACAGAGGAGGACTGGGATTACTTTATCTCCCCCAGCCAGCGCTGAGGCATCTGGGGGTGATGAGGTGCTGCAAGGGGCTCCCTCGGGAGTCCCCCTGTCTGCCCCAGTAACGATGCACCCCTGGAGTTCTGGGAGTCACCGTCGGAAAAGCGGGATGAGGTGAGAGAGGGGCAGGCGACGAGGCGTCTGGTTCGCCCAGGAAAATGGAGCAAGCGTCACTGGATGGAGGAGGCGGTTTTCCATTCCTGGACAACCAGGGCGGAATGAGAGGGAGAGGTGCGAGCAGGCTGCTAGAGTGGCTGACAGAGGAAGATAGAGAGGGAGAGACAGAGGGAGAGAGAGGGAGGGGGGGTCCTCTCTTTGTCTCAATATGATGACAGCATACACAGATTTAGAGATGTGTGTGTTTGTGTGTGTGTTTGTGTGTGTGTGTACAGCCAGTGGGGGCAAACAGTTCTAAACAAAAGCAGATGGTGTCCACATGACAGAAAAACTTTGTGTGTGTGTGTGTGTGTGTGTTAGAGAGAGAAAGATAAAGAAAATCGAGAGGGAAGGCTCACCTTAATCAGCCCTGCAAGGCCACAACTCACAACACAATCAGCCCAGCTGGCGGAAGCCGAGCTGATTACAACATTCTATGTAAGCAGGATGTATGTGTCTGACTCTTTCTCTGTGTGTGTGTGCTGTGTGTGTGTGTGAGAGAGAGTGTGAGTGTGTGTGAGTGTATGTGTGTGTGTGTGTTTTTCTTTCTCAGTCCTCCCCATGTCTTGGCTGGGCAGTCTTTCCTTTTCCATCTTCTGAAATGCTTTCTGCTCTGCTCTTATTTCCACATTATATTGTATCTCTGTTTTACAAGTCGCCATTGTTCTGTGCTCTGCAATGTCAGTGTGTGTGTGTGTGTGTGTGTGTCTGTGTGTGTGTGTGTGTGTGTGTAGGCTGGAGCCCTATGAATAGGGTATGGGTGCCAGGCTAGTGTCATCATAAGTCATTAACTCATGTCCATCCTTCCATGCCCTTCTTCATATCCTCCTTTCCTCTTTTTCACTCTTTCTCATCCCTCTCTCATTCTTCTCCTCTCTGTCTTCCAAGTCCATTCCTCTTCCTCGCTCTCGTCCATCACCGCTGCTACTGTAAATGTTTGTGTCTGTGTAGCGGTTCGGCTAGACTGGGCTGCGTTGACTCGTCCAGTGAGGCTGGTATTTTCCTCTGTAGACATCGTTTCCCCTTCACCTCTCTTTCCCTCACCTGGCCTCTGCTGGGCGGGGCAGGGCCGATGTGTCCCGATCATGCTCTCTGAGTCACTCTGCGCTTGATTGAGTTTGCCTTACACAGTGGAGAAAATGGAGACTCAACTGAAGTAGCCGACGCAGTTGCCAAGTCATGACTCTGGTCAAAATCCAGAGAGAGCTTAGTTTTATTATTTGGTTATCTCTGAAGATGTCTGCTATTGAAAGAAAGGTTTTTCCATGGCTCTCAGTGTGTCAGCATAGGTCTACTTTACAATAAGTCACAATGAGGTACACTGAAAATCTCATATGTTTAAGTACGATACTTTATTTTGGGGCTCATTCTCGTGTTGTATGTGCGAGTGTGTGTGTATTTTGTAGTAACATTGACACGCTCATCAATTCAATGCTATTAGTTCAAGCAACATTGAGCTCTGACACAAGTCCTCCCTAACTCTACAGTGTGAACCACCACGGTTGAGCATGTGATTTACTCTAATGCCTGCTCCTGTGCTTCGTCTCCTCTGCAGTATTAAATATATCAGCACATTTGGGCCCTCATTCTCCCCTTGTTTCACTGCTGTCCTGCTAGCGATTAGCGCTCTGAGGGCTTTTGTTACACCTGGCTGCAATGGGCTGATTTATTGTGTTCATTAAGGTCATTTATTCTGTGCATTTGGGAGATTAATGGTGCGGCCGGTCCAATCTAGCCTCCCTCGTGCACGACTCTCGTGTGTTTGTGCAGCGGCTGCACTCGCTGCCAGTCCAAATCGAACCTCTCTCTCACCCGGCCAGCGGTTTCAGTCCCCCGTCGAAAGCTCTGAAACACGATCCTGGCCAAAATATCCAGTGAGGAGGACATCTCGTCAGTATGCTCTGTTCGTGTGATTCATTTTTCAGCAGGGCCCTTTTTATATTTGTGTCGAGTGTTTCTCTCTTTCAACTCACCCGTTCGCCTTACAGGCTACCGTACTGGGTGTGACTACAGCATGGGTCATGTGATGAACGCCCGTCTGTTCTTTGTCCATCTGATGTCTCCACCTCTCAAATACTCACACACATACACACACACACACAAATGTCTGAGACCTTGTGTAATGAATCTCCCTCAGCACGGTGATGAGCTGTGAAGTTAACGTTTCGTTCCTCTCTTATCTGCTCTTGTGCATTTCAGACCCGGTGGAGCATGGATCAAGTAAATGTGACAAGTGAGTGTTCCCCTCCACGCCACACACACACACACAGAGCTGTGCGCTCTACAGACATACTAGCATTCCTCAAGATAGAGAGAGAGAGAAAGTGTGTGTGTGTGTGTGTGTGTGTGTGTTTTAACCTCGTACTTAGATAATCGGTTCCCAAAGAGGTTCCAGTCGGCCCTCACAGTGGGCATTCCTCTCCCACTGAATCAAAGCCCCTGCTAGAGTTAGCAAACAGGCCGCGTGGTGAGACGGGAGGTTTGCTCAGGTTGCCATGGCCGCCAACCTAATGCCACAATATGTAATTGACAAACTTTGCCGCCACTATTAAATTTATTAATACCACATTGAACCTGCCTTCTGTAATTGACTGGAAATGTGTTTTCTTTCTCTCTCTCTCTCTTGTGCATGTGTGTGTGTGTGTGTGTGTGTGTGTGTGTGTGTGCAGTGCACAGCAGAAAGAAAAGGGCCGGGGGAAAGAGGAGACTTACTGGAAGGAGATCAACGCGGCCATGGCCCTGACAAACCTGGCCCATGCCAAGGACGGCTCCTCAGGAACCACCAGCTGCATCATCCAGAAGTCCTCACATATAGCCGAGATAAAGACTGTCAAAGTCCCCATACTGCACAAGTACTGACCCCTCTCACTCCTACCAATTCACACACCCCTACAAACACACACACACACTGACTCATTATGCACATGCACTTGAACTCAATTATGCATGCACACAAACACATACAAACACACACACACACACACGCACACACACACACACACTTACACTATGCAACATTCCTTTTTACACTCAGAAGAGTGCCTTCTTTTGTAATTATTTTCTATTATTTTTTATAATTTCTTTTTTTATAATTTCGTTTTTTGTTTTCTAAATGGCAAAAGTGATGAAGTGTTTTTAATTGATATATTTTATTAGAACAGTATTAGAAGGATGTACTGTACATGACTGTGGAATTGTGCCTTTAAGTGTGTCTGTCTCTGTATTTGTTCTTTTGTTTCATTTTGTTTTTGTTTTGCTTTTTTGTTGATGCGACGCACAGGCATTAGCCAAGTGTTGAAACAGTACTCTCCAATGAGACACTTTTGCAAAATTAACTTATTGTGTGAAATTTGACTCCACTTTCTTTTCCTTTTCTACCTGGAAAATTTGAATTGTTACTTGCCAAAGTGCCTTGGTAGACTTCCAGCTGAGACCTGATAAGTGCCTCTGAAGAGTGAAGTTTTTATAGGACAGACTGATCGAAAAAAAAGAGAGAGATGAGCGTACAAAGATGAACGACCGAATGCCTTTGGAGTTACGTAGCTCCAACACGCAGTGCATTATATCATTGTTAGCACTCCACACACACACACACCTTTTTATCCCTTGTCATGTACACTCTCTTGTGTACATTTTCATGTAAAGCCCATGGCATTGTAGTTGTTATGTCTGTGTCTTCATTGTGACTGTAACCCCAAAATTGTTTTGTCTCGGTGTAAAAGACTCAACTCAAACCTGCCAACAATAACGCTGCGGAGAGATAAGGCTCCTCTCACCTCGGCCCTTGCACTTCTGAACACACGCCCAAGCACACACATTCTCTCTGCTACTACTACTACTACTACTACTACTACAACACACACACACACACACACACACACACACACACACACAAATCTGTATTATTCAGATTTGTGCAGATGAGCCGCTGACTTTCGTCACTTTCGTACACTCACACCCAGATGCTCACAACACACACATGCAGTGTTCGTATGCAGCAAGCTCATACAGGCCGAGGCCTTCCCATTCCAAATGGCAATAGCTTTCAAGGTTTGGAGCTGTATCTGTTTCCTGCTAACGGGGCCATGACCTGAAGGGATGTTTGTGTTTCTGTTATCAGTGTTCGATGCTGTTAACAGTGTAGCCCTCTCACATGTTTCTACTCTAAAGGCTATGAGAGAGAGAGATAATGAGAGAGAGAGAGAAAGGGAGAGCAGGAAAGAGAAAGAAAAGAGAGAGACTATAGCCCCATGCTGTGACGTCCATTCCACCTTCAGCTGTTCAAAATTACCGTCAGATTGTTGTTTACAAGAAGCAAGAGAAAGACTTCCACATTTGACTTGCTTCTTCTCTCCTTCTTTCCTAACACTAGTGTTATTTAACATCCTCTCTCTGTCAGTGAGTGCTCAAAGAGATTTTTTTTGTGATTGTTGTTGCTTTTGTTTGTTTACAAAGGGTACGTCTGTTTATGTCTGTTTTATTACGTAGTCGCCCCAAACAGTACTGTCTGATAACTCCTCGGGTGGGAAGCGAGTGGAAGGAATCTTCCTCTCTTGCTTTCTGTTGCTTGGCACTTAAAGGTTATTTATGTTGTCACAATGACTTCAAATACACAATAGACAGAAAAATCAATTGTGACTGTGCCAAGTTAACTGCAGTCGGCCAGACCTGCATGACCTCGCTTTCAGATTGTGAATTTCAAAGGTACTGCTTTGTGTGTGTGTGTGTATGTGCTTTACACATGAGCTTCATTTGAATCTATGCTGTGTCTGGTTCTAGGTTCAGATTGGATTGCGAGAGAGAGAGGGGAAGGGTGTTGGGGAGAGAGAGAGAGAGCAGAGAGGAGAGTGTGTGGCCTCATGCAAAGGGTGGCCTGAACGGTTGATGAGGAAAGGCCATATATTTGCTCTAACTCTGACAAATTCTTAATTGTAAAAGTGCAGACAGTTGGAAGAAGCACTTAAACATAATTGAGACAGGGTGGGAGGGAAAGAGAGAGAAAGAGACTGCTTCCACTGATAGGGGTAATATAGAGAGAGTATGTGTTGAAAGACAAGAGTTGCCTTAAATACAAACACATCGCCTGCTGTCCATAAGATCCCCTTATGCTCATGTGAAAGGTAAGATTAGACTCATTGCCTCAGACCTGCCTCGCTGGGCTCCAGTCTTTAAGCTGGAGCACACACACACTGATACACGCACACGCACACACACACACACACACGCACACACACACACACACACACACTTTCCTTCTCCCTCTCTCTTTCTCATCCACATCGCACCATGCTGTAGGGCAGTATTCTGCATTCAGTGTTCCGCACATGGAAATGCTGAAGTTCACACCTTACAGATGGAAAATGTTTTACCACTGAGGATCCTTTGTCACCTGCACACACACACACACACTTTCTCACTCTTTTGCTCTCTCCTGTTTCTTTCTTTATAACATACACATCTTACACGCACACACACACACACACACCTAGCATTTCACATAGAGACCCGTCAAAATATAATCCTGTCTTTTCTTGGTACTGTAAAACTACATGCACAAACCCTGTTGAGAAAACAGAAAGCAATTACTATGTTTGTACTTCAAAATCTTTAAATTATTAAGGATTGTAAAATAAGAAAAAAGAAAATAAAACAACTGGGACAGACAGTCAGATTTTTATGTTTGTTTTTTTAAGTTATATGAACATGTTTTCTGTTAGAGACTGGATGTTTATCCAATGACCAAATGCATAATATCTCATTATATTGTTTCAATTTCTTTTGACGCTACATTTTTTCCAAGAATTATGGTTACTTCTACAGAACATCAAATAAACATTTGGAAAAATGCTCCCAGCCTCCAGCTTATTTCCTTCATATTCGCTGTTTTATTAATACTGAAAATATTTCTCTTGAATGTGAAACGTCTGTTTGTTTGTTTGTTTTCTGTGATACAAAGCAAGGTAATAGATTGGTACATTTGTATTCATTTCAATAATTAATTCATTTCAAAATAAATAATTTGTCTTTGATCCTAAACATAAACCAGTGATGGCAGAGGCATCTTTTAGAAAATTCTTTTTGGTTGTGTAAAATTAAATATGATGTTCAAACTGACTCTTTTTATATAAAATTCTTAACGTTCCATTCTGTGCTTGTTGGAGAAAAGGAAACATGGATTTATGATGAATGAGTCTTGCTGCCACATGCATTGCAGTGCTATTCATCTACAGGGTTCGTGCCGAGTTCAAATGATAGACTGTTGGCGTATTTAGTCCCCCCCCCCCCACACACACACACCACTCTAACGCACCCCTTTCTCGTTCCGGCCTTTATTTCAGCACTGGTTCATTAATTAAAGGAGGGGAAACACTTTCCTTTGGTTTTCTCTCGGCAAACTTGAAAACACAGACGAAGCACCGGTCAGAAGTTAGGGAGGGAGGGACGGAGGGAAAGAAACAGCATCTGTTTGATCAGCGCAAACGCCGGGGTCCTTAATTTTGGATGGGAGGCGACGGCTGAAGTTAACGGTCCTGTTGTTGGGAGTCGTTATTTACCAAAGATGTTTACAGTACAGAGAGGTGCGGCAACCCCGTGGCCTTGGGCTGGCTAAACAAACTAATCAGGCAAACCGCTCTTTTTGCTCTTTTCACTTCCTCCATGCTCTCCCATTCCCTTGCTCTTTTAGGCCTAAAACGAGGGAACATTTGAAGCCACAAAGAACGGAGGGAACCCTCACTCCACCCCAGCCTAACCAATACACACACACACACACACACACACACACACACACACACACACACACACACACACACATCCTCAAAGGATTTAGTGGCTCCTCTAGACCAGTGTTAGTGTGGGTGAAGCATTTTAAGGGTATATAACAAGTGTCACCATGAGGTTTATTTATTTTTTTCTTTTCTTTTTTTGTGCTATCTTTCAGCCTAATAGGCTGGAGAAGGCATGGGAGTTGTTTGAAACAGAGTTGGTTTGAAATGTGAGCATTATTTTTGGACCATTTTGGTGTGTTGAAGTTTGCTTCAATTTACAGCTCAGCTGTGGCGCCAACTGCCCTGTGATGATGTGCTGCATAGATGCTACATTGGTAGTCCAACCGCAGAATCTTCATACATTGGACACACACACATGCACAGACACACACACACATCTCCGATTCAATAGGTGTGTCCTTATCCTTCTGGGCCCCAGGGCTGGGTCTGATCCACCCATCCTCCTGCTTTCTCCCTCATTCTCTCCATCTCTCTCTCTCTCCTTCTCGGGTCTCTCTGGTAATGGGTCTACCATGCCACCTCTCCCGCTCTGCTCCACACAGTCTAAACTCAGCTTCTGAGCCAAAGACCCAAGTATGCCAACTCCTGGAGAGAGAGAGAGAGAGAGAGCGAGCGAGGGAGAGGGAGGGAGAGAGAGAGGGAGAGGGAGAGAGGAGATGATCAGGGCATAAAACAACAGGCAGTCAAGTTCAAGGACAAAAAAAGAGGGACTAGGGCAGGGTGGTGTAATGGATTATTTGGAGTGCAGGATGCCAAAATGAAAAGAACCTAGGATGAAGAACAACACAAAATAGCCAGAGATAACAGAGAGAAAGAGAGAGATGTGGATAGACAGAGAGAAAATGAAAATAAAAAAAGCAGACAGATCAGTACAAATGAAGTGCTGAAAAGTGAGAGAGGAATGAATATTTCAGGTTTCATCCTGAACAACTATCTACGTCCATTATTTATTCTGAAATGCTCTTCATGGACGCACAGAGATGAAAAATATACCACCTCCCCCACCACACACACACACAAACTCACAGGCACAGTAATACATGCTGATGTTGTGAGAGATCTAAAGTCCAACACATCAGCAAAACTGCATTGACACCCCCATCTGCCTCTATGTGTGTACAAGCTGGCAGAGGTCTGCGCACTGAGCAAGAGTTTCCATCAAGAACTAAGCGATGTTCCATCATATTTTATTTATTTATTTTCTTTCCATCCTGGTTTCTTTTTTGGGGGCTCGAATCATGCATTTGCTGAAAGATGTGTTTGGGTGGATCTGGGAGGTTATCTTTCTGTGGGAGACGGCTGCTTGGAGATGGATGCATGGAAACGGTCCATGGGCCAATCACCCACCCCTACCACCACCACACACACACACACTCACCTCAGTGCAATGGATGAAACCTAAAACCTCCCATAAAAATCATCTAAATTGCAGCTGTAAATAAATAAATAAAACTGACGTATTTCCCTTTTGAGGAGGAAATATGAATCACTCTCCATGTTGAAGTAATTAGTTCACTTGCACAGTGGGGCCAATTGTTCATTAATTAGAAAGGCCCAATATTTTGCTTCATGTATGTTCACATACATTTCCTTTTTTCCTCTCCCTTATACTACCTATGTGTTGTTTGAACACAGATATAAGCATAAAGTGCTTGATCCCAAAAGTATGAAGGTATGAACCACTATAAAGTTAGTGTTGTTATAATCTGTAATAAGCAAAACTGCCATGTTATTTCATATGTAATAACACATGAACAAATGGTGATATTTCAAAGAATTATGGACAGGGGTTGAGGCGACACGTGAATAGCCTGAATATCTCTGATTAGCCCAAAAGCTAATTTTAATTCTGGATTAATTCAAACAAATCCACCCAGCAGGTGTTTGTTATGTCTCTGACTCACTGCAACATGGAAAACCTCTCCACGCAAGGACAGGACATTAAAGCTCACTGCTCATCTGAGATAAATCAGATGTTCTTTTCTTGATCTGCTGCATTATGTAGGCCCCAAGCTATGATGTTTTGTATGGTGCTGGACCTCTAGTCATATGCAGTTTCCAAAACATTTGAAGGCATTCCACATTGGAACCCCAAGTGCAATGTCCTTTGGGGAGGGGAGCAAGGCAAAGAATAAGACCAATTTCAAAGCCATTTTTTCACACATTGATGGGAAATTGGTGACAATGTTTTGGTCAGAGTGGAACAGGTTTAATGTATTACATTAGCAGGCTTAATGGTTTATTTCCCTTGTGATCCTCTGTCTCAGGGTTCATGATGGGACAGACAGGCGGAACACTGTGCTCATTTTCCCACTACTTCCATTATGTCTCCGAGAGCCACAGATGTTTGACTGTTTGCCCCTCTTTCTCTTCTCTTTTACTTTGTTACCTCTATTTACTCTCTCTATTCCTCTCTTTCTCTCTCTCTCTGGCTAGGAGAGTGCTGGGAGAGTCTGTCTATTTTTGTGAACTAACCCGAGGCGGTGAAAAACATTTCCTGCCTTTATTTCTTACAACATACCTTCGAAGAAACTATTGCAGTAGTTCTTCAATGTAAAAGAAGGCAGAGGATCGGGATGGGGGTTTGGGGGGAGCGGGTGGTCTTTTGACGGTAGGGGCCTTCTGAATATGTGAAAATTTCCTGCATTAATGCTGTTCTCACGCCAAACAATAACATAACATATGGAGTATTTAGTCAGGTGGACACACTTTTCATTTTGGGGTTTGGAATTCCTGTGTCTGGTTCTGAAGAAAAACAGATACAGTTTATGTCCAGACTGATGTTAACCGAACAAGAGGGTGGGTGTTGCCAAAGCAGGGAGTGGTAGGAGTGTGTGGTCAACCCTGGCACTGTGTCTTTGGGAAGGGAATGGGAGAGAGTGAGATACCCCAACTCACATCAAAGCAGGGCAACACCGCCAAATACGGCAATTGCTTTCAAAAGGAAAGAGAGTGGGGGTGGGGTGTGCAAGCTTAGTGTGGTAAGCTGGGGGGGGGGGGTTCACTTGGGGCTGGAAAGGTTAAAGGTCAATCTGAAGTTAGAGGAGGGTGGTGTTGGATGTTGCATGGCCACATGTCCAACAAGACCCACAAAAACCTCTTCCTTTAGGCATCTATCGTTGAGGTTGGCCAGCAGGAGACGTGCATACCAACCAATCACAATGACCAATCACCACCACCATTATTTCACTTCATGTACTGGGCATGTTTATATAGACCTGATAACTGGATCAAATCAACCTGAATGTGCTATACATACATATTGAGTATGTTACATGTTCCCCACCCATTTCTTCTTCTTTTCTAAAATTATTTTGTTCTCTCCCTCCCTTCCTGTTCACCCACCCCTTCCCTCTCTCAGACAGTACTTTCACAGTAATGTCACAGGTCCAGCCCCCCCACCACCACCACCAAAAAAAATTCCTCACGTCCTCAGCGAGCCCTAGCACGGGTCAGCAATGTCATTCCGCAACAGCAAGTAGCGCATAAGGCTCCCTGAAAGGCTGCGTGTGATCTAATGACAGCAAAGGGGGTCACAAATACGAGCAGGGGAGAGTGAGCAAAAGAGAGAGAAAACACAAAGTCTGTGTTCCCCCATCTAAGATTTCAGAGGAGACAGTTAAATAAATTCCCTACTACAGTCAAGTGAAACCACGTCAAGGCAACAGATGGAGAAAATGGCAGCCGCTGCAGGAATGCGGTTTGGCTTGGCAGTGAGTGAGTGAGAGAGGGATGGAGTGCATGCGCCCCTCACACGTTAACACTTTGTGCTTTGAGGTGCGGAGATACGCAGTTGGGGGAAAAGTGGTGCAATTTCCGTTTGCTGTACATGCAATATCTGTACATTTTGTCACTCCAGTTGCTTTCTTTCATTTGCTTTCTTTTTTCTTCTTCCTCTCCATCTTTTCATTGACTCCTCTTCCTTTCTTTCTACCATGCATTCTAGTCATTTTGGATCGGATCAGTCTTTCCGTCAGACACATGAACTTCTTGTCTGCTGCTATTTTGGTCTCAAAATTACTTTCCTCAGCTTTGCCTGTTTATCACACATTTACCGTCTCTCATCATCATTCTGCTCTCTCCTGTCTATCTTTGCCCCCCCCCCCCCCCCCCCACACACACACACACACACACAAGCAGTAAAGGGTGGTGTTTTCTCTGGGGAAAGACATAAGCCATCATCCCACCTAAATCTGGGCACTGAAAGAACAACAGACAGGCCTAACCCTGTACACCCCCCCCCCCCACCCAACACACAAACATACTCTCCTCCCCTGATTTACTCTGGCCCTAATGCACCTTTATGTTTTTATATTTTGATAAAGCGGCCACTTCTGAATTTATGCTCGAAGGGTAACCAGTCAAATGAGCTCGCTTTACAGTTCTCTCGACTCGAACCGCTCCCTCTCTGCCGAGCAAGAAATTTACGACAGGACCTTACATTAAATACTGAACACTGAGCAGGTCCAAGGTAAAGCAACTGTGGTGGTTTGGATCAGACAAAATCCCTTATCTCTGGAAGCACATTCATAGCACTTCTTAACGCATTAAGAAAATGCTAGAAATTGAAGGCCACACTGATAGATCCACTGTTCCATAATGCCCTTTATATTAAAGAGAGCTGTGCATTTTATAGCCACTCGACAACAAAGATAACATATATTTGAAGTGTTCTAGCTATTCAACATTAGTGCTATTGTTCTTATTTTCCGACAGTTACTGTTTAAAAATGACATACAGTCCACACTGTCCAGACCTTCCACTGTATGTTTCCAGGGAATGATTGATTGGCTTGCTTAATTGAGTTAACTTTGAATTTATCTTGATACACATGCTTATCACATCACACATACCGCTCAGACTCTGACTCTCACTCGTTGACTTTCTCTCTCTTGCTCTATGTCGCCAGGCCAAAGCAGTAAAAAGACAATAAAAACTCAGAGGTTTGCCTGGGAATCATACACGGACACTAATATATGGCTCTCCAGATTGTCTGGCACCATGCAAGCTGCTTCTTTCCATTCAAACAAACGAACCTCTAAAAGGAGACATCAGGTCCAAAATGTTATTCCTGACCCGACCCAGAATCAAAGATTACTTACCCAAACCTGACGTCCCAGTAGAGGAGTGGTCTCCACCTGCCAAGGCCCATTTGGATTTTAACTGTGCTCCCACAAAGGCCAACAATGAAGTCATCAGGGAGTTCAAAACCGTGTTGCTGTAATAGCACCTTGTTTAACCCCTTAAGGCCTAAAATTAAACAAATGGTTTTGACTTGTGTCAGGGTGACTGGAGATGTCTCAATTCCAATTTCAATTTCATAAAGGGGGACAAGAAGCTACAAGGCACAAAGAGGTGAAAAAGAGAGATAAACAAATGTAAGTTTAAATAACTATCAAACAATTCCTATTGTAGGTATAAAGAACAGTACGTTTGTATTAGACCTATCCATTCTGTGATGAATCTGATATGTTTACCTTCTTTTAGGAGACAAAAAAGCCAGTGAGGGCGATCTTTGTGTAAGGAATATAAAAGTATAAGGCATGTAGGAAGCACTAACTGTCTGGCATGATCAGATGAAGATATCCATCTACATAAAGATAAGTCTCCACTGGTGAGTGCTTGGAGCCAGACTGCTGGGGGTGAAGAGCAGGGGTGTAGCAGGTCTGGGAGTCATATCCACACTCACTCCCATTCCCACTGTGACAAGAGTGACTCCTGTCTGGCGGCTACCCCCTGTGACCTCACTTCAAATTTAGGTGCTACACTGTCTGCAACATGATTGGCTGGATGGAAAGATTTAAACTCTGACACAAGCTCAGTACGAGGCTATAGGAGAAGGCCTGCTGAGAGTGAAGGCGTGGGACCCAGGTTAATGGAGACAGAGGACAAATTTGGGGAGAACTGGGTCACAGTGCTGCCTCTGCTGTGCCCCCAGTTGCGAGGTATGGCGGCCACTGACCATCCCTGCAGTGGTGCTGAGTTGCCACACATCATACCTTAGTTATGCTGCTATAGCCCAGTGCCGCCACAAAAGCTTCTTGTGTCATGCCGTACAACTCTCTCTCTCTCTATATATATATATATATACATATATATATATATATATATATATATATGTATATATAAGTATGTGTATGTATGTATATATGTATATGTGTGTGTATGTATATATATATATATATATATATATATATATATATATATATATATATATATATATATATATATTTATTTATATATGTGTGTGTATATGTATGTATGTATATATATATATATATGTATGCCCAAATTACACATTTGCTCTCTGATGTGAGAACCTGGCCTAATTCACTGTCTTCCTGTATGTATATATATATATATATATGTATGCCCAAATTACACATTTGCTCTCTGATGTGAGAACCTGGCCTAATTCACTGTCTTCCTCTGTCCACAATTATCTCTGCTGAGTGTCATCCCTGCCTCATTCCGGCAGACTCCTCTCACCCTCCCCTCCTGAGTGGACTGCAACCAACACTAAGGGAGGCCCATGTCCAGACCGACTCTCCATCATAGAGGCCCTTCCTGGACGCCCATCCCCTTCCTTGAGGCTTTGTGACCCCCCCCCCCCTCACAATGGCATTGTCAAATGGACCCTTACTGTTACCCACATGACCCATCTCACTCCTTTGAGTTTGACACTATGTCTGGCCACTGCTACATTGTCCAGCCATAATTCCTGATAACCACCTATAGACTTACTACCATATAATGTAAAGTGGGATAACACTCCATTATGAACTGTTACGAACCTCAGCTAAAACCATAGGCAACTTGTAGTCTGTCATGGTTACCACTGATTGTAATTCTTCTGCATGACCCCCGGCAGTTGGGTTAGCCCCTTGAGTCGTGGATCTGCCCAAGGTTTCTTCCTAGATTAACTGAACATAAGGGAGTTTTTCCTTGCCCCTGTTGTCCTTGGGTGCTCCTTCTGTGAAGTGCCACGAGACAATACTATTGTAAAAGGTGCTGTATAAATAAAATTGAACTGAATTGAATAACAGTCTAAAGACCAGTCCCATGCTTGCTTCCAGTTCAAGTTAGCTGTCCTATAGTTGGCTGCCCCTGGCTCCAGACCAGTTCAAGACCGGCTGCTATTTAAAGGCCCAGTCAAAAGGTAGCAGAAGCAGCTGCACTGTCCTTCCCACTTTTGGTTCCAGGAGTGGGAAGTTTAAATCTGACCTGTGCTCACATGCTAATCCCACTCCATCTCTCACCCACTTGCTTCCAGTTCATCTCCACAGTCCTGTCTGAGTACTGTAACTCCCCATTTATTCACAGTGTGCAAAATGTCTTCATCTATGAGGTAAATACACTGAGGCATGGCTATAACATTGGAATACATTTCTTTTCTTTATTCTACCTATCAGCGGTCAATACACTTTCTTTGGGGGGGTGGGGGGGTGCATAAAATAAATATATTATATATATATAATATAATATATTATAATATAAAATATTGACCTGAGATTCACACACGGTGCAGTTTATATTCTGGAAATTACTGTAAAAGCAAAGAGCTCCAAAAACATACTTTAACAAAGGGCCAGTCAATCACTCAGACATTCGTCTATTCCCTGACATGTTCCTTTGTCATATTGGAAGATGACATCCTCCCATGACAGCTGGCACGTTGCACAGGACACCGGAGGCTAACCCCACACCACCAGGTCAGACCGCAGTGCGTCACAATGGCGACTGTTCGGTGAGGCCTGAAAGGCCTTTGCAACCACCAGTCACCCATTCAAGATCATGTTGTTTGCTGCAGCTAACACTTATGCAGAGACCAGAGGGGCTTTTAGAGCCTCCACAGTGTACTTCACACTGAACAACCTCTTCTTGAGGGAGGATTCAGCCAAGCTGCTTACGGGAATCAGAGGAGAGGTTTGGACTAAACTAAAAAATGTCCAGAGAGAGAGAGAGAGAGAGAGAGAGAGAGAGAGAGAGAGAGAGAGAGAGAGAGAGAGAGAGAGGTGAGACAATTACAATGGCTCGTACATACAAACAAGTCCACATCTGGCTTAGAAAAGGCCAGGGACAGCCCACTCCCATACGTTCTACATGTTTCTGAGTAATGACACTAATTTGAGATGCTTTCCTAAATTCATAATTGGCTCTAATGAGGTTAACATTTTCTCAGGAGAAGTAGTGGTTGGCAAGGGCAGTGGGCTTCCTTACAACATCATTTGGGCACTCACTATGACACATTAGCATTTGCTAATTATAATCCTCTGCTATTCATTCCAGATGGGAACACAGCTCTAGGAAAAAAAAAAAAGTTTTCTGGTAGGCTACACTATCGTGAGGTGAAAATTCCAAAAGTTGGTTTTTGGTTCTAAATGGCCCAAAACTTCAATAATTTGATGTGTTGCTACTGGCCTGAACAAACAGCTGCTCCTAATTTCACTGTTCTGCTAATGAATACATCCTTCATTCTAATCATATGATTAACAAGCATCAATGTATCCCCCTAACAGGAGTTTATCCATAAATCCATAATTGTATAATGTACAATTTAGTCACAATTTTGGTATCTTGCATTTGTATTTAAGTCCTCAAATAGATTCATTAACGGATCCCATATCAGAGACATACTACACATTTCAAATGACAAAATCTAGCCAACTATAATGGCCCAGCATGAATGAAACTGAATATTTAGGAAAGCAATTTGGCCTATTCAGTCTGGGCTATAAAGGTCTATGTAAATATTGGACATAACATATATAAAATACACATCACATAGAAGAATACAGCCCACCCACACTAATCGGAAGGAGAGGATTTTGTTGGCCAGTTCAACGCAAATGGCTGATTTAATTCTTCAGTGTTACACTTGGATTCAGTGCTGCTGTGAGGGCAATGACTGACATGCTGCTGAGGGAGTTTAAAATAGTTTTAACATGAATAGATTCCCCCCTACACACACACACACACACACACACACACACACACACACACACACACACACACACACACACAAATGCACACACGGCCTGCAAGCTGCTCACTGTACAACCTTATCTTGGATTGGACTTGCTGTTCTTGTGTGGTTAGGGCTGAATTCCCTGGCACAGGCCTTGGTGATGGATTGGCATGGTGAGACCAAATAAACACAGTAATTAAAGCACAGGGTGCCATTGTTAATGCAAAATAATGAATCTGTCTATCCATGTGCCAATCACCAGGAACAGGAGTAAGTCCCGACCCTTTCACTCTGTCTCAGATCGGACGTCGGCACCACTAGAACAGAACCACCACGGTGAAACATGCGGTTTTTCCGTGGAGGCAGGTCTTTGGCCGTGTGTTAAGCATACACTCTGTGCGTGTTGATACAATGTGATTAGTTTATTATGGAAGTTTGCAGCTAAGGTTTGTGGGCTCGCCCCTGCCATGCAGTAGTAGTAGCCTGGCAAAGTAACTAGAAGACTTGTTTTACTTTGTTCTTTTTCTTTTGTTTTGGTTTGTTTTTTGATCGAATCGTGAATGACAGCATGGCACAGGAATTTGAGTGTGCGGAGCACAGCGAGAAACACACCACACAGGAAGCCAGGGAGGGTGAAGTCGTCGCAGGGGGCTATGGGCCAAATGAACAGAGCTACTTTTCCTGACATTTGACTTTCCAGAGAAGAGACCCCCCCCCCACTCCTTCCTCCTTTGCTGTCCATCATTATGCTACCATGGCAACTGAAGTCAGCGAAGGGGATTCCACAGAAGATGTTATCTAGAGGTTGTGATTTATTTTCCCCAGAGATAGCCTACAAAAAGTTCTTCAACAGTAAAGAAGGGAGAGCAAACAAGAAAGAAAAATAAATCAAAATCAAAGCAACATAAAAGCAAGACAGAGGGAATGAATGAATATTGATGAATGAATGAATGAATGAATGAATGAATGAATGAATGAACAGACAGACTAAGGACAGATAGAGGAATAAAAAGAAAAAGACAGAATTTGCACAAAGAAAAGAAATGTTAGACACATCCATCAGTGGACTGTCAAACACAGAAATCGGAAGCTCGTGACGCAACATCTGGGAACAAATGTGGCAGACCCTGACTAAGTCCAAACAAGCCATTCAGCGTAATTAAAGAATTTCCACTCACACTGACACACTCATCTGTTCTGGGAGCCTGTTGCATGTGACCTCATAGGCCTTTGCTCCTGCAGAGAGAGACAAAGTGAGTCGCTTACTGCCCAGGGAACAGGCTGTCTTCAAACTCCACATTGTCTCCTATACTTACAGACATGATGGAAGTCTTCCATACAGACATTAATGATAAACAAAGCAAAAACATATGCAAATGTATAAACAGCCATTCACTCCTCAAACCATAATCCAATATTTCTTAAAGGAAAAAATCTGGTGTGACTCAATCCATAGCCCTGTTTGTCGAGGTCATTGAATGCTGTCGGCAGGAAAAGGAATGTCAGAACTGGATACAACATAGACCAAATGGTGAATCAACAGCTAACACTAACCAAATTGGGCATAGAAACTCACTTTTAGTCTAATTTCCTATGGCGCATTCAGTTAACATCGCTGTTCGGTCTGTCTGTGAAATTTTCTGGTTCTTCTTCCTACAGACAGCACTCAGTGACCTTGAACAACATGACTATGGATTGATTCACACTCCCCTTTAAGACAACACTAGCACGTAGCATTACCTAATCAAATCTTTTTCTTTCATGTGAGGATGAGGCTGAAATTACTGACATAAAATTACTGACAATAACATACTGTCACTATCAGGACACCTCTGTGGGCTTCAGTATTGCAGTTGGTTTCATCAGATAAGTCAACACTGAGGCCAACTGGATACCTTACAAATGCCTCTTTCAGTATTTTGCTACAGTTGGATGGCTCCACAGTGGGGAAGCTGAAACAGACGGCTGGAAGTCTGTGGAGATCTTGTTTCCTTGTGAATGCCTTAATAGGATTGCTGTATTCTCTCTTTGTTGCTTATTTTCAGTTTCCGTCAATTCTCAAAAGTGGATTGAAAAGACATGATGATGAAAACAAGGAATGGCGCCAAGCATGGCTTTACCTTTACCTGCATTTGGTAAGCCTGCAGTGATAACAAGAGATGCTTTACAAAAAGTTATCATCAACATTGACATTTTTAGATGTTGAAACAACATTTTTATGCATTAAGTTAATTGATTCCAGCCTGCTTTGGCCCTTCAGGGGAAATAGGAAGATCTAGTGGGAAAAAAAGGTTTGTGAGCCTAACAGGGGTTTGCTGAGAGAGAGAGAGAGATAGATAAAGGGGGAGAGAGGGGAGACCAATGGAACCCAACACCTCATGAAGCCTAGTCTGACGTCCTGTAACGGTTTTACACATGACAGTGTGATGGCTCCTTTGAGAGTTTGTCTGAGCTCCGAGCCCTGCACCTGAGAGATATAAGGAGAGAGGGATGGAGAGAGAGAGAGAGAGAGAAATGGAAAGAATGGAGGGGGACCTGCGAGGAATTAGCAGACATTCATTCATTTGACAGACACTTTCATCCAGGCCGACATTTGCTTCAAAAAGCACTACAGAGTGTGTTGTCAGTATATGTGCTCTCCGGGATACAATCAAAGGGCTTTGGTAGTTTCAGGCCCTTGTTCCACTAGATACAGAATAAGAGCATGAGCAAGATCATGTGGAATGTAGAATGTAGGGCCAATGGCAAATACAAAAAAATTCTGACTCACAGACATATCATACTTCTGAGGTTTACAAGGCTGTGAACCAAACATTTTTTATCTCTTTCCATGCACGTCTTAAAGGCCTCCAATGTCTCCTGTGTTTGGACAGTGAGCTATAGCCAACAGTTCAAACATAGCATATATACAGTATCCGCTCATGTTGGGTGCGTTAGAGTTTTGCAGTGTTTGATCTGAGGTGAAAATGATTGATCCTCCTGCGAATCCTGAAACATGTCGCACGGAGCTGACACAGAAGCCTGTTTTCCTGGAGCTCGTTTTGGGAAGGAAATGCTGAGAAGATTCTGGAATGGAAATAAAAAAAGGAGGAGAAAAGAAAAAAAGAAGTGAGGTGTGCTTGCTCGGATTCTTCAGAGCTCTGAGAACCAGGCTTCCTCGGCCTGTGGCGCTGTGGTCTGTTTCCAGGCGTCCATCAGTGGTGGCGGGCGGCCCAATGCACACCGCCGTGCGCTTGCCGCGTCCGACGCACTTGGTGTTTGACCGAGACATATTTTCATCCAAACTGCGATGCTCTTGCCAGGCTGCATCCATGGCAACAATGTGTCACGAGTCCCCTTTCATGCATGCACAGGAATTACACATCTCCTAGTCAAACCCAATTATTGCCATAGAAACAGCCTTGGGCTGTCAGAGGGATGATGATTTAGGTCTATGTGAGGACACCGCCTGAACAAGCGGAGATTCCCCTGAATTCCCATAGCAATGCTAGCGTTCCAATAAGTTTGGAGGGTCGATGAGGATATTTGGACAGACAGAAAAACACAAATGTCTTCTCAAAATTCATTTATTGTAAATAGTTTAGGTTCCTTTGAAGGTTGCAAAGAAGACTAGGTCATATACATGAATATCAGTATCTTTAAAAAAACATGCAATAAGCTCAGCAGATGCTACTCACACTACACCATTACACTGGCTCTACATTCTTTGCAGCTCAACAAGGGATGCAAATTAAAATATATATTTTTAAATATTTTAAAATATTACTGATATCCATAGCTGATATCTCTGGTCCTCCCTTCTCAAAGTTCAATCATTAAGATATCTCGAGTCCTTAGAGTAAAAAAGTCAATCTTTGGAGAACGTTCATTGAACACAAATAAATAGAGATGTGTACATATTGGTAAATAAAAGAAGACATGGTCACACATAAACACCTAATCCCATTGTTGACACACACACATGAAAAAAGAATGAAAAAAATCTAGAGGAATAAAATAAACCCTTCCCAACACAACCACCTGCACAGTGTCACGGTGAGAATGAGGCCCATGTTGCCAGGCTACTCAGGGCAGAAGTTACTTTCAATTTTTACAAAAGCATTGACAACTCGCTGAATGGAATTTCAAGCTCCAAAGTAATATATGAGAGACTGCATGGGAAACAAGTCAAAGCCAGAGTCATCATACTGCTTCTTTCTGCTCTGGCATTACGGCCTTTCTGTCTGCCTCTGTCCGTCTTTGTGTCTGATGGATTGTGTACACACCCTTATGACTCACACTCTTCTGCCGTCGAACAGGCCATACTTTTCCAGATTTTTCCACCTAACACGGGCCGACTTGTAGAGGTGCAGGGGACTCAGCAGGCACCGTTTCGGCCAGAGTGCATGAGTGTACACTGAAAGAGATGATCAACATTGCAGCCACAAGAAAAGAGAAATTCTGTGCATGTGAGGAAAAAACTGCAGACCAGGTCAATCCATGCTAAGCCAAGCACTGAACCGAGTCTGGTCTACTGTTGCCATGCTTTTGTAATTGCATGTCACAGCTGGAAAGAACCAAAATATGAAAAAAAAAAATCTGAAAATTGACAATCTCACATTTTCTTTCCCTTTGTGGAAGTGTGGTGTACGTCCTCATTTGTAGGCACCAACAACCAATTCTACCTGACACTGTGATCAGTTATCTTCAAAAAAAAAAAGGAAACAAGTTTAGCTAGAATTAGGAAAGCATACAAATCGTGACGCAGGACTTGAAAGCTCCCATGCAGACGGTTAATGTATAATCTTGACAGATGACACAGTCTCTGTTTTTCTCCTTCAGTCAGTCATGTTTTTCAAGTGATAGTGTTAATGGTTTTGTGGCTTTGCCATTAAAAATGATGTAAACTTGGGACATTTATTTTTCTGATGGCTGGAGGAGATCTGTGTTCCTGTGGAGTACTGTGTGTGAGCGAGTGCACAAATGTGAATCGCAAAGGTGAGCACTTGCATGCCTGTGATAAACAGAGACAGACACCTGTCCAAGAACAGAGTCTGTACATGTGAGGTGTTTTTTTCCCGTTCAGAAGATGGGGGTTTCCTGGCTGTATGTGTGCATGGACGGTGGAAGTACTAGACGAGGGAGCAGTAGCCCCCGCAGCCCCCTGCAGCCACCTGCTCATCCTGGGCCAGATGGACACCTCCTCTACCTTCGCTCTCCCACAGGCCTGGGGTCTGCAGGATCTTCTCCACAAGCTCCTCAAATGCGCACTGAACCCCGTCTCGTGTCTTTGCACTCGCCTCTGAGAGGGACAGGACAGGACGGGACAGGAAAAAAGAGATAAAGAAAGGGGAAAGAGTGAGAGAAAGTAATGAAAAAAAGAAAAGTGAGGGAGAAGAAGAGTCTATAAAACTCATAAGGCATAACAGCGTGTATGGCGATCTTCATGTGCCATTTCTGCAGGGTTCACTGGCCTGGCCTGAACTTGGCACCACAAGGCTTATGCTGCTTAAGCACTCATGCAAGACTGATGCTGCCGCTCAGCTCCAGCAGAACTAAATGGCAGAGTGGAGTGGGGATGAGAACCAAGCAACTAGAGGACTGTGAGGATGGAAAGGGCACTGGACAAGCTGCTGGATGGATGGATGGGTGGGTAGGAGGCTGAACCCCTGAAGAGTCAGCAGAGAGGCTGATTGATGGAAAAGTTGGTGGGATGGGATGGGATGGGATGGAGGAGACGGGGGGTGGGGAAGGGGGGGGGGGGGGTTAAGAGGAGCGAGCGTGCCCTGTGATTGGCTCGCTTGCCCGCCCGCCTCAGACTAAGGGGGTTTAGTGCCCCAGTGCCATCTGCTTATGTCTTCAGTGGGCTGCCCTCATCGATAGCCCATCTATAAGACAGCTAATTCGCACAGATATGTGCTTACACAACTCACACACAGACACACACACAAACACACACACACACGTGTACCAAGCCCTTCCATCTTGGAGGAAAACATGTCAGTTCAAGATATACACACAGCACAGACCGCTCGGAACAGAACTGCCAAAAGCGGAGAGGTCTGAGGCCGGTGTGGCACAGGCCGGCATAGCGAGAGCAAACCGTTTCTAAAAACGGAGCTGAAACGTGAGACGGAAGCACTCTAATTTCAGTGTCACACTGGATTTTTGACTTAATCCCTAATTCCTGTTTGACGCTTTGAAAAAGAGATGACCTCATCCGTAATGCTATGTACTTCATAATGTAAAGTGCAGGCCACTGTCAGAGGGCCAGGCCAATGCCACTGCCTGAAGCAAACCATGAGTTGGAAGCGGACGCAGTCAGCTCTGAGAGGAAACTAAACTCCTACAGACGTCTTTGAGCAGTTCTTGATGTTAGCAGATTTCGCTAGCTGCTGCTATAGTCTGCCGCTGTGGGAGGGCCACAAGATGCTCAAAATAATGAGCTGCTAGAGAGGTCTGTTTGTCTCTTTGGAAGTCCCCTGACTGGTGAATTGTTTCACATGGACTTGAACGTTGCGGTTGCTAATTACTGAGCCTGCAACAATTCCACAGGGCACTCTAAAGGATTCCAGCTGCCATCTACTTGGGCATCTGAAATGGTCATGCCTCATAAACCCACAAACCAACTGTCAGTGTTGGACCTGTTGTATGGTTTACTTCACATACACATAAAGAGAAAAGGTCTGCATGTATTTCAATCAGCTGTTCATCTTACCTATAAAGAGCATGGAATGTTTGCGTGCAAACTTGAGTCCTTCGCTTCGGTCCATCTCGTGTCCTTCCTAGGGAGGGGGGGCAGTTGGTTGATGAATTTCATCTTGCAATAAATCAATGTAATGAAGCCTATGAATCATGTACACAACAGAACACTTACTTTGTCGATTTTGTTCCCCACCAGCATCTTCACCAGGTCATTTCTTGTGCAGTACGTCTCCAGCTCGTTTAGCCAGTTGTCTAGTTTGGCAAAGGTGTCTCTTCTTGTGACGTCATAGACTGTGGGGAAAAAACTGTGTTTAAGTCCACAAAGGGAAACAGAAAGACACACAAAGACACATTTCTGACACACTGTGTTCATTGAGTTGATGTTTGTGTGGAGTTGTTGTGTGTTGGCCTTGTCCACTCACCCAGTATGACTCCCTGAGCTCCTCTATAGTAGCTGGGCGTGAGCGTGCGGAAGCGCTCCTGACCAGCAGTGTCCTGTGGCAGAACACAGGCCACTCAGCTCATGAGCTTACAAAAATACACACACACACACACACACACACACACACACACACACACACACACACACACACACACACACACACACACTCTACCAGACATTCTGTATCTACTTGAAAATGCAGAGATACAGGAAAACACATTTACATACATTTACATCTACTGGCCAGCTGAGGTCAAACATGGAACTACATCGCCCTCTGCAGGTAACTGGACTAAATGTTCCAAGCATCATTCACAAAGAGCAAAGAATGACAACAGAGAGAAGGCTTAATGTCTCTATCACAGTCTTGCTCTCTCTCCCTCTCTCTCTCTCTCTCTCTCTCTCTCACACACACACACACTCACCCAAATTGCAAGTTTTGCCTTGTTACCATCTACAGTGAGGGTCTTCACCTTAAAATCCACACCTGTGACACAAGAAAACATCAAGGCAAGCAGTAAAAACACTGTAATTGAGTGACAGACCAAGAAAACAAGACCAAGCAAGCTTTAACTGAAGACAAAAGGGGCACATCACATAAACATCTTCCAAGTCTTTGACATGCACAGGTCATTTGTCTTCTTTCGGGCTTAACTGAAACTCTGCTCTGGATACTATAATATAACATAATAATTCTGCTTTGTGAAACCTGGAGTGTTTTGTGAATATGTTAAATATTAACAAACACTGCAGGGTTCCTAGCCTTGTGTGCAGAACAGAACAGGGTGAAGCTCCAGCCTGAGACAGTATGGCCATGCATCACAGCTGAATGACAGCCAGCATTAAGGCATGGCTCTAGATCCTATGCAAGCATGACTGCTCTGATGATCATACATACTCGCTCTTTGTCTCTCCTCTCAAACACATACACGCACTCACGCACACACACCACATTGTCTCAGACACACGCAACAAATGCTATTCTTGAAGTTAACACAAGGAGATGGGGCGAGCTCATGTTGAGTGATTTTACAGATGTCTCTCAACAGTATATCCACAAGACAGGCCATTCAACACTCACTCAGGAGCGCAGAGAAGAGAGAATTAATAATGGATCAGGTGATAGTGTGTGTGTGTGTGAGGGCGAAGAGAGCGAGGGGTCGACCGTGTGTGTGTGTAATAAATAAAACGAGGCGTACTGTTACCACAATATCTCAGAGACATGTTTTAACCATTGATATAAGTATGACAGATTACCAGACTGGACATCTATAAAGGGGCCCCACGTATAACTCTTCTATCTTACTCATATAACGCTGGAGAGGGCCTGCGCTTCAGCACAGATCCGTCTGTTTGTTATGGCCGTCAGCGCCGTTACACATCAGCGCATCCCAGCCAGAGGCCATGGCCACTGGAGAAGCACACCTCCTGCTTGCTGTGCAGACCTCGTCTGTCCAATATTACACCCAAAGATCCACAACAACTTCCTCCTTTCCCTCTCAAATGGCAGGGGCTGTCTGGCAATTCACATGTCTCAGACTATTGGCAGACTGATCAATCTTATGCCTGTGTGTGTGTGTGTGTGTGTGTGTTTCAGTTGAGTTATTAAATGTTTTTAGGGTCGCCTGGGAGAAGAAGCAGAGACCTTGAAACGGGAGGCTGGTGTGTTAAAAGCGTGCAGCCCCACAGTTGACAAGTGTGCTTTACTAGGCCTGGACAGGAAGGTCTTGCTCTCAGTGAAGCCATGAAGAGCCATCATCTCTACCACAGGATACCTGATTTATGCCACTTCTGCTCTCTGACTGTGCTCTGGCTTTTGCGTGTTTGCGTGTGTGTTTGCACCCATTACCAACCATAGTTTAGGAGTGTCTGCACATGGCCTCCTTAAGAAATACTGTTTAATGCTTTTACTGGGAGCATTTTGGTCACTTAAAGTGAAACATTGTTTGAGAATGAGAGAAAGGGAGTGTGATTAAGAGGGAGGGAGAGAGAAGGAGAAAGAGAAAGAGAGAGAGACACAAATACTGGAAGAACAAAGCTTTGATGCACGCCTATGTAAATACTCACCAATTGTAGCTGCAAGTTCTGGATCAAATGTGTCATCTGTGAACCGTAGTAAGAGACTGAAGACAAAAAATGGGAGAGAAAAAAGAAAGAAATGAACAAACAAAAAGACATTAGCATTTCAGAATTCCTTATACGCAATATGACCAAAACATGAGGATGTGTAGCATTTCCTTGTGCATCCTTGTGCAAGTTCTGGCCGGGACTGTCACCAGTAACCTTAGTTCTGGTGAGGACAATTCCTTACAGACATCCTAATGGACACTATTAGGCAGAGGGCCTATTCAAATACATGTGTGTCTTCAGTAAGGGCAACAGACTCAGGGCCAAAAAGGCTTCCTTTTCACTATGACGGTAACCTGTAATATTAATGAGTGCTACCATGTAGCTACCTCTCAAGTTTCCCCACTCATTCTTTCTGCCTTCTTCTGGTTTCATCTAGCAACTTGACAAATTCTTGCATTTCCGTGAGCGCACATGCGAGACTGCGCATTTGATTAGATGATCCTTCTCATTTCCTTTCCAGCTGCAGCCCAATTACTCAGTCGCCATGCCGAAAAGAAAGGTCAAGCAGCTGACTTGCCAAAAATACTTTTCATATTTACAGGATACGTGATAGTCTACTACAAGGCTACTTTACGGCAGGTGTGCCAATTTCAGAGACGAGACAATTAAGAAATGGCTGCCGGACTTGAGACAGTGAGACAACCGCTGGGATATGTCCAGATATAAAACACCTAGTCTGATACGTAGATGAGCAGCCCTAATTCTCTTGAAGTCACACCAACCAGGAAGAATTATTATTGAGGATTTAGCACTCTCTTTCAGAGACGGATGTGGAGTACACCCACTCTTTCCAGCAGAGGATATTGGAAAATTTGAGAGTGAGATCATGTATTTAGTAAGGTAATAAAGTGTGGTGGATAAAATGTAGACTGTATTTTAAATGTAGAAATGCAGAGAAGTTAAAATGAGAAGGACGAGGAGAGGGGAGGTGAGAATGTCTAATCCTACCCAAGATTCTAGAAAGCTAGCCTGTGCTCACAAACGGTTTACATTTACGGAGAAGAAAATAGCATATTCTTTCAATTGTGTTCAATTTCTGTAATGTCACAGTTTGCATTTCATTTTGCCGCTGAAAATCTATGAAACTTAAGAAACTAGTGTCCGTCTCAACTAACTTGGTTAGCAATAGGAAACTGAATTGCACCCAACAAAGTTGATTAATTTGGTTAGCATTTATGTTTTCAGGAAACAGACCCTAGGTTGATAAAGCAACACCTAGGTCTAGTTCAGACTAGCCTATTTATTGAACATATTCAAAGCCCCAGTATCATGAAGACACTGGATTGTATTGAGAACAGGACCACCCCAGTATCACAAGGAGGTTGCTTGAAGTGTGTGCACCTGCCAAAGTGCAGAGTGCCAAAATAACTAGGCCACTCATTGACAGGAGAGCTATTACTTCCATACAATTAGCCGAGTGCGAATCATCTGCATGATGAATCTAACAGAACATTTTTTAAAATTTAGGCATACTCTGTTTATTAGAAATACAATATGGATACATATATTAAAATTGAATTGTAAAAGCAAACTGAAATGTCAGGCCATTTCCCACCAAAATCAAACTCGCACTTATTAATGTAATTTTGACTTGAAGCTGAATAGTTATTTTTACATGATTGCCTAGGACTTACAGAGACCTTTCAGGCACATGGGGAAAGAAAAGTAAATGAAATATTTCTGGTACACACATAAAACTTTCTGGTGAGCACCCAACCTAATACTGTATATAGATGAGCAGCCCTAATTCTCTTCAGCCCTAATCCTCTATGTAGATGAGCAGCCCTAATTCTCTTGAAGTTGCACTTGAAGTCATTTCTAGTGCTCACATGAAACTGGAAACTGTCAGTACTTGTACTTCCTGTGATGATTCCTGATGTGCAGTCTATTCTCTTTGCATTTCGCGTATTATCCACCTATACCCACAGAGCTGGGCAGATGTTTGTAACTGCTCATGAATGCAATTAACAACACAACCCAAGGTGGTGTATCCTTTGTGCCAAAACAGACCACAACACTTACAAATTTGTTTCAAATGTCTTTCAGACAAAACAGAACCATGACGACTTGCAAGTAATGGAAGAATGTCCTTGTAATCAAGTCCTCGGTCAACATAAAGCCCTACTAACTTATGTACTTATGTCATATTTACAATGTAAACCGAAATGCATTGGTGGTCTACCTGATATGGCAAGCCCTCAATTGGCCTACTATCTAGTGAGCACCAGAAACATTTAAGTTTTTTTCTTCTTTTTCAATCCCCTGTCTCTTTAGGGGCTCCTTATGGATTGGCCGAAACGGCAAAACAAAAATACCATGATATATTTCCCAATAACAAATTTTCCAAATGATTAGGGATGGGCAATAAAAACAAAATCAAAATCACTTTGGGGAGACAACATGTGGTGGTGTACTTTTAAACAGAATCTAAATAAAAAGCTCACAGAATAAATAATAATAATAATGTGCATGATACAGTACTAAATGTCAGAATTAGGCCATCTCTATTTGTCAAAATCAAAATATATTCAAAATACATCCATAACAAAAAAAGTCGAAAATGGTCATACCATAAATAACTTGAATCACTTGTAATTTCTGTACATATATTGCCTTTGGTCAGCCTCAAATTGTATTTTAGATTTTGCCCAATACCGTAATAATAATAATAATCATCTATTATTATGTTATGTTCGGTTATTTAATTTTGCCCCAAAGGATTACATTCTAGACTTGCAGGTTAAGAAGTAACCTTCTTAAGTAGAGAAATGGACCAAGAGCTGAATCTTCAATGAGATAAATATTTGAAATACACAACGTAAACATTTACAGCCGTTTTACAGCCGTTGTGACTGACTTTATGGACATTCCAAAATATAATTTGGTTAAGAATATGTCACATTGGGTAAACATTGAAGATACCCCATCGACAAAAATGGATTATAACAACATTTTTGAGACCAGTGGAGTCAATAAATATCAACTCATAAGAATATGCATTCCTTGTATTTATAGTTATGAACCTTTCAGGCATCTAACAGACAAAGATTTGGGGAAAAAGCACCCATCAACAACAAATTATTTTATGGTTGAAGCAGGGAAGTGGGCAATAGGCATTCTTGGTGAATAGGTAAAGCTAACACATTTAATAGGTTATCGGCTGCTATAAGTGGCTTGCCATCACATCAGAATATAAATAATTAGAATGAAAACTCAACTGAATTATGTTGGTGTTATGCAATAACTGGCATAATCTTCCAAAAGGCCAACATTGACTAATCAATTACCGTACTACGTAACACTGGCTCCGTTAACGTAGCCGGACATCTAGCTGTAGCTGGCTAGTTAACGATATTGTGCAGGGTCACCCACAAACAACATTGCAGATCGTACTAGACTAGGCAGTGAGTGTGTAGTGTTTTGCCTTATCGCTTTAAATTTCAAGTTTTGCAAGTTTTACAGATATCCAGCATTTTCCTTATGGATGTCATGCCTTGAACTTCCATGCTAGCGACCAACTTCTGGCTGGTGTTTCACTTACTCCTTACCCTATAGTAACGTTATCTGATGGGATAGGTTACACACTGACATAGTGTATTTCTGCAGATTAATTTATGAGTAAGTTGTGTTGTTTTCCGGACCTGTGACCTGTCTACTTTGTGGTAAACATGGGTATGATTTTATTTCTTCTTCCTCGTGTGATGGAAACCGATTTTGACCTGTTGATGTAGTCTATTGTGTTCACAGTGATCATTTTCTAACAGACTACTGTATTATTTAAGTTGCAAATACGAAGTAGACAGAGTGAGTAATGTTTTATGCATTTACAAATGACTGGACTGTAACTGTGGATGAAACAGTTAGGCCTGATATTCCATGCGTCAGCAATGGGACAGCTAGTGACAGACGGAGATGTTTACCCTACGTGACGTTTTCGACCACAAGAATATGTTCAATAGAACATTGATGAGTACTGGCTAAATGAGCGCTTTTTAAACTGATTTTTTTGCCATTCGGTCTCATAAATCATATAAAATTACTCAATAACGTTTCTGTGTATATTACAGAACAGTGATATGCTTAAATTCACTGACAAATTTAACTTGCAACACGCCTTTTAACTGTGTACTAAATACAAATGGTACGTCAAATTCAAGCCAAGACTTAGAGATGGGATGTCATCTCATCTGAAGTCAGAGGGACTTAGAAAACTCTCGTAACAAACTTGTGTCAAAAACTGTCAAATGGTCTACAAACATCCAGCTAACTTGCTAGGTTCGCCTAGGACACTTTCCGTCTGTTTTTCCTCTAAAACAAACAAGCAAAAACTGCATTTTTACACTGAATGTAGGCTAGCTACGTTGGGAAATCTAGGTTACCACCATCTACCTTGAGTAACCAGCTTCAAAGCTAGCTTGTTTGCTTTGTCACCGCCATGCTATTTCTGGCCAACACGAGCAACATTTTAATTAAAGTTGGCTTTCTAAAGTTTGTAACTTAACCGCGTTATGACTTGGTATGACCACCACCATACAATGCTTCCCTACCTATTCAGAATCAGATAGGGAATTTTATTTACCCTGGTTTAGCAACACTGGTGAGAACAGCTCTTACATCATAAACATACAACACATCTTACATGAGTATGGCCTTGTAAAGTCTGTATAAGCTCGTCATTAAGGTTAGCCACTTGAAGCTAAAAACGTAGCTTGAATTAGAATGAGCTAAACATCAATAACGAAGATGAATCACCTTGATTTTCCCACACCACTTTCTCCGATGATCAATATTTTCAGCGTTGTGAGAACATCGTCATCCATGTCTAACTAAACTTTAAAGAACGATAAATAACCTGCTTAAAAAACAGCCCAACTGATAACAACAATCGACGACGTTTCTGTTCTTACTTTTTCGCCTAAATTGAAGCTGTCCGACAACAAGGCTCATCACTGCCATCTACAGTATGGGCTGTTCTCTTTTGATACATTGCTGGATGGTCCGCTCTCGTCTAGTCTATGTGGCAAATTAGCTGTGCAAATTAGGTCTACCAGAACATCTTAATTTGAGTAAACCTAGTTTTAATCTTATTTTTTACTTTCATGACAAAAATAAAATTCCAGTACACGTACAGAAGCCTCCTTCAAATGATCATTCTTCTGTGCTGATTACCGTTTCACAAATAACATTGTAGGTAGGCTATATGTTACAGAATTATATACATGTCAATCTTTCTAATAACAATAGCTTTCAGACTGCATATTGTGGATCAGCCACATGTAGGGCCTATACTCTTGCCTTACCGTAAGCAGACGTAGATCTTGGATATGCGGTCTAAAAGTTATTCTTCATAAGTATTTATTTGCACTGTTTTAAAAGGTGAAATCCTCAGTGATTGTTAGTCCTGAAGAATCAAGTATGGAGGCAACACATTATTAATCATATGTTCATTATTAAACAGTATCAGACATTGGACACACATTGTCCCACATTGTTTCAACTTCATCTTTGAGCGAGTATTGAGCCAGAATCCAGGATAGAGAGGCTGGATAAAAGTGGTCTGAACTGTGTTAAGTGGGATTACTGGAGACAGTGTAGAAAGACAGAATTACTGCCCTGTGATTCACATACACTCCTATTCTGGAGGTGCTGGGTGCTATAGTGAGTTCAGTCTCTCCATTCCTGTGTATGTAAGAGTACCTGATAGGGGAACAGCTCAACTCCAGGACTGCCTATTGTGTCCAAGCCAGCACTCCAATCCCCATCTTTTCCAGCAGATGTCCTTGCATGGCACTGCTATGTATACTAGTCTCTCTCTTCCACTCTAACTCCCAGACGATATACCCTCTTTAGCAGAGCACTTTGCAGTACCTGTCAAATCTCTCTGGGTGATCAGGACATGGTTAGGCTACATCATAGTATGTCCCTCTGACAGGTTTAGCCATTTGTTTGCTGTCTTGGGATCCAAGGTTACAATAATGTGATTGGAGATTGAAGATATTCAAATGTTTGTGTTGTCCTCTCACAACTTACAATTTAAGAAATCTTCTCTAGACTTGTTTTCCTCAGTCTTCTGAAACACTGTCGATAAGAAAGTGCAATTGTATGGGAGTTTTAGAGTGTTCCTCTCTGCTGTAGGCCTATCACATATGTTCTCTTACCATTCTGACATACTTTTTCAGTGTCCAACATAGGTCTTCTGGAGAAGGTGACAGTGGTCCTGTCACCTTTCGCCTCTCCATCACTTCACTTAGCATCGTTCTGCCAAGGAGAGGCTTTAGAGAGATTTTTCTGCACTGTGGGCAGCTAAAGTCTTCATTCTCTTTCTCAATACCCAAGCCGGCTGTAACACAGTCAAGACAAAAAAATGTCAACAGGGAGTGCAATCGCTCAGTACATTGAACCAGATTTGTTGCTAACATGTAGTCCTTGTTAGAGATACAATTTAGGATTTTATTTAAAATGATGGGTGTGTTCTTAAAACATAGTTTTTATTAGAAAAGCATTTGTGAGATGCACAACAAATGAAAAGATGCAGAAGCAAGAAGAACAGTGTATAATGCCATCTGTCAAACATGGCAGAGTTGGTGATGGTCTGCTTTGAAAGTGATCTTTTATCTCTAAAAAAGACTGCATGTGTCATTGATTTGCTATGTTTCCTATTTGCAAATTTCAACTTTTGAGTGGTAGGCAGAGTGGTGTGTGCGTCCTGTGCTATCTCTTTCTCAGACCATGAACCACGAGCCACTCGTGAACTATTGTGGCTCTTCCATTCCAGACCCAAGAATAACCAAAATGATTTCTAACTTATAATTGATAATCATCACCCTTTGAACCTTCATCACGTCAAACTATATCTTCACTCAGAGATTACAAATACTTTGAATGCCCCCCCTCTCAAATCCTTAATATATTATTTATGTAAAGCTTGCCTTTCTTTCATAAACTACACATTAATATGTAGATTTCAATCATATTTCAGTTGACCAAGGGAATCATTAGTAGGCTATTTCTACCCAGTATACCCCACTGACGTAATGATAGACTTCTCTGATTCGCTAAGAGCTTCCCTGTTTTCTCTCATCAAAGTGTTGTTGTTGAAGCTTAATAAACATCCCTTCTTTCTTCTTAACTTATTATATATGCTATTCAGTTGGTGTTTTGTTTTGTTGTTTTGTCACTGATTTCACTAATAATCACCCTTAATATTAGATTTTCAGCTTGGTATACAAAATCAGCACCCTCAAATGAGGTAAACAGACTTTTCCTCAAATTTGCCCTCAGAAGTTCGTTCTTCTTAAAGTAGCCTACCAGTCTAAATAAAACCTTTGAAAATAAAAAAATTCTATCCACATAGTCTTGGCCTACTTTTTGTTCCAATCAGGGCCCTCCGTCACATACATTAGCCTACCTATTTTCACAAAGAGAACATGACACTTACACAGAGACGGGTCCACAGTATGTTTCAAGATGCAAAAACTGTAGTTATTACAATTGCTACTACATCATTTCAAAACTTCCTGTTTATCAGAACTTTCAAAGTACAAAATAAAGATTATCCACAAAATATCTCAAATAAATAAATTAGGCAGTTAAAATCATGTTTTACATATGAATTAACTAACTTGTGTTGATTCCTGAATCTGTGTGGCTCCAATCCGACTATGTGTGTCCAAAGCCTTAATGTTGTAGATTATTAGCCATAAGACATTCTTTTCAATTTTGTATCTACTTATTCATCACTTGTATGCAACACTGAAATTGAATCACTGAAAACTGACACAGGCTATGACTTGAAGTTATGCTTATGCTTATGAATTTTAATGATTTAGAAGGAAAAAAGTAGGAGAGAAATGTCATGGGATTGTTTCTGCAGTTGACTAACACTTGGACTCAGTCTTGCGCAGGATCCTCATGAGGTTCCGTGTGGTGTAATATGGATGGAGTACAGTGCCGTCATTACGCTCCAAGTCATCCACTGTGTGGAAAAATAACAATAACACAAACAGTACAAGGTAAACAATAACATACTGAACAAATATTGTGTTGCATATGAGCCACTGCAAGGTGGGGCTGTACACTTGCATTTTGACTACCGTGCACACACACACACACACACACACACACACAAGCAAGCACACAATGAGTGTGGAGCAGGGAGCAGTTTGGGGAGAACACCTCTTCTGGCCCTCTTTTGGACCAGAGGTTTTGACAACATGGTGACTTCAATGCGTGATGTCATAATGATCCCCTAAAAGTCTTCTTGAGGTGAACTTTAGATCTCCAATGGTGTTTGTATAGTCTCTGCATCTGCCTGGGCCCAGTCAATTGTATCACAAAACTTGCAACTTTGGGGTCTTTTTTGGACCTGTATTTTGCTGTCAACTGAGTGAGTCATTACATTTTAAATACTTTTTAGGGCTTTCCAAACTTCAGGCCTTTTAAGGTTTCCCAAAGTTAAGGTCAAGCCCCAGACACATCACGTCATAGGAACTTGCTGGAGCACAGAGTGCTTTGGACAAATAAAGCCAATTTGTCTTCTCCTGATATTACAGTGCTGTATGTGTGTGCATGCATTTATGTCTGCAAGAGGATGTGTGTTTTTCAGACTGTTCAATGGGTTCAATGACTTTGAAACAAGACACTTTAAAAATTCAGGTACCAGTCTCCCATAAAATGATAGTCTGGCACTCTACACCTGAGCTACAGCCACTTTTTGGTTGTTTGTATGTGTAGGTCTCTGACCATTCAAAGCCACAGACTAGCTTGACTCAATGCTTCTAAATATATATACATTCAATTTCACGTGTCTAATGGACTAGACTGAATTTTAGGGATTTCTTGGCTGTTGTTTTTAAATGACTTTGCACTAGGGTGAAGACACTAGAAAATGTACTCACTATGGCAAATGAACATTGTTTCCACACTCATTGTATAGACGCCGAAGAAGGCCTGGGCTATGATGTAAGCTCCAATAATGACAACCTGACAACACACAACCACACACAAACATGTTTTTCAGTCCTTACTAAGACTGTATTATGAGCCATGACTTGTTTATCTAATACCTAATCTATTTCCATAACACAGTGCAAAAGTAAAATAGACGCAAAGATAAAAGTAAAAATGTCCCTTTGCAATTAGCACTAATTGGCTAAGACAGTTCTTCATTAGACCACTTAACAATATTTACTATCTGGGCAATATCCTCAACACTAAAGGCTACAAGCAATCATTCTTCAACCTTTCTCCCATTCTCCTTTGCACAACTGGACCGTAGTCACCACAGATCTCATCTCAAATGTCTACAAGTCTAAGTGCAAGATGTGCAAAGGGAGGTCATGCAAAAAGCTTATCACTTGAGCAAATAGAGTGTGAGTTCTGACTGAGAAATAAATATGAATTGGTGTTACAGGTCTCAACGCCCAATCAATGGTGGTCTAAGACACAAAGTAAAATGATTTTATTAATTATTTTAGAAAAAATGCGTAGTGAAGCGTGACACTTACAATGACTGGTACCCAAGAATAGTTCAGTTTGCTCGCCTGGAAGATGTCATGTGGAATGGTGATGTTGCCAGATGTAACCAAAAATGCCAGCACACCTTGAAAACAGAAAATAAGATGGATATTTTTCTTATGTTAACAAGTATCATCAATCACCTAATAATTCCAGCACTATGAAACTCTCTACCTAAACCTTGACGGGATTGCCCGACTTTCTCTTCACAAGTGTATAGCTTGTGTTTTTAAACAATAAAGCCAGGTAGCCTAATGTTTCCTTACCTACTGTTCCCACAACCACCAGCTTTCCAAAGAGAAGCAGCACATCTGCTACGCTATCCAAAGTCTTCACTCTGTGAATGGAACAGGAGATTAACCACTGAGTAGAACAGTGCGTTCACCCACTGAACACATGCATGGAACCTGGATCACTAACAATGCTGTTCTGTCAGAGAGAGGCCTCTAGATATTCCCTGTGTGGGTTATTCAGTTGGTATTATCTACAACATACTTCATGGCTTGGCTAAATGAGGTTGGAAGACCAAAAATAATCAGCTGTCGCATCAATTGTTAGAGTAAGATAAACATGTTGCTCTACCGCAAGACGTTCCTCTTCAGAAGGCTCTGTGCTTCCTTAGCCGAAATCCAAAAGTTGTACCCATATACGGCAATCTGTAAAGCAAAGGAATTTCATTTTTTTTCCCAGTTACACACCTCTTGGCTCTGTATAACTTTCACAGGATATTTCTATAAAGGCTATAGAGTATAAAGTATAGAGACAACATTCACAGTTTAACAAAATATCACTGGCATGACACTACAAACAAATAAGAAAGAATAACTTACTACAACATGAGCATTGGAGTTCATCATCTGTAAAAAGGAGTTCAGACAATAGTGTGTCATACTGTTGACACATCTGCTGATTAAATTACATGATCCTGTTGGAAGACCAAAAAAAACATCACAACAGAATTACGATATTAGTATCCTCATCATTTGTGAATGCTCTAAGTAAGTAATTTAAACATTTTAAAATTCACAGTTAAATTCACAGTAGTTTGAGAAGTAGTCACCCCTGCTTTTACGAGACAAGAATTCCAGAAAGATCCGAGGGAACTGGAACAATGGGAGAACACTAGCAGCAAAAGCCACAGATCCAGCATGGTACCTTCACATTGGACAAAAAATAAGAACAAATGTTTTTTGTTCATATAACATCTTCACATTTTGTCAGAATTCAGCTTTGTTGTGTTGAGTGTGCATGTGTGTGTCTATTTATTAAAAATCTATTTCATTTGTTCTGTGGTCTTACTGTAAGTTGCGCATGAGAGCCTGGGACAGTGGGTGGGGTGGGATATCTCCTGGCTTGTTAAAAGCCCAGTAGTAGGAAGCGAAGGTGCCCGCCAGTGTGCAGTGGCCCAGGGTGAGAAAGAAGTTCACACACCAGAGAAAACCCAGCAAATTAAACACCTGCAGGTAGACCAAGATGCTCTGGAAAAGGCCTGAGTCATCGTACTTGTGGAAGATACAGTTCACTGTTGGACAGTGTGTGAACTTTGAAGAATCAAATGTCTAGACATGAGGAAGATCCAGTGGGAGGGTTGTGAAAAAGACAAACAAGGAGCACTGAATGGTTAATAACACATGGAGTGAATGCATGGAGGACCTGGACACATTGTCACTACAACAGGTAGTGACTTCAAGGTATGTATAACATGTCAAATATGCATGAAGCAAAAGAAGCCTTCTGGCATGTCAGATTTGGTGTGACTCACAGTTGGAGTACAAGTCTCAAGGCCTGTAATAGAGCTACAGTCTCCATCTGTGGTGTTCAGTGCCACTAGCCTGTAAAGAGGAGCCCCAGAAGTGACCAGATATCTGGAAAGAGTCAAGGGATTTTACCACTGCATAGTAAGGGGACTAAAAAGATGTGTGCATCACCACCTGCTTTTGATAACAAAATAAAGTATCCAAACATCTAGCAAAAGAAGCTGCACACATAAAAAATCACTGCTTTAAAAAACCCTCAAATTTACACAGCGAAAGGATACAGGGATGTCATCCCCCAGTAGGAGATACACACCACCAGCAAAATGAAGGTGATGAATGGATAGCCTATTGTTGAGCCCACATAGCTGATTGCCCTGTATGTCAAATAGTGAGGACACAGAGAATACACATGACAATACAGACAATACAAATACCATACTGGAGAAGCGTGATCATTTCTCTCTTATTTGAGCTAATCAAATCCACATCTCAACTTTCTACCAACATCAGCAAATCCTTTGAACTAGGATGACATCTGACATCACTGAAATAATATGAAGAAAGAGCCACCATACTTGTTGGACTCCTCTAAAAGATCCACAGCAAAGGAGATCCTTTTCCCAAGGCTTATGAGCACAAGAAGTATTATGACTTCCATCACTATGATGACGATCACTGTTACGGGGAAATGATGGTTCAGTTCATTTCACTCTTTGTATTAGAATACCTGGAATCCTAATAGTATAAAGGTGGGAAATGGTGGCCTACAAACACCTGTAAATTAGTGTTGTTTCCTGATTTATATTTGTATTGCTTCTATACTAATACGTTTAAGCCATACATTTACAGTTTTAGCCTTGTATCTTTGTTGGTGTTCAGTATTGATGGAAGGCTAACACAACAGACACTAAGCTATCTAAATGCTGACTGACTGAAATTCTTTGTTTTCTCAAATAAAACAGACCAGTGACTTACTAAAAGCTAGCCATGTCTCTTTGACTTGAAGATAAAAGGCAAAAGTAGAGTTGAAACTCAGATCACTGAGGGACATTTCTGACGTGAGGTGTTTGGCATACTCCGAATAGCAGTGGTAAATTCCTGAAAACAGTGCAATGGTACAAGATAAGGTACCACAATTAAGATGTACTGCAACGATACACCACTTTATGTAAATAAAAAAGAAAACACTGCATGCATACACTGTGAGACAAACCGAATAAACAAATAAACATACTTACATACATAAATAAACAAACAAACAAAAATGCTTTTACTGGTAAATATGTCTATAAACTAGGCACTGGGAATCCTGCTATGGTTTGGTTACTGATACATCTGATTATCTATTTAATCAAGTCTATCTTTAAGAATCCTGTAAGCAGTACAGTTATTACCATAAGCTCCAACGCCCAGCACGCCTAGAATGACCGTCAACACGAGGACAGATGCTAAGTATCTCAGCAATAGAAGAAAGGCAGCACTGATCACCATGGCTGCAGCAAGACCTCTGAAAAGATATCAAAAGATTAAAGATACTGGCGCTGTCAAACCCATACACATTTTAAATGAAGAGGTTAACACTGAAGGTGTCTGGAAACTTACAGTAAAATCCAGTGCATGGACATGGCAAAGTCCTCAAAGATCCTGACCCAAACACCCCTGTTATTGATGACTGACAGTATGTCACTGTGAAAAGGAAAGCACAAAGGAGAGGGTTAAAATGACCTATTTTGATGGAGATCTGCAGATTTCCAACACTTGTTTTGGTTAGGACATTGCGCAAACGTATTGTTTGGCAGTAGTGAAGTCAGACAATATTTTTTTTTACCTAGTGGCATTCCTTATGGCACTAACAGTGTAATTGAATAACTGTTGATTTCTTATATTGAACTTAGCGGTGGTATTCAGTAAATCTGAGTTTGTGAGACACCTTCCAGATACTGCAGAGAGAAGAACAGAGAAAAACAAACACGCAACTATTGTGTTAATGACTGCACTAATTCTGGAAAGAAAAAAAAACACTCTTACTCTTCAATGGATGCAAACTATTCAACACTTCAGACCAATTCATAATAAATCAGAGGGAAAAAAAATACCTGATTGAGATGGAGCATAAAATGATGGACACAGATCTTTATCAAGGATCTCCTGGACAGTCTTGGTAGAGATAGTGAAAACAGACAGGAGAAATTATGATTGTGTACAGGATTCGCCAGAAGCTCTTGTTCAAAGTGTTTATAGACCTAAACACCAGGCTACATTATGTTATTTTAAAAATAGCTTTTTAATGGAAGAACAAACAACAACAACATAACAAAAGAAGGAGTCAAAAAATGAAGAGTGAATTAATATCGCATGAAAAACCATTACAACCTTCAAAGTATAATGGAATTAATTCACTGTAAGGTGAACAAATGCATCTTAAAACATCTATTGAGTCTCTCAAATGGCGCATGGCACTGGAGATAACAGCACAACAAATTGCAACATCTGCTGGACTATACAGTACCAAAGTGGTAGCTTCCAAATCAAGACGGGGATCACAGTATTTCTGCTGAAAATAGTCTTTGGGCACAGCGCCTGGGGCATAGGCAGCATCTGGTAGCATCCAGTACTGAGACGGGCATTCCTGGACACAAACCTATGGGCCATATCCCAAAGAGGGAGCAAAGAGAGTGCAGGGAAGAAACTCATGATTCCTGATGACATGCAAACAAAACATCCTTCTAAAAATAACTATCAAGGCCTAATGAATGAATTGATTGATTTTTTTTTACAACCAGCTCATCAACAGATGCAGATCTGCAGATTGCACCATCCATTAAAACTGAAGTCATGATAACACAAAAACCCCCAAAGGCTTATTAGCATTGTGATCACTTGAGTGAAAGATTATGTAACAATATGCTGACTGTTATAGAAAAGGGCAACGAGATAAATACCTGAGTTGTGGGACATTGGACACCACCCAGGACAGCAGCCATAGAATTAGTCGAAGCGTCACATTTTTTGAAGTCAACGTAGAAAACATTGGGTTTCAATCTGTTTCATGAGAATAAAGGGATTATCACCATGTCACTTCCAACAGAACCTTTAAGGTGCTGAAATATCTCCAATAAGGGATGCTGAAATGGCCAAATACTAGCCTGGTTACTCACATATTGGAACCAGTCCCGCAAAACGCTCCTGTGGAGTTCCGTGCATACAGAATGTTTCGTGGGTCTCCCACAAGCCATGCTAGACAGGATAGAAGTGGACCATTATTATTTTGTATACAAGTGCAACACAATTTTAGGCTTTTTCTCCAACACTGGATGTCCTGGTGGTTATAAGCTTACCTGTTACACCAAGAATCATGTAGCCTGTAATGGCTGCCAGGAACAACAGGAAGCACATAGGATCTGTGCAATTTCTTTTGAAAGAAAGAAATACCACTGATCAACAAGATGGTGTTGCTGTTCAAAAACATCATACAGTCAAAAAGGCCTTACACTTACCTTCGGCGGACAGGTCCATCAAAATCAGGCTCGTATGGGGCCAAATGGCCTAAAATATCGGAAGAGATTTGTGTTAAAAGACAGTTTGTACTTTTCATCTAATCATTTCATGAATATCAGTGATCTTGTATTCAATAGTTTTACATTTTCTTTATGCATTTTGCAGACGCTTTTATCCAAAGATGCTTAAATTTGTCAACTATATCAGGGCCACTACAGCAACTTAGGGTTAAATGAAGAAGAAAAAGAAGTATTCAAAAGAAGATTCAAACACACAATTTCCTACCATACTAACCAGGTTCCTTGCTCTACAGCACCACTGCTAAGAATGATTTACAAGTAGCCTACCCCTGGGTGGTAATTCAATCAATTCTATGGGGTAGGCTACACAAAATGAATCTGTGAATGGGTTCTAATGGAACACGATCATACACTCAAACTATTCCCAATACAACTCACTACACTGTTGTATATCATGTAATATGTGTTCACATTTCATGTAGCATTTTGTTTAATGCAAATACAGTAATTGTTATAGCTAGCGGTCCCTGATGGGAGTAGTAGGCCTACTCGGTAGGGCTCGGAGTGTCATCTCAGTAGGCTAAGGCTACGCGACAGTTTGGGAACCGCTGGTTTAGGTCTTTACGTGGATTTTAGTCACCTTTAGATGGTGAAATTATGATTCAGATCCCCAATTTTTATTGCCCCAATTAACTCCTATTCTGATTGAAGTCAAAAGTAGAACTAATGTCTTCTGCTTACCTTCTTCCATTTTTTTCTCCATCAATAGTAAGATCTAATGGTCATATGACCGTTTCTTACACTAGCCTAGTGAAGAAAAATAAACGGCTTATGTCAGCCAGTGGTCTCTTGCCAAGGCGAACTAAACCGGACTGCAACACCGGCCGAAAACTGTAAAGGTATATCATTGTGATGACATGAGATCGCTATTCTGTTCTTTTGTGACGTAGCCTACTACTAGGAATCCTGTAGGAACCTTGACAAAATATTTTATTCCCCTCTCTCCGGCGCCGTTGTAGTTGGATGCCAATATGAAAAGTATTAACAGCAGCACAACCTATAGGATGCAAAGTACACAGGGTTAAAAGCAGCACAATATTAATAGCAGCACAACCATGCAATAGGATGCAAAGTACACAGTAATGCGTGCACAGGATGCATTCCGTTTGCACGTAGCAACCGAATAAACGTAAATTTCACCTTCCATGTCGAAGTTTAAATACTCATATAATGCATTTCGAAGTTTAAATAGCTATATTTTACCATCACACAAACTTTCCTGACATAAATCGCCATATTTTCATAATATATGTGCGTTGTCTGTCAGTTTCAAAAGTTTGACGTCAATAACTCGTCAATAAGCTATGACTAGCGAAACCGACGAACTATTTTTAAAACGTTCATCGAAACGATAAAATAACAACGAACGCCACATTTCATGAAGAGACGCGGTTAAAACACCCTGGGCATACTTGTAAATTCATAGTCATATTTTATAAAGTTATATATTCGTTCTATTGGGAACGGGCAACTCACCGAAACGCACATCCCCTGTCCAGTGACTGTATAGACAGTTATTGCGTCAGAGGTTGGGCTCTGCTCAACTTTATGCAAATTAATCCGTCACACACGACAACCTTAGCCATTGAAAGCAGAGCATCGTGCTTGTGCACTAGAGGTGATATTCAGTCAGGAGAAGCTAAAAGAAACTCGCTACTACTGAAAATTTGGCAAGTTCCTTTTCGATTCGGGGCAACGTTACTTTTCCTAGGGACAGATTTGACAGCTGCCTGTTTGTAGTAGTAACCTTTCATGGTAGCATGAAGTTCTAGCGAGAAGCAGCCAACGCTAACCTTTGAGGGACAGTGGCCTCCTCTTAAATATTCAATAAAGAACGATTCAGGCGTTTAGATTAATAACGCACATTTTAGATTCCAAATTTGCTGTGTTAAACCTACTGTTGTCCTTCTTTGATCGGAGTAGTAAACAGCAAAACAGCGCCCCGAACACAACATTTATGGGCTATAGCCTACGTTGCGTTTCAGTTCTCAGCTCTATCCTAGTTTATTCGCATAACTGGTGAAATACTGCCATCTACGGAGGCCAGTTTTACTTGGCCTCCCTACCTAAAGGTTTTAGCCAGTCAGATTGAAGCTCGGTTTGCCGCCGAACGCTCATCAAGGTCCATAAACAGTGAAAATAAAAAAATGAGGAGGCCAGCTTCAGTGTGCCTCCCTCACCAGTACGTCATCAATCATAGACAAGTTGAACCCATATACTGTATGTTACGTTATATACAGTCAGTGGTTGAACCATACAGTAAATGGATTGAACCTGTCACGATGGATGGCAACGATGACCCAGAGATTTTTTTAATTAACGATTTCACAAAGCTACCGTTTGAAAGGCAACTTAAAATTAAAGAGAAGGGCAGGTCTACTCCGAAGCTTGACCTTGCTCAGGGAAGAGGCAAAGGCAATACACGTAGTTTTCATGAAGGTAACTATGACCGAACAAACTGGCTAACAGGGAGTGCGAAGCTCAACTTTCTGCTGGCCTTGCATCTTGTTTGACCGCTGCAGTACATTAAACAACCCATGGACAATAACAGGGTTTTCTGATCTTAAAAACCTATCACGGGCTATAGAGAGACATTCAAAGTCCCGAGGCCATATAACAGCTGACGTCAAACTCTCACGTTTTGAGTAAGAATGGAGGCAATTGCAAACTATAGCCCTGAGACAAAGCTCATCTGTCAAACCTATGATGGAGCGAGTTGCATGAGTGGACAACGCGGCAGGGTACAGGCACTAGTGAAGGCGAAATGTCCACGCGCGTTGTTTATTCACTGCTATGCACATAAGCTAAATTTAGTTTTGGCTAAGGGGACCAGCAACATTCAAGAATCAAAGCTCTTTTTTGCCGATCTCGACTGCTTCCACAACTTTTTCAGCCGTTCAAGTAAGCGGACAGCTTTGCTCCCCGACGTGGATAAAAGCATACGTGTGCCTGGTGGTAGTACGACTCGGTGGAATTTTGAAAGCAGGTCTGTTCGTGCTGTACATGAGGGGCGGACATCGTTGATCAGCACCTTTGACCGGATCGCGACGGAGCCTGGGTGGGATAACGATGCAGTCTCAAAGAGCTCTGCCCTGAAACGGAAACTAAACGACTTTGATTTCGTTTTCATGCTCGAGGTTTTTCAAAGGTTTTCGGCCTCGTTGAACCGTTGTTCCAGATACTTCAGAGCAAAATGCTGGACATCAGAAAGTGTGACGAAAGAATGAACAGCACTTTGAATGCTTTGAAAGCTACCCGACGTGCTGAAACTTTCAGCCGGCTGTGTGAGCACAAAGTGCAGACTGTTGGCACACCCAACGAGCGACACAAGCGTAGCCGTCCGGCTTGGAATGATTTTGATGTAGGTGTTAGCATGGGTGGCGATCTAGAAGACACTGGCTCAACAGATTTCTATCGCCGTTTTTTTTTTCAAATTCTGGATAACCGTTTTTTTCGTGTGCTGGACAATGCGTTGTTCCAGACTTACTCAGAGTCCGAGTTACCTAGCCGTGACATTTGTCAGCTGATTGAGACCTACCCAGTCTTTGATGATTAAGAAATGAACTGCAGGTAATCTATGCAGATCCACTCTTTCACAAACCGCCCGCTGAGCTTCTGACTATGTTCATAAAAGATGAACTGACCTCTTCTTTATCTGAGGTTTCTAAACTGCTGAGGCTGATGCTCACCCGTTCCCCGTTACAAGCACGTCTGCAGTGAGGTCATTTTCTTGCCTGAAAATGATCAAAACATACCTAAGAAACACCTGTGGACAGGAGAGACTTGCCCACCTGGCAAAGATATCGATGGAATCATCCATAATAAAAGAACTGCGGTGCCGTGGGGATCTTTATGACCGGGTCACCAATCGTTTCACCACTATAAAGGACAGGAGAATGGCCTTTGTCTACAAATGACTTTCTACGGATGTTACTTTATTTCTTGATGCAGTGTGACATAGCCTAGGCTTTCACTTCAGCACCCGCTGTGGACAGCGGCTTTTTTGTTTGTCCTGATTTATTTTGCCTAATTTGCAGGGGCGTTGTTACACCTGGCATTCAAGGTTGCATTGCCAGTAGCCACAAATGCAACATTGTAGCCAGTGAAAACCAAAGATTCTAGAGCGCTCCGCTGACGTGATCATTCATGGGCAGATTTAAGGCCTCCACACATCAGTTCCGTCAAAGTGCAGAGCGCTGCGCTTCCAACATTCCATTCCATTGGTTTCAGTACAACCCCGCACACCAGCACAGAACTCTACTGCCGCTGCCGAGCAGATACGATTGAGCTCTATTTTTGTCTGAGCCATTCCTTGTTTATCCATTCTCTATTGTGACGAAATTAACCATTTCAAACCATTTCCAAAAACCGTTTCCAAACAGTAACCCATTGAGAAACGTAACCTTGTAGGCTAGGCAACACAACTCTGGGGAAGTTAAGCTTTTATCGCTTCATTGAAAACTTTGAAACACCAAATGCGCGATGCGTCATGGCAAGGCTATTTTTTACATTCATTTCACATAATTGATATACATGTCTAAAACACAAAATCAACGATATGTTAGTTGAATTTAAAACTAGGATTACAGGATAGCAGATACCCATAGTGACCATTGATAATCCTTCGAAGACGGTGATTCCAAAAAACTACTATGACGTCCGCGGACACGCATTCAAATTCGAAAGTGCTCCGCAATGCAGTCGGAACCGATGTGTTGAGGACTTCAGAATAATTTGTCGCAAGATGTTACAAATTTAACGTTGGTAGTCTTTCTTCTTTATGCGTAGGGCTTCACATCACATTGGAGTTGTTTCATACTATTTTAATGTCACATTTTGGCTGCTGGTGTATTTGGTGAAAGAGACATTAATTTCCTTATCTATAATGTAATTTCCTTATCTGTAATGTTCTTTAATGTAAACATCAAACCACTCAGCATGGCCCGACGTAAGTCTAACTTTTGGGGTATAGCCCCAAATGTTTTAAACTGCTAGCAACGCCCCTGCTAATTTGTATTTAAATTCATTACTGAAATATGTGGGTGTGACGTCATTCAGTAGCTTGCGATCTCTCTGGCCTCCTCTGTAAAATTGGCCACATACCGCCACTGTTGAGGGATGGAGGCATTGGCGCTGGAATCATCGGTGTGGGGGGTCTATAAAAGTCTATAAAAATAACTTAAGGTCAAAATTCAAAGCATTACAAACCAATTGTACGCAAAATAATTATGGAAGTATGAACAATGAATCAGCAGTGGTAGTGAGAGCGCAAAGTTGCCATCAACAGGTTCTACCACGGCGTTGCGTGCTTGTCTACCTTCAGTCTCTAACGGTTATTGTTCCTGCACGTCTTCAGAGAGTGTGGTGAGGGACACCTGGGGATGTTTAAAACACTGAAGAACTCCGACCGTGCAAAACATAGGTTACTTTGATCGTCTTCTATAGCATTCATGCTAACAGCGGCATTAGAGTGAGAGGCTGGGTACACCTTTACAAGGCATATCTTCAAGCAGGAGCGCCCTGAGATGTCCATTCCACAAACCTTAGTGCATGAAGCTGAGTACAGCCAATCTCATACAGGCCAGAGTCTGGATGATTCATATGAACAGACCTTGTGCGTCATTTCTCAAGACAGTCAAGCTGCTCACTAGCTGACAGGTCAAAGATAGAGTGTGTGAAGGATGTTCTCCAAGCCCTTAATCATTCAGGATGGTGGGCTATCTTCCTATTGTACTGGACGGTCGTTCAATGTATCATGTCTAGGACAGACATTGGCACTTCACCAACTCACCACAGGAGTACCCCAAGAATCTGCGCTGGGGCCCTTTCTCTTTGCCTTATACAAAAAGTATTTCCACATATCCAAATATCTTATTTGGAACATTAAGCAACTCTGCTGATTCAACATGATCACCTTTCTTTAGTTTCTGTGGAAATTATTATCATAAAGAATATAGTATATACAATATTAACTTGAGAGTGTAATGCTTATACTAACATATGAAAGAAGGGTGGTTTGCAACATCTTAATGGTAACCCAGAAGGCCAAAGCATTTCAGGCAGAGAAAGAGGGAGAGAGAGTAGAGAGTAGTTCAAGCAGAGGACATAAGGCCCTGAACAGCTCAACAGACAAGATTTAATGCAGGAAGATGCTTCGGAGCCTGGGATGCCTAGATCTGGGTGGATTCATGACATGTATTGTGCATGAGATACCTCAGTTTGGGTGGATACCATGACGTTTGAAGAATGTTATGCATTGGGTGGACACCATGATATGTGGCAATGAGGGGGATCCGCTGTTCAATGGGTGTTGTTCAGATGAGAACCGTGATACGAATAGAAGCTGTACACATGAGAACCACGGTGTAGATGGGTCCTGATTACATGAGGAGAATATGAATCATAGAAATAATAGCCAACATAAGAAGTATACATCAAAATAAGAGCCTAGTGTAAGGAAGTACACGTCAGACTGAAACGCCCAGCAAGGAAGAATAATAGTTTTTTTAATAACCGGATGGGTGAGGAATTCCACCAATATGAACAGGACCGAGGCCTCTTGCATTAATTAATATGACGCAGGTGGTCCAGGGGAGGCCTCTGGGTGATTCTAGCAGCATAAAGGGTAGATGTTTGGAAGGGACAGTCAGAGCCTGATCAACTCTCAAGGTAAACGGTATCCTCTCTGCAGTGGATCGCCTTCACACTGCTCAGCACTTATACTTTAGGGCAATTGTCTCTTGTATACTTTGCTGGTATCGTGAATAAAGTCTTCGTCAACAACTTTATTCCAACAGTGAGTTCTTGGTTTGGACCAAGTGTGTTGGGTGGGTTAGGATATTGATTTGTGGGGTTTGCAAGCATCAAGGTGGTTTTCCACGACATTTCACTTAATGTAGTTGGGTTGATCCAAGAATTAGGATATCCAAACCCGATTTAATCAAGTTGATCCAACAATGTTTCTTAATGTTGAAAAAAGGCTATTGAATCATGTGGAAATACTTTACATGTTATAATTGAGTAATTTCTAAATATTAGATTAGAGCTCACACTGAAAAAAGTTAAACTTCGCAAAACATAATGAATAAAAGTTAAAACACCACAAAACCAAGATGTTCTCAAAATGTATTTCAGAAATTACAATTTAACAATTTAAAAGCAAAACATGCACATTCAACGTCCAATGCACATTCAAGTTCAAGTGATTTTTTTTTATAGTACGTTTCACAGTGGCAGGATGGTGTTCATTTTAATGAGAAACTAGGACTCAAACTTACTGAAACTGCTTAGTGTGTTTATTAACAAAATAAATCAAGTACACCAGCATACTTTATATTTGAAACAAAAAAGAAACACACAGCTCAACTTCTACTTTTGAAATCATCTGCTCATGAAAATGTGTCACTTTAACAGCTACACCCAATTTAGTTGTAAACTGGAAGATTCAGACCTGTGCTGAAAATTTGTTCCTGTTATTTTTACCTTGCATTTGTTAAAACCACCACCTTATGTCTTCGACATGAACGTAAAATCCAGGTAAAAGATTTATGAAAACAAACGTTTACTGTGCTAATGACCTAGGATGCTAGGCAAACACATTTTGCCTTGGGGCAGTAATGATTCTCAACAGGAAAGAATTGTTTTTAGAGCCAGCACTTTAGTTGATAGCCTGTTCCCATCCAACTCTAGAATTATTTTCTGTAGCGCTTCAAATGTATACTTGTGTTCAGGAGGGTAACATAAGTTCAAACAATACACAAATGCAAGAAAAATGGCCATTGCAAATGGAACACTCTGCAACTCGCTGAGTACCATCACCCCCTCCAGAATTACTCCGACGTCAGCTGAATCACCAGGTTCTGCGCCTTCATGTCAGATAGATGCGTGACAGTTTAGATTGTGTGAAAAAAAAAAACAATTAAAGAGAGGTTAATTTTTAACTGGTGTTCAATGTGAAAGAACAATGAAGACTTTAAGACAGCAGGTGCATTTGCCAGAGAATAAACACAGGCAATGTACCTCACCACCATTGCTTCAATACACCCCAGGTTTTAAGTTTTGATTTCTTTACATGTACAGTTTCCTTAGTTTAAGACCAGTGTCTGGTGAAAATGTAATGGCTGTAATCCAATTGGAAAAATCTTCACTGAAAAATGCAGAAACATTCAATACTCTACAATACTCTACTGATGAATGGTATCATCTTAACAAAACTTCCCAGGGTCTTCATTGAAGTAAGTCCCTTCAGGATGCATTCTCGTTTGATGTCAATTTCATTATTCTAAAATCACACATTACAAACACAGCCCAATGCAATAACTTCTATTTCAAATTGCACCCAGATCTTTTGCCAAAAACATCATGAGTTTTCCCTCTACACCTATTGACAACAGGCTTTGTGGAAAACCATCATGAATCTGCCTTCGTTCCACATAGATGAATCTAACCAACAGGATTTTTAGGATGCCCCACTCAAATTATCTAAAATGTCTTTGAAAGTACAAGGTGAGGAACACAATGTGTACACATCTACACACAAAAGAGAACACACATTTTGGGTATAAAATGAAGCTATCAAGGTTCAAACTCTTGAAGTTTCTTTTCATATATCATACCTGGGTCATACGTACCATGATGTTCCTGAGCTTTCCACCAATCATTCCACCTCTCTTGCGAAAAGCCTTCATCAGCTTCTCAGAGTGAGCATCCAACTGGGAGAAAAACTTTGACTGCAAATTCACAGTTGTGATCCTTTTGAATTTAGCACAGAGCTGTGAAATACAAAACACACACATGCACATAATTACAGTCCTGTTTCCATATACAAATACCAATGTACACTACAAACTCCTACAAAAAGGAAGAAGTTTCACTTGCCTCACAAACACTGAAGAGTGCTGGCCACCTAGTTTTGAACTCCGCTATCATAGGTTCTTCTTGAACTACTTCTTGCCTTCTTTGGGAGAAGGTGTGGTCCATCAACTCTGCTACCTTACCCTCATTGTTTCTTTTCTCCAGTTCTGAGAGGAGTGCCACTCTTTTCAATTCCTGAGTGTCTTTTGTCTCGCCAGCTGGATAAGCTGGGCAGAAATTGACTTCTGCTTTTCTTGGCTTCTTCATGCCATAGGCAGGACTGCATCCATCAGGTTTATTTATGTCTGTGCTCTGAAATTTTGCCCTCAAGATAGGTAATTGTCTGTGTGTGTTGGAGCAACCACTACCTCCACAATATCTTTTAAATCCATCTATATTTGCCATGCCATTTCACCCTCAGGCACCAAATACCCAATTATGAAAGGGAGATGTCTTAGCAGGGCCCAATTTTCATGGGAGTTCCCACCAATGTTTTTTCTTGTTGAAAATGTGCGTGGGATCTCATGGGGCTGGTTGGTTTTGTCTCTCCACTTAAAGGGGAATTGGAGTGTGTGTCTAAGTGTGTCAAAATCAAAATATTTCTTGGATATCAGCAATGCTAAACAATGCGCAAGTTATACTGGCACTATGTCCTCAAAAATGTCATTCATAACATCTGGAGGATATCCTGTATGAACACTGAAGTGGGTAAGCATTTTACTGATAGCACAATGCGTTTTGACCCTAAAACAGCTTATTCCATTTATTTCAGGTGTCTGCACACATGATTCGTGGAGTTGTTTTGTCCTGAGAGTGAAGAGGCCTGACTTTACCTCTGTAGTTTGGATGTCCGTTTTCGTTCCTGTGCAAAACCGGCATATATACCCAGCAGAAAAACTCATTAAAATCAGCTAAGCAGTGAGCACCTAGGTTATCTGCCGCAACAACCTGAATAGTTCCTTTAGGGTATCTGCCAAGCAATGGAATAAAAACTCCATCCTGCTCCAACATTTTCACGTCTTGGAGAAGAGGATGTGGGATCCTGTCAATGCCATACTTCCTCACATCATCGCTTTTACACAATGCTGCCAAGTAAATTGATGACAGAGATGAATGTAAGCCTGGAGGCATATTACTCCAAGTCCAATAGATTCCACAAAGCTTATGTTTCCTGCGTGAAGTACCCAGAGGATTGCAAACCTCAAAATCATCAGCATATAAGTTCACCAAAATTCTCAATTCATTCCCTGACAGAAAACTATTTTCCTGGAAGTGTGAACCATCTTGAGAAAACCTGCACATGACAATGACTTTATCCACAATATCTCTCCTTCCAAAGAGCTGCTGCAAAGTCTTAAGTAAAGGAACATACTGAAAACTTCTTTTCCCTGTGGAATCAAGAATGTACTCAATAGGTTCCACCACTTTTTTTTGTAATACTGGTTGCGGAGATGGCAAGTGCTAAGGGAGGCGCCTTTCTCTAGAGCTCTAAATATGGGGTTAGATGCACAGAGAGCATTGGCTATATCATGCATCACAGACTTATCATTTGTAACATTATGTTTCTGAAACAGGTCTTCAAGCGTCTCAGTTAAAAGTGGCAATGTAGCAGAATTTAAGTAATGTAGCTCCTCTAAGAATGTGTCTATTTTTGCACCTGCCACATGTGCAAAATGCTCTAACTTGAGCAATGCTCCAGCAAACCTTTGTTCAATTATTTCAGGCAAGTTCTTGCATGCACCCTTATTGCTACATGCAAACTGACTGTCTACTTCATCAAAATCATCTACATGATGTGCATTTTCCTTAGGAACATCATTAGAGTCTTTTGAAAATTGAGTGATTGTAACTACTCCAGGCTTGAAATCTTTTAACGTATGTGGATTGTGTTTCCTGTTCTTGTGAGAGTGAAATGTTCCATATATGTTGGTTTGAAAACTGCAATCTCCAAACATGCAAGTTTCATTACTCCTCAGATGAGTACCAATGTGTACAAAATAATCCCTCTCGGTATGAAGGTCACAACAAGCACACAAATGACAATTGAATGTTGACAGTTGAAGTAACTTTCTTTGGGATGGACTCTACTCAAATGGATATGTAAGGCATTCCATGTCTTAAAAGAACACGGGCAGTCTGTGTGTAGACATGAGTAGCATCACCTATGACTGTGCTCTAGTCTAATATGTTTTAGCAGCTCAAATCTAGTGGGTAGACATATATTACATCCCTTACACCTCCACATCCTAAGCAAACTATTGCTGCAAGTTGCAGCCCACTACAAAAAATATATTTTGTCTTGCTCATTTTGTACACTGTAATCCTGCAGGAAGATCTCATTAAAGGTAATGGAAATACCCATCCAGGTAACAAATGTGGTTTAAGATTACACCTTTTCAGCTGTAGTCACTGATGCAGTTGGACATCAGAGGAAACACTGGCAGCCAGCGAGCAGAGTAGACCACTGTGGCAGCAACCTCACTGTAATAAACACAGATTAATTAATATCAGTAATTGAACAGATTATAAAATTACTATTTATAGCTCACATTGATGATGATTAGCCTATAAGATTCTAAATGGTGAGAATGGGATAGATGCTATGATACGAGTACACATGGCATAGGCCTAGTGTGGGGACATTTTGTGTTTTTACCAGATCAAAACAAGACTATCTGTAAACATATTAACAAGTTATGTAGCCTACCCAAAGGAATACACTTCCAACATAACTGGACATCTGGCATCACTAAGTTAATTTTGAAATAAAATAATATTTTCCCCTTACCCCCTTACTTAGACCATAAAAGTTACTGTTGGCATAGACCTTTGTAAACAGCAGGTTCTGCTAATTACTCTGATGCATGATTTGCCATGCTGTAACTGAAGATGTATACCACATTGAAGAGGTAAATACATGCAGAGCTTACATTATCCTACTACGTCAGCGACGATAGTGAACAATCTTTTGTTGGTTACGATTCACTGTGATAAGAATTCCAAGTTAGTTGGGAGTATTTTATGAAGACAACTACCGGCTACGGCTAGCTAACACCACTACTATAAAGCCCACGTTTCACATGACGTTCTGATAGCCTAATGTGTGATAAAATTCCATTAGCAATTTAACCCAGAAAATAGTTTGCATTTTAGATCCACTTTGCAGGGATTGTGGGTTAATGATAGCACTGAAAAGGCTAGGTGCTGCCTTCACGCATGTCTCCACTTTTTATCCTAATACATATCATGAATAATATCAAACACTGCAAACTGCAAGTGCTTCATAAGATCATGACATTAACACACCGTATTTTGTTTAGGATCGTCATTCGTTTCATAAGTGGATGTTCAAGGATTTGCTTACCTTCACATGTGCACACTAATCCTCCAGTGTTGCTAGTCGTCTTCTTGTCACGTCATCATTCTGCCAAGGATTCTTGTTGTTATACAGAAAGCACATTTGAACAGTATGTTATTTCTATACAACTGAATCTATTCATATCTGTGTAGTGTACGTTCTAGCAAATCTTATATGAAGTAGAAAATGGATATTACAATTAAGTAAATATCACAACTGGCTATATCCCTTTTTTTGAGTGTACATCACCTCGCTGGGCTCGATCATCCACTCCCATGGCTTCTCCTGTCACTGCTATGCTGAAGATACCCAGCTCTATCTGTCCTTTCCGCCTGACAACTCCATGGTGTCAACACGGATCTTGGACTGTCTTTCTGATATATCTGCATGGATGAAAGGACATCACCTCCAACTAAATCTCTCCAAAACTCAACTGGTGGTCCTCCCAGCCAAACAAGCCATACATCACAACATTTATATCAAAATTGACTCCCTGTCTGTTTCTCCCACCAAAGTGGCAAGAAACCTAGGTGTCATTATCGATGACCAGCTGACCTTTGCAGATCACGCTGCCTCTGTGGCCCGGTCATGCCGTTTTTCCCTATTCAACATAAGGAAGATCAGGCCATACCTAACCCAACATGCAACCCAGCTTCTGGTACAGACTCTGGTTATCTCTCGTCTTGACTACTGCAATACCCTCCTATCAGGTCTTCCAGCCTGTGCTGTGAGACCACTACAGATGATCCAGAATGCAGCTGCATGTCTGGTTTTTAACCAGCCAAAAAGGGCACGTCACACCTCTGTTCATTGAACTCCACTGGCTACCCTTGACAGCTTGCTTGAAATTCAAGGCACTAATGGTGGCTACAGGGTGATTGATGGCTCTGCTCCCATCTACCTGAACACTCTCCTGAAGCCATATGTCACCCGCTGACCACTTTGCTCCTCTAAGAAACGTTATCTAGCACGGCCAACACCTTGCGCAGGTCAATCCAGACTCTTCTCATGTTTGGCTCTACGCTGGTGGAATGAAGTCCTGCCAGATCAACTGATACCCTCTCCACCTTCAAGAAACTCTTGAAGACCCAGCTCTTCCTGGCCTAAATATTTGAGAATGCACTTAACATCTTATACTTAATACTACTTAATACTTAAATACTGCACTTTTTATTACACTATTGCACTTTCTACTTAAAATAGTTTTTATGTTAGCAATATGCACTCTTTGTTAGTTTCTTTCATTGTGTTGCAGCTTGATTGTTATCCTCTTTTGTAAGTAGCTTTGGATAAAAGCATTTGCTAAATGCATAAATGTAAATGTAAATGTAAAGGATGGTCATTGAACTGCATAAGCCCGGTGGAGATAAGCTCGCGCCGGGCCATAAATCTGACAAAGTCTAACATTCTTCCATTTTCATTCAACTGAGCATGCATGGGGATTTGTCTAATGGTTTGTTATATGCAGTGTCACTGTAGCCATTTCCTAAAGGCTGATGCACCATCTCAAACAGAGGTGCCATTGCATATTCAGAAGTCTGGAAGAAAAATACAAGTTGAATCAAGGAAGAGTTGGGCACCATGTTCTGTTTCCCAAGTAGAATGACGTATGACTATCAGTCAATTATTTAAACACAAACACTACCAACATCTGCCAGTAGATGACAGCAATGGATATTCCAGAGCTCTGGTTAGGTTTCACCAGATCTCGTCTTCGCTTCGGATTTCTTTTGCGTTTGAAGCGCTTCATTAATTTCTTTTACTTTAGTAATGTTTAAGCAATGAACTCTGGATAATAATTACTATTACTACTAGTACTATATTTTGTTATAAGTTAGGAGGTTATACTTGAAAGCATAGTAGAGGGATATCCCCACTAATGATGCATGGGGATTGCATCGCTAAAACTGCTCCGCCGCATTCTCAATGAAATCATAGCGGCGAATGGGGAAATTTATGAGAATCTCTTGACCGACTCCCCATCACAGAGGACCTTCCTGGACGCCGACGCTGGGCCCGACTCCCCTTCCAGAGGCTTTGTGATTGACCCCCCCTCACAATGGCGCTGTCAAATGGACCCTTACTGTTACCCCCATGACCCATCTCATTCCTTTGAGTTTGTCACTATGCCTGGCCGCTGCTACATTGTCCAGCCATAATTCCTGATAACCACCTATAGACTGACTACCATGTATTGTAAGAGTGGGATAATACTCTATTATGAACTATTATGAACCTTAGCTAAAACCATAGGCAGCTTATAGTCTGTCATGATTACTACTGATTGTAATTTTTCTGCATGACCCCTGGCAGTTGGGTTAGCCCCTTGAGTCGTGGATCTGCCCAAGGTTTCTTCCTAGATTAACTGAACATAAGGGAGTTTTTCCTTGACCCTGTTGCTCTTGGGTGCTCCTTCTGTGAAGCGCCACGAGACAATACTATTGTAAAAGGCGCTGTATAAATAAAACTGAATTGAATTGAATTGAATTGACCTACCACCATGACTTTAAAACCACAAAACTCAGAACATGAATTGCCTAGACAACGATTGCGGCCAAATTTGTCAATGATTCTCCATGGCAACACAAAAACACTGCCCAAATCACCTTGTATCTTAAATTATTTAAGTTTCTGGTTCCTGGCCCCCGTCGCCTAAAGTCGCCGCAGTAAAGGCCTATTTCAGTGACACGTAGACTAGTGGCCAGAGAGTCTTGGCCTCCAGTCCATTTGTATTTTATTAGAATATGCCACAGTGCATCAATTGAGCATTATGTCCGGGATAAGTTAGTAGTACTCAAAATGTTTGATGTAACTGATTACGTAAGAAAATTTAAGTACATATACTGTTTTTTAAAGTAAACTGAACTTTGTATTTTGGCAAAACTCATTTATTTTATCATTTTCAAAATTTTTAACTTTTCTTAACTTATAACAAGTCATACATATGCTTGTAACTTTTAAGATCAATTTCCTAAATTAGTTTCAGTTTATAAGACATAATCAAGTTTAATGCTTAGAAAAAAATAAGTTTAATGAACTTAAAAATAGTTATTTAATTGAACTTAATCGATCTGTGTAAACAATACTCACTAGCTTACATTTGTTAAGTTAGTTCAGCTTGATTTTCTAAAGTTGTTAGTACCCTACACACTTAGTTTTGCAAGTAAAGTATAAGATTTTTTTTCTGGATCTTTTTACAACTTGGCTTTACACTGAAAGTTACTGTACAATAAACATTAAAATCTATACAACATTTCCACTGAAAAGAATGAGACAATACAAAATTAAGATACATCACATCATTTACTTTTCAGGCCAAATGAACTAGAGCTGTAAAATGATCTATTTACAAAAAAAAAAAAAATCATGGAACAATGGCCAAAGACAAAGCAAGCTATGCAGGCTGGACTGCCAATAACAAATTAAATCAAATCCAAATCAATATATTAGACGTTGCATTTAAGTAGTGCACCTTTAAAAGTTCTGTTATTAGCACTGATTAAACCTCCACTGTAAAGAGTTTACAAACTTGAACAAAAGTCGAACAAAAGTAACTCACAGTAACTTCAGTAACTTCAGTAACTTTCGATACCTGGTGTTTCAGAAATCAGAATAACAACTTCAATTCAATAACCGGTACAAAAACTATTCCGCCATTTGTAAACCATCGTTTGCTGTAAAGGGCACAGTTGTAAGTTGCCTGTGAGTCGATTTGAACTCAACAACAAATCGTTAACTAATCGTTAGTTCAACAACAAATCGTTCTTCAAAGCAAGTAAGCACGGTTTCAGAGGTTTATCATCATCCAGACACATAAAAAATATTTGAATGCATGTAAATGTATGTGTGAGTTCCTTGGGATATTCCAAATTGAAAGCATATGTCAGGCCAAACAACAACATAATTGCCTCTAAGGTATGATCTAAGGTATCTAAGTGTTCTAAGGTATGATCACTTTCACACAGATCAGGTTGTATAACTTGCAAGGTTTAGAAAGTTGCAGAAAGTTCTAATCATATTCTAATCATACATTCTAAAAAAAAGGCATGCAATGTAACCAAAGCCTACATTTTAGTCAGTTTCTTGATTTGTTTGATGTTGGAATGAGGGTGCTCATTGTCTGGGTTATTTTTTCTTCTTTTTCCTGCATTGATGGACACTTCTGCACACCCTGATCTGGCCAGTTTTTGGTGGTAATTACCCATCTTAAAGCCTAAACTTCCATCCAAACCAGCCACTCTTGCTTCCAAGCTCTTTCAGACATGGGTGGGCTGTAATGAGGGCTTCAGCAGCCTTAGCAAGTTCCCGGCCACTAGGGTATGGCTTGAACTGTGAATAGTTTCAGCCATACTTTCCAGCACATTGTGTTTCGGGGATCTTGTCAATTTAATCGTCTTTCCAGACCTCTCAAAGACACGATTTCCTTCTTCAAGTACATATTCCACTTCATACGAGAAAGTTGGCACAGGGAAAGCATCAGGCCAGTTTTTCTGGCGCTGAGTTAAGGGAGTATGTCTGTATCAGAACTTGCAGTAGAAGACTCATCACTTACTGATCTTATAACTTTTAAAGTACCCTTCTGTGGAAGTTCCTCTACAAGTACACTTAGCTGCCCATCGAAGTCTGGGTCTTCATATTGAAGACTAAAGTCACTATCCAGTCTTGGCTTAAATTTGTTTTGCATAATCATCTTTAGTTCTTCTACAGACTTTGGTCGGCCATTTAGAGTCAACTTCATGGCAACATCCATGTCCACACAAACACGGAGCAGGAATTTTTCAGGGGCAGCCATGTCAGTTTTGCTGTTTTTAACACACTGACAAGTCAATGAAAAGTTAGAATACACAGATCAAGCATTAAACAGCTGTCCATTTGAAGAAGCATTGCCCAATTTTAAGAATAACCTACCAATACGACTAAAACCCATATGATAAGAATCTATGTACTTTTCAGTTAATTACTATATATCGCCTTGGTGTTATGAGAGGTTTTCCTTGTCTGTAATATGCAGTGAGAGGCAACATGTCATTGAGCTCTGATGTGATGTGAACTGCCAAATTTCCAGACACAAGTTCATAGGAGCGTAGGTGTTCAATGTACAGTGATTCATATTCTCGGCAAAGGAAAACAATATGACTGTTTACTAGGAAAATCTGTTCAGTTCTACAAAATTGTGGCAGTGCACCCTGTTGTCCAACTGATGCAAACATTCCTGCAGCATAACCAATTCCATCTATGGTCACCCTTGATGTGCTGTAAATGATGTGCTATCAGTTTTTTGGGCTATGTATGCCTTGGCAATATCAGGGAGTGCAGAAACCATCACAGAGAAAAGATTTGATGTCTGTTGGTGAGGCTTAAAGAAAGATTGGGCACTCAGATAGTACGCCATCATATACAGATGTCTCCATGCTAATGTTTTTAGCACATTCTTAAAGTTTTGGGTGTCATGAACAGTACAATTAAAAAAGCGATGTTTACCTTCAAATCTAATTGTCCACAGGTCAACAACAGGGCCAAAGCAGCAAATGAGGTCAGGATAATATTCAATGTAGTGGTGTTTGGGGCAGAGTGTGAAGTGAGGAAAGACTTCCTTCAACATTTGGCGGTGGTCTTGAATCTTTGTCTGTAAATACTGGATAGTTTCCTCTGTAAATCTTGGGGACAACTCAACTATTTCCTTCAAATCCATAAGCACAATCCAAGCTCCATCTTCCTCAGCAATTCTATCACCAATAATCAAAGAGAATAACCTAAGCAATGTAGCATTTTCATGACCACTGCCTCCAATGCGCAACTTGCATTTCCACTCCATTGCCATTCTAACCGTAACTAGCCTTAAAATTAGACCTGATACAGTACCCGGATTCAGGAGGAACTGCTTGTGCACGTCTCACCTTCCACTTGAGCCTGAAAGAGAGAGCAACAATACACATATAACTTCACATATTACCACATTATTGTGAATATAATAAAAATGTAGGATACCCTAAATAATATTTCCCTCAACTCAATAAAATAGACTACATCAACATGCATCTAAATACTCTTCAAATACGATCTACAGGCTGGAAACATACAGCAACTATCAAAAAGGTAAAATGAATTTAGTCAAAACTCATTGTGGTTTTTTGATCACATGGCTCTTGGTCGAAATGAAGTACTGCTAACACGGCATCAGCATAACACGTGTATAGCATTTCTTCTCCTTCTCCAACGCTGCAGCCAGACAAAAGTCTTGAACTAACCACAAAGGAAATTACAATCTCCTTCCAAATTTACACAATACAACACTACACATAAGTTCACTTATAACTGGGAAGTTACAGTTAAATTATATTAAGTTTAATTACCTTTATACAGTATAGTTTAATCTTTGTATAGCCTACTAAGACACTGGCTAACCGGCTAACAGGCTAAACTATATCTAAAAAATACACTGATCTTCCTCACTCTCCTTGCTGCGTGCGTGGGAAGAAGAAATAAACAGCCAAAGATGTTTCTTTCAAAAGAATCTGAGAATCAGGGCATTTTCTACATTCTGTTTTGCTCTATGTTTTGTACAAACAACTTTATTTACATACTTATCTTTGCTTTCTAACCGCAAGTTAACTTGCTGTAATGTGTAGCTTGCTAGTTGCAAAAGACATTAGTGAACAGCTAATTATCCTTGCGTGTGCAAAGAAAATGATTTATGTTTACTTACCAGATAAAGCCGCTTAATATGAAAAGAACTGACAGAACTATAAAAGTATCTGTCCTGGTGGACTTCTTTTCCACAGAAGCAAGGTGCATAGATGGTAGAAATCTCTCTGTCTTAGCCCAAATTCTCTGCCAATTTTTGATTCTGTTCTAACAGGTCCTGCAAAAATGTTGATGACGTCATACGTCACGTCGGAATGACACTAAAAATATATTAGTTATCAAGCAATGTGTACTCAAAAAAATCAATTCCAGTACAATTAAAACGTCTGAACTTGCTCATAAAGCTAATATCTTTCATGTTTGGTCAACTAAATACCAAGTTTTAAGTATTAAATAGATAATGTTAATGAGTTGCAAGGACTGTTTGGGTTTACAGTGTATCATACAACTGATCATACAAGCTTAGATCAGCTCATTACTCATTAGTGTTTCATGCTAACTTATCTATGCCTGACCATCTGTAAACCAGACCATCATATTCTGCATTCAAATTAAGCACTGCTGCTCTATGTAAGAGGTGTAATCGCTTACCGCTAGAGCAGCAAAAAGTCTAGGGCCAAATAGATTAGTCCACTCTGGAACAGCCTCAAGCCTCAGACCAGTGCCACATGCATTATGACATAGTGTGTACTGTTATGACGTCATGACGAGACAGGCTATAAATTGGTGGATATTGACATATTTTAGGTATTTCACAAGGTAGTAGTTATAGCAGCATCACTTGTTTCTTACACTCATACCTCTTCTGAGAAAAAGGCAAGGCGGACATGGCGGGGCGTAGGCCTACTACTGGCTCTGCCATCTCCTCTTACACTGACCTGTTGGAGAGAGACGTCGACGATTTTGTTGAGGAGGAGCTTGATTTTTTGGTGGACAGCCTCTCCACATCCTCTCCCACTCAGAGCATCAATCCCCAGAGATCTGGTCGGCATCCAGAACGGCTACAACAACACCGGTACCAACGCCGTCTCCATCGCTTATACTTACTGTGGTGGAAGATGAGGCATTGGATTCAGGCTTCTCAGTGACGAGCCAAGTCTCCGTAGGACGTGAATTTGAGGCCTCTCCATTCGCCATCTATTCAGCTGTGGAGGTATGTGCCCGCGGTGCAGCAGTGCTCCGCTGTAGAAGTATCCTCGAATGGCTACCCCGTATCCTACACGGGCCCGGTGCCCCCCTAAAGCTCTTTGTTGTACACAAACATCAGTCCAAAAAGTCAAACTGTGGTCATTTTTCTTGTGCCTCTCTTGTGGTGAAATGCTTATGCTTATGCTTATGTCTCTCAACCCTCAAGCTCAACTACCACAGAACTGAACTCTGAACACTACGGTGCTTTTCACTGTTGATGGCAGTGTAAGTTGAGTCAACATGGTTTTCATTTTTTAAGTTTATTTGATGCTTTTATGCAACACATATTAGGTACATGGAGCACATCTGTTGCTTATCCCACACCACTTGGTGAGTAGATGATGAGGGAATATGATAATATGCTACTGAAAGGTTTACTGATGGCTTGAGTAAGTGTGTACCCTTGTTACAAGCAGTTCCATAGTAGCATCAAATAAAACCAAAACAAACAATAAGACAAGCACAAGTGCAACTCAAACACCAAGACTGGTTATTCTTCCCAAACCAGTTTCCATTACCATATCCCTTCCTTCTGATGTCCTTATATGAAACTGCAATGTAAATATTTCTTGAGGCATCGCCACTGCATTCAACCTCCCAGTCAACCTGCTGCCAGTCAAACCTGTCAGGGTGATCTGGATAGGGCTGGACCTTAACCTGAATAATGTTAAGCTAGGCGAATATTAGTATGAGTTTGAGTTTGCACAGAGACGAATGGCAGATGTAGGCCTAACTGTGAGGGAGACAATTTTACAGCCTTTCTTTTTGCCTGTTTAGAGCTTCCAATCTTTCCACTCCTCCTCTGAACCACACAAGGCATCCAGGCCATTGGCTGGTGAAGACGTGTCTTTTAAACTGGTGAAGAAAAATCTCTCATCTAAAAGAGATAATTGAGGACTTACTCCATCAGGAAATGTATAAAATTTCTGAACATGGTAAAAAAAAAAAAATAATCACATACTGATAGTTGACATAATGAAATAATTAATTTCATCTTTGCAGAATGCTAGAGAGAATTCTTTGGCATTTATTTACAATTATATTCAACCTGTTTTATGACAGGTTCTAGAAGATACAGAAGATACAGCAGTACTGGATGATGATAATGGATTCTTGATTAGGTAACATTTAGTGAACCACCATCATCACTTGCTGTCATCACTGGGTCTGTACTCACTGTGTACTCCTTCAATGACTTCTTCATTTTTTGTACCTCCACCTCTTTCTCTTGAACTCTTCTCTGAGAATTCTTCTGTGTCTCAGCAAGCTGACTCTTTGAAGAAGAAATCCAGACATTACTAAAAGACCCCTCTCATTTTAAATGCGGTAAGAGCTCTGAAATTGTTCATCATGTATTTCTTAAAAAGTACGCTTTTACCACTCTTTCATTTTACATTTGAAAAATAGAATTTATTATACGACATTTATCTGTGATAGTGCTGTGCCTCCAGATATGTGGTTTTACCAGTTTGGTGTCTCTCTCTGCTGAAATGGAAACTGTTTCATGTCCTTTGTGTTGATCCATTATGCATAACAAACATGCATTTCTGATCAGTGTGACAAAGACCTCCAGTAATTTATCATGATGAGCACAGATCAGGTCTTGCAGGTTTCCAGCAGCATGAATCAACTTGTGTTTCTTACTTGGCACACCAGACAGGAACTGACTGCTTTTTGTTTTTGCCCAGTGCAGACATCACACTCCACATCTCCAGGTCTAGCATAACACAGAGCACAGGGAGCAGGCCGTTTTCCCCTCCTTTTTACCTTCACCAACATTTTAGTCAATATGGTATTTGTCCTGAGCACGGGCCTTGGTGTGAACGTCTGTCTGCATTGTGGGCAGTTGTAGATTCCCTGCACATCATCCTGATTCCAACAGGCTGTCATACAGTCCATGCAAAAACAGGGAATAGTCACTGGCTTCTTTGTTCTAGATGTTCTAGATCGAGACAGACTGGACAGCTGAACTGATCCTGAGACACTGAAACACTGGCCTCTGCCATGCTGCTGAAGATTTTTCACAGACACCCAGACTGATAAGAATCATGAAATACTCAGAAGAGTGAGGCTACAGAGAGCAGTGGGAGTGACTAGGGCCCTATGATATCCATGATGCGGAAAATGTGGATGGTATCATGGAATCCAGACATGAAAATAGAATTTTCCGACAAAAGCATGTTTTTGCATGTTGACATCTAAATCTACATTTTTAAAACATTTTCCAGATTTCCAGTCTAAAAGCTTATATAATAAGGCACTGATGTGCAAAATCTGACCAAATCATGTACGTGCCATGCGCAACATTTCTACAGGAGTAGCCTAGCCTACCTCCTGATAAGGCACTGTTTCTTAATGTACTGGTGGAAAAGTTTTCTTGATCAGGAAATACTTGCTAATTTCTTGTCATAAAACATACTGGTAGATGCATACAATTAAGGTGCAGTGGGAGCTCACAGCGAGAGAAAATAAAACTCCTGTCTGGTTGGTAGGCTAGATGTAACGATAACCTATTTAAACAATGTTTAAAACATCAACATGGATTCTTGCAACTGTTCATGGAAACAGCATTGAAACATATAAAAGGCACTGATGTGTGCATACTTTCACTCAAAACCTTTTAGTGAAAAATCAATCATTAAAAACATTACATTTATCATTTTATATCCATGAAGATTGATAGGCTATCCTGTATCTGGTATAGGCTGAGAGAGGGCAAGGTGCATGGGCATGTGAGTGTGGGAGAGCATGTAGATTGGGCCCTCTGACACCAATATCATCTGACAAGACTGGGCCCTCCTTGGACATGTGAACAGAGAGATGGACAAGGGCTAATTTTATCATGACAAAAAAAAAATGCTTTGAAAGTATGTCAGGCCTTAAATGCATGTCAGGATTGAAAAAGAGGTTGTATTTTGAACTCTGATAATGACAGATTTATTAATGGGTCCCTACAGTGTCCAGCGAGACACACTGTACTGGCCTCACTAAGTGTATGGCTATTCAGCTATCCAGCATGTATAAACAGCTCGACTAGGTGAACAAAGGAAAATTGGCACTTTATTTTTCTGAAAGCTATGTAGTGCTGGATGATTGTTAATCATCATGAAAGATTTTATTGGACATGAATTATGATATAAATCCCCTTCCTCAATACTTTCTTACACCATAACCTGTGCACAGTCTAGAGTCGAATTTGATGTATTGCTTATTCATTTTGTTCTGTAACTTTAAAAAAACTGAACCAACCAAGAAATTTTCATTCTCCTTTCTACATTCTCTTTAAGTATACCTTTTAGATGTAATGTAACATGAGTTGTGAAATGTCCCATCACCCTCCATACTTTGCACAATGAATAATATTTAGAGGTGACCGAGGTGTATGGCAGGAACATTTTCACCTCTACCATTAAAAGTAAATTTATTACAGTTAACAGCCTGACTAAAAATAGTCCAAACTATAGAATTTCTGAAGTCATAGATGTGACATGAGTGGTGACATGTCCACCTTCCTGTTCTGTTGCACCATTATCTCTCTGTAGTCCTTTAATGGATATAAGACAGGTCATTGGCTAGAAAGATTTGTACTTTTTTCCTGTCATGCTTTGTAATGGTTTTTAAATTGAAGTTTGCTGTGGAGTAATATAGAAGAGAAGAAGCAAACCTTTGTGTTTGTGCTGGATTTACAAAGGCTTGGAATGCCAAATCAGCCAGTCATAATCAAGGAACCAAACAAGCAGTTTTAGAAATGTCTACAGACCTACAGAATAGGATAGTTCAGATGCAAAACCCTCTTAAGTCTGTTTCCCAAAGAATTTACAGAAATCTAGCCTATTTATATAATTTTTGTTTAGAAATCTAGCCTATTTATATAACTTATGTTTAGTACCCCAACATCAACATTCCGTCAACATTCATATTCTTTAGTTTGAATGTGAAAGCAATAAAAAAACGTTTGTGAGCCCTCAGTAACACTGAAAACACTATCTTCTATCAAAGATTTGTTTATTTATTTATTTTATTATTTTTAAGTTAAAAATGGTGTCAGATGAGTTTTTGGATCCCTTTGCGTGTACCCCTTCACGTGAGGGCCATTGCTCGCACCTGAAGAATCAGTATACTGCCATCTACGGGAGAGATGTGAGACCCTCAGGTCATAGTGAAAGCATTTCAATATTTCTGTGCATCTGTCTGTGTGAGGTTTGTGTGAAATAAACAGATTGCAGTAAGGGTATATTGTATTTGTAAAATTACCGTTTCACTTTGCTGCTACTTCACTGCAGATGATTTCTGCATCTTCGTTTTTGAGTGACTAGAAATCAGAGACACAGATGCAGACAGAAAGAGGGGAATACGGTAATTAGTGGTTGCAATGTACATTACATTTACATTTCATTTATGCATTTAGCAGACACTTTTATCCAAAGCAGGTTCCTTAACTGCTACACTACCACTGCCGTATCTCATCAATCATTAAATCAGTATGATCAGTCAAGAAATTACTATGGAGGAATCTTAATGTGATATAGACACTGCAGCTGTTTAGACCACTTGCCCTTTCTGTTCCTCTTCTTAAAACAGCCTTCATGTGTCATGTCAAAAGACTCACACATTTTCACTCACCTCAGTTGCTGTGCCTCTCTCTTTATGAACCACTGCCTCACCAGGGCCTGCAGTGCATCCTGCATACAAGTTTACATCATGTATTATGATACTTCTTCTCTGCTCATTACAAATTATGTTTGAGTTGACATGATATACTATAAACCTACTGTGGTTCTTCAGCTCAATCAGTATTAGCACTCCACAGATGACAAACAGCAGCAATACCCCCAACAGACCCAACAGCAGAGTCAGGCTGAAACCACTGCTAGACACAGTATGCCTACAAAAGGATCACAAATCCTTCCTGGAAACTCTAGGTCGTGAATAAAAATGACTAGAGAACAGGCACTGCCAATATTTCACTTCTAATTTGCAGCACAAATCCATACATAAATACCTCATAATATGTTCAGGTAAATCTCACTAATGTAATTTTCTTCTAAATAAAATCTACTTCTGGAGTCATATTTTCCAGAACATTACAAAAAATGAAACTCTTGGTTATCACCACAGGAGTGCCTGCATGTGCAGAGATAACACTGACAATAAAAGTCAGACCTTCTATAGAAGAACATCTGGGTTGATTGTTGTGATAAGGTGTGGCACCACTTATGTTGAGAAAATTAGCTTTGCAGTGAAACAATAGCTAATTATGCTAATTATTAGCTAAGTAAGCTAATTATTGTCATTTTACTGCACAACTTATAATGGCAGTTAGGCCTACAGTTAGGAGCATATTACACAATACTGATATGATTAATTAAACAACTGAAGACTGCCTATAATTAAAGAAACAAGCTAAGTCATAGTGCTAATGTTTTCAGTTTCAGAGAATAGCTTATATAAAAAATAAAGTAGATGAAGTAGAAAGTGTTCAGGTAAGAAGCTCTATATTAGGCTATGTAAGATGTTATGGCATAAACATACAAACTTACTTTGGAGTTTGGGTCTTTGTGGAAGATGTGGAAGACAAATCACCTGCTGAGGGTTAGAATGGGAGACTCTAAGTGTGAACAAATATGACTATTGAAGAAATGCATTTATTTTGTACCATTGCTTCTATGATAAGAAACTCTCTCTGTTGCTCTGCTCTCTCTGTTACTTGGCTTTACTATATCTCGTGAGATTTAACTTGTCTACCTGTGCTAGTTGTCTTGATGGTGGTTGTGCTGGTTGAAAGCAGGGTTGCAGTCTTCTGGGTAGTTATCTTCTGTTCCACACTGATATACACAGGCATCTGTAGAAAGAGATGGGAGTAAGTCCCATACATGCAAGTCTCAAGTAAGTCACAAGTCTTAGCCCTCAAGTCTCAAGTAAGTCCAAGTCATCTCTATAGGAGGATCAAGTAAGTCAAGTCCAAGCAGAGCTTAAGTCAAGCAAGTCAAGTCGAGTCACGAGTCAAGTCATTCGTTTTTTCAAATGTCTGTATTCACCAAACCTGTTTTTCAAAGTCAATATCTTTTTTTACATACGCTAACAAATTAATGAATCAGCTGAAAATGAATGAATCTAAAACAGCTTTTTATTACTTACACCACATGAAATAAGCTCATTACTGTATGTGAAAAGAAACAATGTAACAGAATACGCTTGGGGTCTGAGATCAACTGCTGTAACAAACGTGTACACAGAGGGGGAGAGAGAAACTACTCAGAGTGGTCTCCATGGAAAGCAATGGCTATGAAGAATGAGGACAATTTATATCCATTGTAGAATAAGTTGAGACAGTCATTGAGACAGTCATGATTCTGTTCCCGGAGACCTTGGCCACCCACTGGACTAAAGCTACATTGCACCTTCTTTGTTTGTTTGTATCTCCCATGTGCTTCTGTCCTGTCTGCCTGCCCTGCCCCTTTCTCCTCCCCTGCTCCACACCTGTTCCCCATGATCCTGTTCCCCGTAATGAGTATCAGCTGCCTCCTGTTTGTCTTAGTGCTCCTGCTCCCTATTTAAACCCTTGTTTGTTCCTTGTTCGCTGTCTGATCATCTGACCTTGTTCCCCGCCTATTGTAAGTCTGTCTCTAGTCTGCTCACCGACCTGTGAGTTCTGTTTCCCTTGTTTTTTACCTGCTCTCGTTTCTTGTGTCTGTCTAGTGGAAGTCTTTGGACTTTTTTTGCTTTTGCTTGAACCTTTTGAAGAATCTTGGATTATTGTCTTGATACCTTTTGGATATTTTGAGTTTTCTCAGTTTTCCCAACCCCTGCCTTCGATACCTGTTTCTGGAAACCCCCTGTTGGATTACTTGCGCGTTTTGCTTTACCAAGATCTCCTGAGCTTTCTCCCACTACGTACTGTTTTTGTATAGTTTTTGTCACTGTGAAATTACCAAGATCTCCTGAGCTTTCTCCCACTACGTACTGTTTTTGTATAGTTTTTGTCACTGTGAAATTACCAAGATCTCCTGAGCTTTCTCCCACTGCATGCTGTTTGCTGTTGTACAGTTTTTGGCCCATTGAGAAATAAACTGTGCCGATCTGCATTTGGGTTTGTCTTGAGCTTTGGCGAATTTAACAGTATGATCAGACCAGCAATAAACCCAGCGGATCTTGAGCAGTTTTCGGTGATGTATCGGGAGACCCAGTCTTATATTAGCGGTTAGGCGTTATGCTTCCCGACATCAAACGACCCTACCAAGTAACGAAGACCGTTTCGGCGTTGTGGCAACGCTCAAGCGGCAGCAATGCCTACACCCGAGATGAAGCGGGTGCTCAATCGTTCCAAACACGGGCACGAGGCTGCTAGGGAATTGCTCCATCTGCGCCAGGGTTCCCGATCTGTTTCTGACTTCGCCAGAGACTTCCAGACCCTGGCTATCTCATCTGGCTGGGGTGAGAAGGAATTATTCGACACCTTCCTAAACGGTCTCTCTGAAGAATTGAAAGATGAGTTAATATCCCATGATCTGCCTGAGACCTGCGAGGGGTTGGTCAATCTGGCCATCCGTGTCGACACTAGGTTGCAGCAACGTCGACGTTTTAGTGCATCCGGAGCTGTGGGTGGAGGAATTCCCCGTCTCGCTACCTCCTCTTCGTCATCTTCCGCCATGGCAACCCCAGAGTCCATGCAGGTGGACCGGACTCGTCTGAGTGTGGAGGAGAGACGGCGAGGATTACAAGCTAGACCTCCAACCGCTTCTGTTTTTCAGTTCCTCCGTTTTCCGAGCGTGAGTTGAATTCTCCAGCGCCTTCCGTTATCTCCATGTCCGCTTCAGAACCTAGTTCCGGACCACAGAGCCCCTGGACGCCGAGTCCCGGACCACAGAGCCCCTGGACGCCGAGTCCCGGACCACAGAGCCCCTGGACACCGAGTCCCGGACCACAGAGCCCCTGGACGCCGAGTCCCGGACCACAGAGCCCCTGGGCGCCGAGTCCCCGACCAGCGAATTCCTTGGCGCCGAGTCCCCGACCAGCGAGTCCCTGGGCGCCGAGTCCCGACCAGCGAGTCCCGGGCGCCGAGTCCCGACCAGCGAGTCCCGGGCGCCGAGTCCCGACCAGCGAGTTCCTGGTCGTTTGGTTCCCGATCAGCGAGCCCCGGAGCGGCGACTCCCCGACCAGCGAGTTCCTGGTCATTCAGTCCACGACCTGCGAGTTCCCGACCAGCGAGCCCCGGAGCGCCGAGTCCCCGACCAGCGAGTTCCTGGTCGTGTGGTTCCCGATCAGCGCGACCCGGAGCGGCGACTCCCCGACCAGCGAGTTCCTGGTCGTTCAGTCCACGACCAGAGGGTTCCGGAGCGCAGAGTTCCCGGGCGCCGAGTCCTCTACCAGCAAGTTCCTGGGCCTCGAGCCTTCCGTCCAGTGATCCCCCGTCCAGTGATCCCCCGTCCAGTGATCCCCCGTCCAGTGATTCCCCGTCCAGTGATCCCCCGTCCAGTGAGCCCCCGTCCAGTGATTCCCCGTCCAGTGAGTTCCCATCCAGTGAAACCCAGTCCGGCGAGTTCCAGTCCGGCGATTCCTCGTCCAGTGAATCCCTGTCCAGTGAGTTCCCACCCAGTGAGCCCCAGTACGGCGAGTCCCAGTCCGGCGCGTGCCTTCCAGTGTCTCCGGCCCGCGCGCGCCCTCCAGTGTCTCCGGCCCGCGCGCGCCCTCCAGTGTCTCCGGCCCGCGCGCGCCCTCCAGTGTCTCCTGCCTGCGGCCGCCACCCAGAGTCTCCTGCCTGCGGCCGCCACCCAGAGTCTCCTGCCTGCGGCCGCCATCCAGAGCCTCCGGCCCGTGGGCATCCTCCAGAGCCTCCGGCCCGTGGGCATCCTCCAGAGCCTCCGTCCCGTGGGCATCCTCCAGAGCCTCCGACCCGTGGGCATCCTCCAGAGCCTCCGACCCGTGGGCATCCTCCAGAGTCTCCGGCCCGTGGGCATCCTCCAGAGCCTCCGTCCCGTGGGCATCCTCCAGAGTCTCCGTCCCGTGGGCATCCTCCAGAGTCTCCGTCCCGTGGGCACCCTTCTGAGTCTCCGTCCCGTGGGCACCCTTCTGAGTCTCCGTCCCGTGGGCACCCTTCTGAGTCTCCGACCCGTGGGCACCCTTCTGAGCCTCGGGAGGCCGAACCCCTGATCCAGGAGCCTTGGGATGCGGAATCCCCAGCCAAGAAGACAGAGGTTTTTCAGAGTCCAGTGGGCTCAAGACCGGTGGAGGATACTGTTCTTGAGACGATTCTGTTTCATGCATTAGAACAACCCCTTGGCCAGCATCTGCTCCTACCCTGCCCCCCATTAGTTGTGGACCCCGGGGGTCCTCCGGGGACAAGGCCATGGTTTCAAACCACTTGGAGATTTAGTTCTCGCCTGCCAATCTGTTTTTGGTGTTTTTCTTGGGGACCTCAGGGGCTGTCCCTTGGGAGGGGGTTGGGTTCTGTCACCACTCTGTCCTGTCTGTTTTTGTCTCCTCTCGTTTCTATCTCTCTTGATCAGTGTATCAGTGAACCTGAACTTTTCTCAGCCACCAGCAAGCATCCAGATCATGACTCCCGTGCCTGTTTTCTGTGTCTCAACCCAGCCTGTTCCTTGTTTCCTTGTCTGGTCTCCCGCCTTGTCTCTGTTTTGTTTCCTGTCTCCTGTAGGATTGTCTGCCTGTCCCCGAACCTGTGGCCTGTGACCTGTTCCCTGCACCGGTTTCCAGCCCGTTTCATGCCTCCCCGCCTGGTCCCCTGTCTGTTTCTGTTTGTCTCGGTCTCCGGAAAGATCGTCTGCCTGTTTCCGAACCTGGACTGCCGGTGACCTACGGCTCTGCTCCTCCGTCCCTGGTTCGACCCTTTGCCTGCCTACGACCTACGCTCTGCTCGCCTGTCCTGGATTCCGACCCGTGCTCCGGTTTCGACTTACGCTCTGCGCAACTCTCACCTGCTCTTCTGCTCCGGTTCCCGACTCACCGCCAACGCCCCGCCTCAGCCAAAGGGACGCCATGAGGCGTCCGTTAGAGGGGGAGTACTGTCATGATTCTGTTCCCGGAGACCTTGGCCACCCACTGGACTAAAGCTACATTGCACCTTCTTTGTTTGTTTGTATCTCCCATGTGCTTCTGTCCTGTCTGCCTGCCCTGCCCCTTTCTCCTCCCCTGCTCCACACCTGTTCCCCATGATCCTGTTCCCCGTAATGAGTATCAGCTGCCTCCTGTTTGTCTTAGTGCTCCTGCTCCCTATTTAAACCCTTGTTTGTTCCTTGTTCGCTGTCTGATCATCTGACCTTGTTCCCCGCCTATTGTAAGTCTGTCTCTAGTCTGCTCACCGACCTGTGAGTTCTGTTTCCCTTGTTTTTTACCTGCTCTCGTTTCTTGTGTCTGTCTAGTGGAAGTCTTTGGACTTTTTTGCTTTTGCTTGAACCTTTTGAAGAATCTTGGATTATTGTCTTGATACCTTTTGGATATTTTGAGTTTTCTCAGTTTTCCCAACCCCTGCCTTCGATACCTGTTTCTGGAAACCCCCTGTTGGATTACTTGCGCGTTTTGCTTTACCAAGATCTCCTGAGCTTTCTCCCACTACGTACTGTTTTTGTATAGTTTTTGTCACTGTGAAATTACCAAGATCTCCTGAGCTTTCTCCCACTACGTACTGTTTTTGTATAGTTTTTTGTCACTGTGAAATTACCAAGATCTCCTGAGCTTTCTCCCACTGCATGCTGTTTGCTGTTGTACAGTTTTTGGCCCATTGAGAAATAAACTGTGCCGATCTGCATTTGGGTTTGTCTTGAGCTTTGGCGAATTTAACAGAGACAGTCATTAGTTTTCTAACAAGTTGTTGAAAATAAAAAGCAGTGATAGACTTTTAAAATTGCATTCATGTTTTTTAACCTATGCATTGTATTTTTTGTTTTGCTTTAACTGATTCTTCCAATATATAAAGCAATTTTTAATTTTAACTTTGAATTTGAGACAGAGAGAGAGCGTGCGCACCTGTTAATGACCAATGACTTTTATAAACCATTCATATCAATTGTAAGTATCAAAATTTCTTTCTGTATAATCACAACAATAACAGTTGTTTTTCTCTCTCTCTCTCTCTGTGTGTGTGTGTGTGTGTGTGTGTGTGTGTGTGTGTGTGTGTGTGTTGAATGAGTGAAGCACTGTAGCTAAATGTGTACACATACTGAAATACTGGATTGCTCATTTTGTGGTTGGGTATCTGTGGCAATTATCACATACTGTATATGAAAAGAAACATAGGATCAGTTGAAGAACAATGTGCTAAATTCAACAAAACTGTGTGTGTGGTTGTGTGTGTGTGTGTGTGAGTGAGAGAGAGAGAGAGAGAGAGAGCAATGTGAAAAACAATGTGAGCCTACAGTAACAAAGCATCAGAACATCTTGAGTTGTGAGCCATTACCAGTGGCCATTACACTTGCAAAAAATCAAACTAGTTAAAACCTTTGCACTGAGTTGTGACCGATGGGGTCTCATGATCAGACCACCATGGCTAAACACACGTTCAACCAGGGCACTGGATGCAGGGATATGCAACAGTCTTACCACAACCGAAGAGAAGGAAGGGTGTGTCTGTTCAGTGTCCAGAAGTGGAGACAGTCCTGTCCACTACAAATGTCCAGGAAGTGTGTGAGCTGCATATGAGGTGTTGACACTGAGTCCTTCTTTTGCCTCTTGTTCTGGTAGGATGCAAAGAGGCTTGACTGTGGCTCTGTCACCTGGGCCTCTTCTTCCTCTTCTATGCGTGGGTTCGTTGGAGTGACTTTCACTGCTTCTTCCAGAATCAAGTCTTGAGCAAAAGCAAAAACAATATGACTCAATCACCAAGTAATATGATAATGTATATACCACAATATTTTTTAGACATGGATTAACTTGACATGTATTTACAATACAGCTGTAACATACCTTTGATCATCTTTGATACCTCCTCCTTAGTGTTGTCAGGGACCAAAACATCATGTATGACCCACATGCTGCCAAAAGAAGGATCCAGAATGGCTGCCTTCAGATACAGTGGGTCAGAGAAGGGCAATGGCTGGCAATCAGATGATGGGTTTTCTGCCATCTTCACATTTACTTTAAAATCCCCTTGAACCTCCTTTGAAGAGATGTCTGTAAGGTTTTAATGAAGGCCCCCAAGTAGCACATAGTGCCTTTTAAGTTTTCCAGATGGTGGTTGAGGGAGAGGACACAGGGAACCACTGCACTTATGGTTACCACTTTTTCACCAACTCTTGGATTTGACTCCATTCTCTTGATGTGAATGCTGTTTCTTTGTGGCCAGAATCTTGTAGAATGGCTGTGAGCTTTGTGGCGTCACATTTCAGTACCGCTTTCAACTGCCTAAGCGTTGAGTTCCAACGCGTCACAACAGAGGAAGGGATGCCAGATTGCCCAAACTCTCTCTCAAAAATGTCATTGAAAGAAGTGCTGCTGTGGAGTAAATTGTTCAGTTTGCAGGCCTTTGCAAGAGCTGCATTAGCTATTTTTGTGTCTTTTAAGCCATCCCCGACAACTAACTGCAGCGTGTGGGCAAAACACTGCTGTCTTGTCTGAGATTTATCTTTAGAGAAAACCATCCACCCTCTCTTGGTTTTCGACTGGCAAGTCAGTCCACAAGTTGTTGTCCTCAACTCCTTCATCTTCGTCATCTCCATGTTGTGGAAAACAAGTGCTGAATGCTTTTCTCATATTTGCAGCATTATCGCATATGGTGCGCAATAGCATCCTTTTGATTTGGTACTCTTCACAAATTTGCTCAAATTCCTCACATATTCTTTCCCCTGTATGGGAACCGCCGAACCTATTACAAGCCAGCAAAGCAGATTTCAGGACTAGTCCACCTTCTCCAGTATCCAACCAGTGAGCAGTAACTCCTAGGAAGCCCCGCATTTTCCGATCTGACCATATGTCAACTGTGATAGATTTTCAGCATTTGCAAGACTGTTCTTTAGTTTTGTCTGCTTTTCCAGCACTACACCATCCAGTTTTGAAGTAAGAGTTCTTCGGCTTACAGGGTTGTACCTTGTGTCAACAACAGACATGAAGCACCGGAAACTTGGGTGTTCTATGATGGACAAAGGTAAGTTGCAGCGTCAAAATTAGGTTTTGATCACTGAAACACCAAATAAGGTTGTAACATATCAAATGTACATACCTGCTATAACTGATATGTATATATCCTCATAGTAATCCTGTTTCCAGGGACCAGTAACTGCACATCCATATAAGCCTCCATCATATATTGTCACATCTCTCATTATCACAGTGATGACACTCTGAGTTTTGAAAAAGTGCCTGAGTTAGCCTGAGAGTTGGTGTTCACAATGGTATGCCATCCCCTCCAGGTCAGGAAAAGCAAGTCAAAGTCAAGTCAAGTCTTTTCTTAATATTGATCAAGTAAGTCACAAGTCACAAATCTGGCGACTCGAGTCGAACTTGAGTCAAGTCATGGACTCGAGTCCCCCCATCTCTGTCTGTAGATCTCCAACAGAGCAGCAGTACCAGCCAGTGTGCCTCATCTGCAGACCTCAGAGTCTCTCTGGTCGCAGAGTCACCCTGAGTACTCTGATATGACCATAACCATAATAAGAATCTTTCATTTCTACAGACATTCCATTTCTCCAAGTACAGAGGCCATCAATCCTGCACCACTTCTTCTTTCTAAAGTCGTTGTGGTAACAATTTATGGTGATGCTGCCACCCTCATATCCAGACAAATGTTGATGGGGAACATAGAGTCTTGGAGAACCTAAACAGGAGGTGTTGTTTTCAGGAATTATGCATATTGAAGCACTATGTCAAAGTAGGTTTTGATCACTGAAACACCAAATAAGGTTGTAACATATCAAATGTACATACCTGCTATAACTGATATGTATAGAAATCAGGTATGATAGGTATGTCATCCTGTTTCCAGGGACCAGTAACTGCATATCCATATAAGCCTCCATCATATATTCTCACATCTCTCATCACAGTGATGACACTGAGTTTTGTCATCTAATATTGAAAAAGTGCCTGAGTTAGCCTGAGAATACTATGCCATCCCCTCCAGGGTTTCCCATTCCAGCGATACTGATAGAAGTACTTGTCTCGATCCTTGTATCGTGTGTCATATTGACACGGGATGAAGACAGACCCCCCTTCTTGTACTTCCACTTTACTGTAGAAATGCATTGAATGCCTGGGGAATAGATCAAAAGCACAAGGACACTAGACAGCTCTTCAACAGATATGATGTTGAAAATCAACACAAACCCAGGTTGTGTGGCTTGTTTAGAAAGCTGCTCCACCCTGCCCACCCCCCACTCCCACTACACAACCAGTGACAGATATTGCATTTTCAACATAGAAGTTAATAAGCCGTTTACCTTGACAGCTTGTAAGAAGGATGAGGATGATAAAGTTGGCCATGTAGGTCACAAGATGAATGCCCGTGTGTACAAAGGAACTGTACAACTTCATGAACATCATGAACATTCTGCTGGTAAAAAAAAAAAATCTTGGGTTGCTACTTCTCTCTTTAATATCTCTGGAAGTGGAAGACCATGTTGCAGCGTGCTACCAAACAGTAGCAGCTTCAACAGTCATTATTCCAGCAGATGTCTGCTACAGCACAAAGAAACTTCCCCTCTTCATGGAAGATCCATGTCTGTCCTGATAGCAATAATTTTAGAAGTGTATTCTGTCTCAGACAGCCAGGAAGCCGCCACCATTTGGCATGGCACAGAAACAATAGGAATCATTCTCCCCTGGTGATCAATGTAAATTACCCCTGTGGCTGGGTAGAACCTTTTGTTCATATTTACCTTGTAAAGACAAACTTACCTCAGATAGATAAAGAATGTATTTCTGTATGTTATGAAATGTGAATCTATTCATGTTTGGTATCATCTTTATTGTCTCAGTGCAAGGAGTACAATAGTCAAAGTGTAGGACTTGTCAGAACAATCCATAAGTAATATTTCTGAATCTTAGTGTATACATACAACTGGATAGCCAATTAACAATGCTAATTGCCATAGGTGTGTCCTTGGGCCATTAGACACAATAACGCCAGGTAAAGAACCAATCACCTTCCATTGCACTTCCTTCAAACTGTATGCTAACTGTATGCAACTCCCCTCAGTTAAGTGTATTTAAGTGGAACACTTTCATTGTTTAAGTTAGATTTCAGGTGGTGGATGCTTTCGGGCTGAAACCCATATGTCTCCCTTGACGCGCGCCATTGTAACGATTAAACCTGTTTCCTGAAGTTCCGGAGTCTGCCACCAGTCTGCAATTCTTACTACAAACTAATTACTTTTAGTCCCATGCAGTTGCATGGGAGATGTTACATCATGCATTAGCAAAGGCAAAACAACATGGTAACCTGGGGATTATCACGACTGCCTCTAACGCTAATCTTGTGAAGGTGCTAATGCTCACAGCCAAAAAGACAGGATGGAGTGTTACAGCAGGAGCTGATCCTAGCACTGGTTTGCACAGAATCAATGCAGTTGTTCTACTTCCTCAGTTGTGCTTCATGATGGGCTCACTGAAAGCCTCAATAAGCCTCTATGAGAAAGTCATACAGATTAAAGTAAACAGCATTTTGAATCTGCTCCTTGCGACCAAGCGCTGCAAGCTAGACTATTTTGACCACTACTTCTCCATCACTGTGTGAAATGCCTCATTAGGCCTCTGCAAATACATTTATTGAGCTGCTAGGAAATTCATATAAAGGCAGTTATCCATATTAAAGGCTGACATTTGTGGATGTAAGATGGAAGCCATTTTTTTCAGATAGATGCATCAGTGCATGCACATGCACCACATACATATCATGAATACACCATGTATGTTATTATACTATCCCTATCAAGTTGGAGCAAATAGAAATGAACATTGCTAAATATGTTAATTTAGGTCTGAAAGTTGTGAAAACACATGCAGTTGGCTACTTACTATGCACATCTGTAGGGGTGTCTGCTCAAAGCAAAGCATCCACTGGATGACAGTATGGAATGAGTAAATCTTGAGTTGATCTTAAAAGGATCCCCGACTTGTAAGACATGTTGGCCTTAAAATATTGATGTTTACGCTAGCTATATTAAACGTACTGATGGGAATCTGCCATTGTGTTTATGTCTCAATGCTTTCTGAACAAAAACTGACATCAACTGGTTGAGGAGGAGACTATGGTGAAACTAATGTTTTCTCTGTTCAGCCTTTGCTATTTCAACCCAAACACATTTTGTGTATATATATATATATATATTGTATATATACAACACAGAAGCCAGTTCTCGAAATTTTATGAAAAGGAAGATCAGAGAAATGAGGAAATAAGAGTAGAATAATATCGATGGTGTCAATGTGAAGCAACAGCTTTGACTTAGACTGGTTCAACTACGTGACCTTTTACCAAGAAATCATGAGGCATAAACAATGGCAGATCAGTGAAATGATTTTCTAAAACTTTTTATAAAACCGTAAACATTTTGACCGTTTTTAACTAGCATTTATATAGCTGACTCCAACACCAATATTATAAGGCCAAAAATGAAGCCTTGAAATTACTGACAGTGTAATAGTAGTTTATTGCAAAAGTTTAAGAGATTTATTGAAATGGTCAGAAGAAGTAATTACACAAGTAAGGTTATATAATACGTAGGGACGCACCGATCCGATATTTGGATCAGATATCGGTCCTGATATGGGAGAAAATACTTGGATTGGGTATCGGAAAAATTTGCTGATCCATGGGCCGATCCTTTGTCTTTCTTGCTTTACTCAATGACTGCAACAACCCCACTATGTAACTGTGCACTACTGTGTTACTGTGCACTAAGCTGCCTTTCAAAGAATAGACACTGTAAAGCTAAGTGCAGCTGTAAGGTAAGAAAACAGATTTTTATAGCTATAAAGTGTTGTTAATGAAATCATCATAAAGTCAAGGTCATTACAGCAAGTTTTATTGAACAACCTGCTAATATTTAACCTGGATTCCTGTTCGCGAACTAAGATCATGTTAATGAAGAAGCCTAACGTTACTCACCAAAAGGATAACAATAACTGCATCTATCCAATGAGTCCTGTAACATTAGGTTCATTCAGAGAAATTTAAAGTGACAGGCGCCTAATTAGACCTAGGCCTACAAACATAAAATACAATGTAATGACACTGGCACACACTTGTTTATTTTTTAATTCAGTGGGGATATCGGATTGTTATCTGGTATCGATATGGATTAACCAACAATATGGCTGTAATATGATGATTATCCTGATGATTACTTCAGAGAAAAGCGAAGCCTATTGTGGTATATAACCCTGCTGGTTATGATAGACTGATTTAATAGGTCAGGCTCATATTTCCACTGACGATGTAGAGTATGAGCGTGCTGATTACACAAAGCTGGATAGACATTCAACCTGTAGACAACAAAATGATGTAGCAGTGGTGGTGGAGCCTTTAATTCCCTAATCACATTCAATGTTTATAGCTTACTGATGTTATCATGTATGTGGCATTTACTATACAGTGTGGTAATAGGGGAGCACTTTAAAATTACAATGCCCTTCTTACAGTGTGTCTACATTATGGATTACAGTGTAGTAAAGCATGTACTTAATAGGATTTATTTACAAATTCTTAGTAGGCTTACATCTGTAATAGGAAATAATTATTGACAAATTACTGTTACAGGTGTTCCAATTACACTTGTAACAACAATCAGGAGTACACACAATTGCATTATGTACTATGTAAGTACATGGTTTTACACTGTAGTTCATTACACCATAATTAATGGTGTAGGTACATTGTAACAAGATGTGAAATCATTCTGACAGAGAATAGTTAAAGACAATAGGCCGTATCAGTTCTTTTTTTTTCCTGAGGAGTTTTGAGTAGGAAATATTGTCCAGTTTGGAATGGAATTTTATTATATATTATATATTATTACCTGCAGGGCGAGTTTATTATGCATTATGCAGCTTGTCCATACTTTTGTTGAAAGTGTTTGAATTCAACATGATTCAGCAATACATAAATTTTGATAAAATAGTCATTTCTTGTCTGTTTTCACCAGCGCTTTTTGCAACTGGTTTACTAGATTTGCAGGCTATCACAATTTCACATTTCACAACATTATTTTTTGGAACTGAATCGTAAGAAGTGATTACAGTAGAAACCAATGACTAGGTTAACACAAATGGATGTGATTGAAAAAGAAACAAACCTGTTATTCTAAGATGGTTGAATGCAAATCTGTTACACTGTGTTGTCAAAATAATGGAATTATTAGTAGCTTGATACTCACAGTTAAAACATCGATCTTCTACTCCCACACAAGTGAGAGTAGTGTTGCAGACCTGTTCACCAGGAATACGGCAGGTAAAGCAAGATAGGCCATTGCTTATGACACTAGGAGCTGATAACAAATAAAATAATTTTAGAAAGCATATTTGTATGTATTTGGATATTGGTTAATAAAAACCCATCAGCTGTTTTGTTTGTGACAATTATGCATCATGTCATAGAGCACTGTTTAACCATTCAACTCAATAATTCTGGTAAATCATTGTTTACAGAAAATATGTTGATATTCCTTTGAAAATAATATTATTACACATTGAGCATATTGCATAGTATAGAATACATGGAAAAATTATAATTGTCAACCAACCTGGTAGCTCCTTAGTATTGCACCTATTTGTATTGCAACAGGAAAAAGCAGTAGCACTATGGTCCGACCCGATGCCAACAGAAAAGGTCTGCTCGGAATTTAGTGCGCTGACATTATTACATGTGCTCTCTGCAATACAACCTCTGATACGGGCAGTGGCAGAGCTAGTTGCTGGAATTGAGGACACATTACAGTGAAATCATGTAAATTCACAATAACAAGCTGCAGGAGCATTGGATTCAATGTCAAAATATGACTTACATCCAGAGGTCATTGTGGTCGTTGATGAAAAGCATACTTCGCCATTAAAGCATGTTTGGCTCACTGGGTTACTACAGTTACCAGAGCATGCAAGACACTGTAGCTGAGTAGAAACTGATAATAATTGAAGCAGTTATTCCAGATACCCAGATATATTAACATTGCATTTTTAATTGCTGACACAAAAAAGTTATTATCCATCCTTAAAAAATTATGTAAATATGCTCTTGAAAGTACTAGCTGTATTAAAAGGGTTGAAATATACTATTTAAGTTACAAAATGTTTCATTTACCTGGATAGAACAGTGCAAATGTGAATGCAAGCCTGATTATAATTGCCATCTTCAACAGATCTACAGATTATTATCAGTACCAACTGTAAAGTAATAGGCTTATATATACAGAGGATGAACCATGGATGAGGAAAAAAACAGAATGACACTTTTCTCAAAGAACAAAGAACAAGTCCACAATCAAAACCATATCGAAATTTGGTATGTCAACGGGCGTAGGCCCTAGACAAGTTCTTATCAGTCACCCACAAGGCATGCTGACAGACCAGGTGAACAAGAACCCCTGTCCAAAATGCCCAAGTGATTCATTGGCCAAAATCAACATCCACAGCTGATGTGCTTAGTGTAAGCTATGTTGTTCAAAATTCTGCCATTCTTCTTTCTACTGGCAGAACGCAGTGAAAATGAATAACAGGGATATGGTTGCAGGTGGACTACTCAAGGCCAATGCTTTAAGGCAAAGATGTACATATCAGTGCTATGTTTCCTTCTGCAAATCTTCTGCATACAGAAATAAATTCCAGTCACAAGCTGTCTTCACATCATTTACATACAGCAGAAAGACCACAAGAATTATGAACTATTATATTGGCTAAAACCATAGGTAACTTGTAGTCTGTCATGGTTACTACTGATTGTAATTTTTCTGCATGACCCCTGACAGCCCCATGAGTCGTGGATCTGCCCAAGGTTTCTTCCTAGATTAACTGAACATACGGAAGTTTTTCTTTGCCCCTGTTCCTGCTCCTTCTGTGAAGCGCCACGAGACAATACTATTGAAAAAGGTGCTGTATAAATAAAATTGAATTGAAATTGAATTGAAAGAAAGGAATATGAGAAAGAGGAAGAGGTTTATAAAGGAGTCCATTTACATCTACCACTTGATCCCTATCATTCTAGTAGGACTGTATCCACGGTATAGATAGTTCATTAAAACCCCTTAAATTTAGCTAAAAGAACATTGTAAATAACAATGTCAAATGCTTTTTGAAGGCATAACCATACCACAGTGTGTTTCTTCATCAATGTCTTTCTTAATGTAATCTGTGAAATGAAGTAGACAGGTGTCGGTAGAGTAAGACTTTCTAAAACCAGATTGAAAGACTGGACTGGAGACTGGAAGGTAGTTTCCATGTTCTATTTTACTACCTTACGCTTGCCCTTTTCAAAAGTGCTTTGTTCAGTTTGTGATATTGGTTATACAGGGATAAGATTTCAGCAGCATCTTAAATAAGCCCAGTGTGAATATTAGCAAGACCTGTTGCTTTGTTAGGATTCAGACTTTTGGAGTTTTTGAAGGATTGTCATTTGATACTGGTGTCTGCCAGGACACCCTTTTGCTGATAAAATGCCTGCATAGAATTTGAATCATAGAACCATATTTCATGAGGCAGCTTAATTACCAGTGTATTCACTATAGTTATTTACTTATACTTATTATACTTAAGCTATTAGCCACTTGATATTACTGTGCCTCCTATATCCAGCTTGAAATTAGTTGATCTTGTCTTAACACTACTATATCCAACAAGGTCTTACGTAATTTCCTTGAGTTATTTCTATTTTCAGATATTTTGTCATTAAAATACTCATCTGATTTACCTCATTCCTTTGTTTTTTACACTTGGTGAACAACCAAGTGTAAAAACTTTAGTTGTTTGCTTTTAAAATGTGAAGTGTTTATAGTAATTATAGGCTACTGAAATTTCACTTAGGGCACCCAAATGACCAGCACCGGCCCTGCTCAGATATGGCTTTGCCTGAAGAGGAAATAAAGTATGCTGTTGTTTGAAAGTAATTAATTTTCCTGTCATGCACATTAAGTTTATTTTGATGGAGTGTGGAAAAAGTGTGCTTAAACTTAAGGCATTAAAAGTGTACTTTTGAATTACTATCTGAAAATACACTTGAATGGATTAATTTGCAGTATAATGAAAGTGTTCAATGTATTTTAACCTCATGCACTATAAATACATTGTAATGCATATTAAAAAGGTATATACTTAGCTAAATATTTCAAGCATTATACTTTATTCTGAAATATACTTCACAGACATTATGAAAAAGGGAAAGTTTACAAATTTATGCATTTTAAGTATATTGTAATGTATTCTGAGTCTCCAAATATGTCATGTAACTTCAGTTGGGCTGAAATGGTCCAAGGAGACCTTACAACATTATATGTAACCTAGTCAAAATGTCCTAGAGTAAAGTGCCTTGTTTTTTCGTCTATGATAATGAGGTATGCTCTGATTCGCTGCTGTAGCATTGCAAGGCATGTCGAGTGAATAGGCTATTTACATTAGTTACCTCATGTCAGAATTGCAAGAGACGAAGAACTAAAAGTGTTGGAATATTACATTCCAACACTTTTAGTTCTTGGAAATAAAGGATGATGTACACTATGATGACCACTGTAAGACCGTAGATAAGACTGCAAACAGCCACTTTGCAACTGGAAGCTTCTAATGTGTAAGATTTCACACTAGCCAACATAACCAGATAACTGGTTTGCTATTGCAAGGTTACTGTTACAACCACAGGTTAAATCTCATGAAGCTTGTAGTATTTGACTAGTCATTCTTGACACAGAAATACTAAGGGACTTTGATAGAAATTCACTGCAACCATTTGTTCCTAACCTTCTGCATATACTAAAATCAAGGCATTGCTTTTCTGCCTGTTATCTTTGTTTCACGGGTACTCAGTGATCTTGCATAGTTAGGATTTCGTGGGGTGGGCACCAATCAAATACAGGAGGGCATGGATTGGGTGAAATTTATTTTCATATTATGCACTTTTAGTGTATTTTAGGTTTGTTTGTATAGGCATGTTATAGGGAGTAAGTCTACCTGGTCTACTATGCTGATGTAGAGAGCAGTACAGTGACTGAGGAACAAAGGCCTTGAGCAAATGAATCATCCTGAGTTTCCCCAGGAAAATTGTCACTGTAACTTGCACTGGCAAGTCAGACCACTAAAGGCTTAAATAGAAAGTAGTTTTAAAATATTTTGTCAATCTATTCAAAGATTGTTATAAGTTAATGATTTTTTTTCCACATGAAAATGTCCAAAAGTTTATCTTGAATAGCCATAACGTCTCTTTAATGGATATAAAAACGTTGTGAGTGCAAAGACCTTGATTCTTCAATTTTGCAGGAAAAATACATTTTATATCCAAGTCTTGTCTCAGAGAAGCACTGTTTGTCAGCTAGTTACCAGTAACATCAACAAGCCCAGTAAACCCACTCTCATGTCACTCTCAGCCATGTCATTAATACAGGGGTCCTGCTGTATGGTGCATGCTGCAAGCTCTTAAAAATGCAAATGCAAATTGTAGGCCTATCCCAGCTGCCACAGCTGTGTCCTTGAGCAAGGCACTTAACCCTAAGTTGCTCTAGGGGAGACTGGCCCTTTGATGGTTGATGGTTGACAAAATTGTAAGTCGCTTTGGATTAAAGGCATTATTACACTGTCATTGTTCACAAAAAGCAGCGAGGAATACTCAATCAGGGGTGGTCTTCAATTTTAGGCCTATTTTAAGGCCATATTTGATGCGAAATGCCACCTGTATTCCTTTATTTGAAAAGAGTTTTTGTTCTATTGTGCACACTTTTAATTGCAGTTCCGGAGACTAAGCCAATGTTGTTTCCAGTATTGTTTTGTGGGCAGACAATAGTACAATATTAGCATAGGCAAAGTATTTGCAGTGTACCAGAGCAAGTCAGATGAACCTGCGTCAGATGAGCAAATTGTGCAGACAGATCAGCGGCATCATTTTAGCTGTGCTTTTTCCCCCAACACCTGCTCAGTTCAGTACACAAAAGTATTTTGAGTTGCCAGTAAGTGTCTTAGAATTAAAATTCTAATTGAATTGAATAAAATTAATTGCATTTCTGTTTATTTTCACTGAATATACTCTATTTTAGCAGTAGAGAAAGTATTAGGCAAAGTACTGACCCCTGGGGTGCACCAAATTCTATAATACACAGCTCAGAGCTGGAGTTATAGACAATTACATGTTGAGTTGTTTGATAAATGGGACTAAAATACTGAAAGTATTGTGTCTTTGATTCCAATGTGTTTCTTTAAATGAATAAGAGGCGTATTATAACCAATGGTGTTAGAGGTTGCACTTAAGTCAAGAAGCAGTAGCAGAGGTGCTTGACTGGTGTCACTTGCAAGTAATATCATTGATAATTCCGGGTCATGCTCATTTACTTAAAATGACCACACTGAAAGCGAGGTTGAATTTTCTCCAAACTATTGTGAGAGAACAGCCTTCTCAAGAACTTTAGACAAGATGGGTAGTTTGGACACTGGTGTATAGTTTTGCAAGACTTGTAGAACTAGTTAATGACATGTGTTGTGAAACCCTCTGAACCGTGCCTAGTGTAAGTGGCTTGTTGATAATGAGAGGGGGAGATATGAACAGTGAGAGAGTGCAAGTAATTCTGGCCTTTCACCATAGGAGGGTGGGATTGGGGTGTATAGCTCTTGTTGTTGTATTAGTTGGCATTTTAGGATGCTTGCAAGAATTTTCTTCTCACTTACAATCTGAACCAGTATGTACCACTTCCTCACTGTTTTCATACATTACTCCTTAAGGTGCAATGCATCACTGTTCTCTTCATCAAACATTCTCCATTTTAATAATTTGAAATATCAAGAATTCTCTATCTGATCCAATGGAATTGTTCTCATGACAGGGTATGGTATACAATTCGGCAATTTCATAATGGTATTTCCTAAAAGAATGCTTTAGTCCTTATATTTAGAGCATTCACATAAAGTATTTTTTAATCAGTACTAAAGCAGTGTTCACATAACTTGTATTATAAAAAGCATTTGCTCAATAACCTAAGGAAAAGGAAAAAAGGGTTTTAGCCAGGCATCCTGATCTCTTATGGTGTTTTGGAATGTGGAACATGCTCTGTAATTACCTGTACATGCCTGAATGGTAATGGAGTGTTCTCTACAATGGGTTTGTTGCTCAGTGTATGGCTTTGTTGCTCACCTATAAGGTTGTTTCTTTGTTGCTCACCTCTAAGGAGTGGTGTGTAAACCACTCCTTACCTGATTTGTATGGGTTGCATGAGTGCTATTTATTATGAAAGGGGTTAAGCTTGTATTGTATTGAATTTAATTTAATCACTTCCCCTTCTGTGTTTTGACTGTATTAAGCGCCTTGAGACTGTAACTATACAAGTGTGACTGGTCGCTCTATTGTGGCTTTGCGTTGTGTGTTGAATAAGAGACTCCAAGGTGGACGAAGCAGTTTTCTTTATTGTACCTGCATTTGGGGTTGACAAGACACAAGCAATGTGGATGGTAATACATGGGTCCGCCTGCAGCAGGGAGAATTCCTTCTGCTCCTACTGTAGGCTACTATGCTAAATCTCCTAACATTACTGTAATGTACTAATGTACTGTAATGTACTGTACTAATAGTATGAAGTGTGTTAATAAAATAAACACAATAAATTCCAAAAGGGAAAAGTGTATTACGAAACATGAATGTGAATAGGTGAGTGTAAATGCAATCCGGAGAATACAAGAGAAACACTGCCTCATCTTTTTTCAGTATAAAAATTGTGCAAACAGCGCTCATGCAAAACTAATGACTCCCCTCATGTGGCCACGACTGGTATTGCAACTAGAGTGCAACAGTCGAATTCCAGGCTAGTCACATTCTGGATCGCGAATGTTAGCAAGGCACGGGGTACACTTAGAACGTACATAAAATAAACAATTCCAACTGTAATTATGATTGGTTACCTGCATTTGGGGTTGACAAGACACAAGCAATGTGGATGGTAATACATGGGTCCGCCTAAGTACAACAATTGTTACATTAAAGATTGCTCTTTCCAATACGAACAGATGTCAAGGTCAAACGAAAATACAAAATGAAATAAACACTACAATACAGCGTAAACCATCACGCAAAGGCGATTTATAGCAGACCTTATACATTACACTTAAATGTGGAAACGTGGAACATGTATAAAATAGTGCAAATATTACTTTTCAAAACTTTTAATCGGATATCCACGATGGCCCACCCTACCTGCTGCAGGAATCCCACAATGCACAACTAAAAAAATATATAAAATAAAAGTCTCAATCCCTTTATGGATTTAACTCATATTCACAGAACAATCTATTCACTCCGTTACACAAGGATAGAAGGAAATGGAAAAGGAATATTGTCACATGCATGTGTTTACTGAGTGTAAAAATGAAGTGAAATTGTGTCATATAGGCCACTTACTGTGACAAGTCCAGCTATGAGAAGTGTATGGCTATTATTGTGTTCTTGTGGTGTGATTTGCATTTTTTACAGTTACAAGAAAAATAATGAAACATAGAAATGTTTAGAAATGTATGCATTGCACAGTTCAATGCCTTCTGTTGTTTTTCCTGGTGTTGGTTGGTGTTTTTGTCCATTTTTCCTGCCCAGTTTTTAGTGCCTGTTTGATGTGTGCATGTTTCTCTTCTTTACCCTCTGTTTTGGATGGAATACTGTCGGTGCTGTAAGGCTCTGATGTTGTTGTTGACCCAGTTTGTGTTCCAGTGGGTGATGAGAGTCAAAAAGTAGGTACTGATCAGTGTGTGTGGGTTTCCAGTAGACCTCTGTGACTATGCCTCTATCTTTCTCAACCAGTACTTTGAAATTAAGAAATGGTAGTTTCCTGTCTTTAGAGTCCTCCCTGGTGAGCTTGATGTAGCTGTGAACTGAGTTAACTCATTCCTGCCTTTTGATCTTGCACCAAGTGTCATCTACATACCTAACTAATGGCTGGATGTTTGTTCCTTAGAAAGAGGTCAAAGCTTGGCTATTCACTTCCTTCCATGTAAAGGTTAGCCACAATAGGTGACACTGGGGAGCCCATGGCACAGCCATGCTTCTGTCTGTAAAAATGGTGGTGGTGAAGCAAAGTTCCAACGGAGTGCAAATCTGATCTGAGGTGAAGTTAGTTCTGATGTGCAAATATCTGTCCAAGTGTAGTCTGCCTCTAACAGTTTCCACTGCTTCTGTTGTGGCGATGCAAGTGAATAGAGATGGAACATCAACAACACCGGAGACCAAGAATTCTCTATCTGATCCTATGGTCAATTGTTCACATGATAGGCCTCAAAATTTAATAGGAATATGTTGGTCTTCTTGCTTCTCAGGCCTGGGTCTAATTTTTCTGTCTCCATGACTAGACGTTCAAGCTATCCCAAGAATGCAAGAATGCATTTTCAGCTATAGTAGGGTTTGCCAAGAATTTTGTTTGCTGTCTATGAAAGAGCAGGTTGAGCAGGTTGCACAAGTCCAAAAACGTGTGTATACACATCAGTGTGAGATGACAGTGCAGCAGCCTCAGAGAGACTCATAGATATAACAGGCAAGCATAGTGCTTTGTTGTGAGCAATCAAGCAGCACACAGCCTCTGGAAATACAACTGTTTTGTGTCTTGTGTCAAGGCAATAGGAATATCCCAACATTTAGGGCTATGTGCATACAGTGGCAGATAGGGGGGCAGGGTTAGCAACATTTGGTGGTCTGCAAAGGCACACATGGAGAGGTACACCAGTCAGGGATGATTCTTATTGTTGGACACTGTCGTGGAAAATCCTCGACGTAGCAAAACCTGAGAATTGATGTCCTAACCCACCCGGCGCACCAAGAACTGTCCACAAGTTGGAGTAAAGTTGTTGACAAAGACTTTATTCACAATACCAGCAAAGTATACGAGAGACAATTGCCTCACAGTATAAGTGCATAGTAGAGTGAAGGAGATCCGCTGCAGATAGGATACCGTTTACCTGAGAGTTGATCAAGCTCTGACTGGCCTTTTCTAAGCACCTACTTTTATACTATTCGAATCACCCAGAGACCCCCCTAATTTACCTGCGTCATGTTAATTAATCAGGAGGCCCCGGTCTTGTTTGTATTGGTGGATTCCCCACCCATCCTGTTCTTAAAAAAAAAAACTATTATTCTTCCTTGCTGGGCTTTTTAGTCTGCATAACACCCTAAAGTTGTACATGGAGCATGGTTAGCCTGAAACATCAGGATTGCAGGCAAATTTGACATATTCTTAGCGTTGGTCAGATATGTGAAACACATTGCTTTAGTCGTTGTTTTGTCGGTGTGGTTATCAAATGATTTAATGCCCAGTCTGTTTAATATAAGGTGTTAAGTATGACTGCTACCCACTCATTTGTATTAACATGAATTAACATTAATTTGTATTAACATGAATGACTTGATTGGTACTTTTGAGCTCAGCTGGATCGGGTTCCTTTACAGGTCTGGAAAACATTGGCTGCACTGTGTCTTACCTTGCTCTGCCTTTGCTAGTACCTGCACCATCAGAAGAATCTTTTTTAAAATATCTATTCAGTGAATCCCTACGGCTACTGGTTTCTTCTTCTCTTTTTTCTTTTCTTTTCTTTTTTGTGCACCTGACCTATACTGACATATGTTAGCACGCTAATCAAATGATGTCGCACTTTTGATTGAAGGCCAAACCAACGACTGTATATATAGATGGACAGCGCATCAACCATAAAACATGAAGCACCCGGAAATCTAGTCGCCCCCTGGCGGCTGGCTGCAGTACAATGTATAACTCCGCCCATTCACATGTAGCTCTACGGCCAAGTAGCCCATGTTCCGTGTAACTTTTCTCCTTTAAAATTATCGTTTCATCTAACGGCATTTTATTCACATATTTATTATTCTTGTGCTTCAAACAAAACCAGAATTTTTAAATGTTATTTTAACATATATATAAAAATGGGTGTGGTGTTGACTCACGATGGCAGCTATTGCTGCAGAAAGCACTTCCCGGCCGTTCATTACGAAGCTGTAGGGTTTATTGTGGACTGTGAAATTCACGTAATGCTATCAGATCTAAAATCATGCTATTGCACATTATAGTCTAATGAAAACATCTTGACAGTAATGCCTTGTTCTGATGATTGTATTGTTTGCTGTGCGATTTGTCCAAAAAAACAGAGGGGGGATGTTTTTTTGTTGTTTTTTAATCATGAAAAAATAAGCAATCAACAGGTTTAATTCTTTTTTAGGTTAATGGTAGACCCTGTATGCCTAAATTATGAACAGATGAGCATTCATCTTCAAAGCAAACTTAAAAAGACATGAAACATTTCATTTTCTGTGCCGACCACGATGTGCTGGCTTATTTGGGCTTCAGAACCATGGATAAGGTCCGACACGCGAACATGTCAGAGGATTGGCAGAGGAACATTAGCCTAATGGGATCGGCCTGTAAAACGTAACAATAATGATTTCACATGTCATAAAATATGATTTCACATGTTATGCCAAAGTAATTAATAAAACTAAATAAAGTTTGCTCTGATGTCGGATTTCATGTGGTCTTTTCGGTTTACCTTTTGGCACGTCATCTGCAGCATGTCGTCCTTCTTTTATCCACATCTCTGCGAACCTCTGCGCAGGGAACGAACACACGTCTGGCCCACTAACAGCGATGAAAAGAAGACCGCTCAGCGTGGACACATTCATTCTGTTGCCCTCATCAGTAAGGATAAGATTCATAGCACTAAATCCTTGTTCACATTCTGCTATTGACACAGGGAGCGTGGAGACGGCAGAAAACAAATTGCGGAGATTACCCACACGATGTGGAAGAAACTGTCACAACCTGATTTCAATTTCAATCGTTCTTTTTAATTACTGACGGAGCTTTATCCCCCCGAGGATAAAATTCATTCAGAAGAGGTAAAATAAAGTAATAATCTCCCCCATCCGCCAGGAACAGTAAGTCTTTGACGTGTCAGGTAAATTTATCCATCGTTAATAGAAGTAAGACACAGACACCCAGAATGTAACCAATACAACTGTATTAATCTTTGTAAAGAGGGAGAGTGTGCACACATAAACAGGTCACACGAACTTCAAATCATTCAGTTATAACATTGTTTTATTACAGTCAGTTTCATATCAGTCTTTCATAACACCATATGGTGTTAAACATATGTTCCCAAAACCGGTTGTTGGTTCCCCAAAATGGTTCACAATTATTGCCCGTAAGCGTCAACCACATTCCTGTGGCTACTTGGCTCGCTGCAATTTCATGTCCCTGGCACATCCGATTATTGCAAAGCAGCCTATATATTAGCCTATAATATATGTTATAGCCTATAACATATATTCAGACAGAGCCCCATGGAGCCCCGCAGATTAAGCCATTATTTTGACTTGCGTGTTGTTACCAGAAAATAAAAATGGTCTGACACCCGTCCCCACCCCAGTCATGCATAGACCTGACACTCCAGGGCAAAAACAGATAAAAAGTATGTGCGCTAAAATAGTGACATTTCTCATTTTAGCATTTCACACTTTCACATTATGAATGAACCCTCTCAAAATGATGCAATTTAATGAAATACTTTCGTTGAGACGATGTATTCATGTCAGCATAAAGACAGCTGAGGGATTTATGGTGGTACAAATCAAATGTACTAGCTTGCACATAACATTAGCATAATAAACAGCAGCAATGTGACGTATGTGGTTCCGTGTGCGAGCCGAACCTCTTCTTTGTATTGCTTTTTGTACAAAGTTGCTGGAATAGGTCCTGGATGAATTACTTCCTACTTTTGAAAGTATGTAAGCTAACGTTCTGTCTGTTTTATTATATAGGCTATAAGAGTTCACTGTTTATTCAAAGCGACATAGACTTGCATATTGTCTGTTTGATTACAAAATTATTGCAGCTCATTTTCAAATTGAAAATTTGATTAAAAAATTGATAATTACCATGTATATAGAAAAATAAATAATTCATCGTTATTACTCCTTTAAAGAGCTCTGCCTATGTTGTATGCATCTGCTGCCTCTTCATTGCACACACTTTTTCCTTTGTGACATTGCACAGAATTCCATCTTTAGATTTAGATAAATTTTACTTTTATTTACCTCAAATAAATCCTACTTAACTGCCTATCTATGAACTCTTTGTGTTCCATTATTCACAGGTGCATGATAGTATTTATCTTCTCATGTTTTGCAGCTGAGAAGATTGATAAGGAGCCTTTCCTTCTTTTGGACGGGAGCTGTCTACAGACATTGATACTGCTCATAGGGCCATGGCCCAAATTCCAGAAATACTTGAAAGCATTGCTTAAGGTGAGTCCAAGGTATTAAGTCTGCACAAAAAATATGTATGTATTAAATGTGGCAGATCAGTAAGCCTTAATCTAGCCCAGTATTTCTCTCATCAAAGAGTAATACATGTATATAGTTCATCAGCTTATTCCCAATGCGCTCAAATTGGTGTCACCATTCTTTTAATCACTACAGATCTCCCTCACTGACAAAGAACCATGCTAGTGCTGGTTCCCGGACCTAATCTCGAACTGGCCAATGTGTTTGTGCCAAAAATCAGAGTATATGGGAGACGACACAATTCAGAGACATCTTCTTCCCTACAGTCATCAGACTCCTGAACACTGCAAAACTGATCTGAATGATCCACTTAATGTCATTATTTTTATTTATTTATTTTTTCCTCCTTGGACTGAGCTACCTTAACAACAAGTACCGCCAAGTTTTTTTGTGTGGCAATAAAATCTTATCTACACAGGCATCTTCCTGACCTCAGAGGTTTGAACAGTCCATTATTTGGATGACAGTCTTTCAGAAGCTTTTGGGTCGTTATAAGTACTCTTGTGGAGTAGATGTCTTGCCAAGGCAGGGAGAGAGGTGTGTGTAAATGTCTAAAATGTACCACTCTGCAAAGTACTACCATCTTGGGCTGTGGAGCTTACATACTAATTGATGATGCTACCTGTTAGAACACTCTCCACAGCTGAAGCGCAGAAGGCTTTCAGGGGGGGATGTTTAAACCTTGAATTTCTGTAGCTGATGAAGGAAGTACAGTCATTGTCTGGACTTCTTTTGGACATGTTAGCTGTTAGCAGGGCATCCATCTTCAGTGATGTGGACACCAAGGTATTTCAAACTTGTAATTCTCTCTACAGGCTGCCTGCTGAATTTAAGTGAAGTGTAACTGCCACTCTGCTGCCTAATCCACTACCGTTTCCATTGTGTTACTGACACTTAGTGACTGGCACCACTGTGCTACCTATTCAACCTGATCCAGAGTTTCTCATATATTTCAGACCCATCTCCCACCCATTTTGTCATTTCCCCCATAATTTGCAGAGCCCAAACTTTGATCAAATTAATGTTTCCCATGGTTCCCTGCCCCCCCCACAAAAATCTCCCAAATTCTGCTACTCAGATGTTGGCAGGTATGGCACTGTGTCATCTGCAAACTTGATGGAGGTGTGACTACTGCTGGCTTTGAGGTCATGAGTGTAGAAGCTGTACAACAGGGGTTCATGATGCAGCTTTGGTGGGCACTAGTGCTGATACTTACTGCGTCACTTGGTGAAAAAGTTGAATATCCAGGGACAAAGTGTGGTGTTCGGTCCCAGAGCCTTCATCTTTTTCACCAAAGTGAGAGGTATTATGGTGTAAGCTGAAAAAAGTCAAAAGTCAATAAGCAGTATTCTCACATAATTGCCCTTCCTCTCCTCCAGATGAGGTAAGGAGGTGTGCAGGAGATTGGAGATGGCATCCTCTCTGGACCGGTTGGCTCTGTAGGCAAATAGAAGGAGGTTAAAGGAGCAGATATGAGCAAATTAAGTGTTTTGAGAGGCTGGTAAAAACTTTATCAATGTATATGCCAGGGTCACTAGACAGTAGTCATTTCGACCCAATGGACTTTTGCGGTTAACTTAACACAGGTCTACCCTGGGAGGAGGCTGTTGGTAAAGGAAATGAGAAGAAGCTGGCAACTAGACGAGCTAGCTAGAAGTGATAAAGGTGTGTCTATTCAGCTTACTGCTATGGTGTTTGTAGATGTACCCACTAGGCTGCTGAAAGACCTGGGAATCCAAAGCTAAGCCTAGAGCTTTACAGTTAACAATATCAAGGAGAGAAAGACTGAGTAGGCAGTAACTGAAGAACAGACCTGTATGTCGGCAAGAGTAGGCTAGGAGCACATCATCATCCCGTGGTAGGCCTATTGGAGGGCTGCTTTAGATCTTTGCTTTACTTCTTTTTGCATGTTGGCTTAAAGGAGCTGGAGGATGTAAGCAATTATTGAATAACTTTAAAAAATGCCCTTGATGAATCATCAGTGAATCAGGAATCACATTAGATTAAAATATTATCTTCACTGACAACAACAGTACAGTATTTAAATCCACTGCCGAAATTGGTATTTACAACCCACAAGTCCTGTTTGTGTTTTGGGTCCCTGCGCCACCTAACAATCACACCGCTAGAAAATGGGTTGCCAGGAACGGCAAATGCCTAGCGCCTGGAGTAGAGCCAGGCATGAATCATAGGAGAAGTTGGATTTTATTTACAGAATTGTTAGCTAAGGTAGGCTATGTAGTTAACGATGTCAGATCTGTAGAAATCTGAACAGTGTTCACAATTTGTTGGGGAAAAAATGACGTTTGAAACTCGAGGGAAGTAATGCAAACTAATTTGCATACTGTCTATTCACTTACACTTAAGGTCAATGAAGGAAGATCACAAAAAGGGGATTTGATATGGGAATATTCTGGTTTAGCCTACATGCTCATTAGGCTGTTCTGAACAGCATGGGCTACCTGGATAACTTGCCTAAAATGTATTATGTAAAAGTGTATAAACGTGTATAAGTTGAGCTGGAAGATATTGTGGGTTTTATGCCTATGTGTTATGAGAAGTCCGTAGAGGACAGGCTAGTGCACAGCTGCAGACCGTGCAAAACAAATTTGCACGTTTATACCCAAAATGATTAAAGGGTTTTTAAGTTAGATTATCCAAAAACAGCACTACTTCCAAATGCATGCAGTAATCACTCCACAGCTTCTCAGATAGCTTACTGAATATGTGCGGCCGTGAAAAAAATGATCTGAGGTGCATCATAGTCCATCCTGTGTTGTTCATATTCTCAAAAATAAAACCTTGTTTAATGAACAATGAGCTTGTGCTCAACTTTAATTACTTAGCAAACATCTTTACATGTTAATCTGTCTCTCTTGCTCCTCTCCATCTACTAACTTCATTGACCTCATCTTAACTAGGTAGGTCCCCCTGCTGGTCTCACTTGGAACTACAGTTGATACACTGCATATTAACACATCCCCCCTTCTTTGAAGCTATGGACCAAACATTGCCTTAACATACTGATTCAGTTATTTTAAACATTAGTTTACACTTTTTTACATTGGGTGTACAAATTTTCTTTCCTTTCTTTCTTTTTTTACCACATAGAACCTCAAACATTCAGTCCATTCAAGTCTGTCTGGTCTTTTAATCTGACACTCTGAGGTTTAGTTGACTTGTCATAGCGTTGTTTCTGTTTCCATTTTAGGTTCTCCAGTTTTGTCTGTGTCCCTGTATCCTGATTGATGTCTGAATAACAGGGAAGGGTTGTGCGTAACTTGCGATTCATTAACAGTTCTGCTGGGGACAGACCACATTCAAGCGGAGCAGTTCTGTAGCTTAGAATAGCTAAGTAAGGATCCGACTTGCTGTCTGTGGTCTTCTTCAGAATCTGTTTGATAATGTGCACTCCCTTTTCCGCTTTGCCATTTGCCTGTGCATGCTGGGGACTGGATGTGATTGTCTCTCAATAACAGTCCATTTGCCGCACTTAGCTCAGATCTGATGCAATATTTTGGACAGGACCCTTTCGGCCAACCACTGTGTATGTTTTCAATCACTGTTTGTAACTCCTTATCTTTGACTAATTCTTCACTTATTTGTCTGGCTTTGAGATCGGACACTGGCAGACTCAACTATCATGTTGATGTGATTTTCAATCACTTTTTCAGTGGAGCTCACCTGACACATCTCTGGCGCTCGTGATAGCGCATCTGCTAGCACTAGGTGCTTGCCTGGTGTGTATATTAACTCAGTCATACCGACATCTCATTGAGATTCTTCTTGATGATTGACACAAGAGGACGATGATCCGTTTCGACTGTGAGAGTGGGAAGCCCATAGACATAGCAGTGAAAGATTTCCTTCTCTATTTGAGCGTCGAAGCGTAAGCAACTGGTTTCCAGCTATCTCCTTCCACCTGCAGCAAAATAGCTCCAAGCCCCGTCCTTCGATGCATCTGTTGAAATCTTCAGTCTTTTAGTGGGATCATAATACGCTAGCACAGGGGCATTAGTGAATGTGGTCTTTAGAGCATTCCATCCATTTCTCGCTGTCCACTTGAACTCCTTGGAATTATGGAGTAGTTCCCTCAGTGCTGATGTCCTCACTGATAAGTTGGGTATGAACTCGCCAATAAAGTTGATCATTCCCATTACTGAGTACCCCTTTTTTGTCTGTGGGGCGTGGCATGCTAGCTAGCTTTTATGTTCCTTTCATCAGGCTCTATGCCTTCAGCAGACAACTTGTCTCCGAGGAATGTTATTTCTTGCACACCAAACTGACATTTTGCAAGGTTCAACTTAAGTCCATGTTCATATACCCTTTGGAGTACTTTTTGCAGAGTGGAGCCCCATATTACCACATCATCAACATAGCAACATACCCCTTCTAGGCCCTCTAGCATATTGTCCATTGCGCGATGATAGATTTCTGATGCCGAGATTATGCCAAATGGCATTCTCAGAAACCGGTACCTACTAAAAGGCGTATTGAATGTGCAGTATCTTGAGCTTTAATCATCTAGCTTGATTTGCCAGAATCCCTGTGCAGCATCTAACTTGGAAAAGTATGTGGCGCCTGCCATTTCACTTGCAAATTCCTCAAGTTTCGGTATTTTGGTAGTGCTCATGTTTTATGTTTCTGTTTAAATTTCCTGGGTCCATGAATATTCTCAGTTCTTTGTTTTTATTATTTTTGTCTACACACACCATTGAGTTTAGCCACTCTGTTGGTGCTTCCACTTTTGTAATGACGTTTAATTGACACATCCTGTCGAGTTCCTTTTTAAGGCGTTTCCTAAGTGGAGCTGGAATTCTCCTAGGTGGATCACTGGCTTTGCGTCCTCTTTCAATTCAACTGTGCCTTTGTCTGCACTCACTGCCTTTCAGCAGCTGATTTGATAGACTCTCTTCACCAGGTTTAATTTCTTTGAGGTGACCCCTCTTAGTGATTCACGACTCTCGGGCACAACCGTGAACAGTACATTGTGTACATTGTGTTCTTTAATGTGACTTTTAGTCTGCACTGACCTCTGCTTTCTATTTCTTTTCCATTGTAGTCTTTCAAAAGTACTATCTTCTTGATTATTTTCGTCTTTTCTTTCATAGCATTAATTTCTGTCACGCTGATCAGATTTGCTTGTGCACCTGTGTCAATCCTAAATGCTACCAGAGCTCAATTTATGGGTAGTGAAACAATCCAAGTGTCATCATTTTCTGAGTGACTATCATTTGGCTCTGTGATATGCCCAGTCTTTCCATTGTCACACGACACCATGCCTACAAAGAAAGTGTCACTTAGGTCAGTCTCTTTAACTAGCCTCACTGCTTTGTATTTATCTTTTGTTAGACATTGTTTGTCAAAATAACTAGCCTCACTGCTTTGTATTTATCTTTTGTTAGACATTTTTTGGCAAACAATTTTCCATTGCACTTTGAGCATCTTTTGCCATAAGCAGGGCACTGACTTGGCTCATGTCTGCCACCACATCGTTTGCAGCCTATAGTATCTTTCTTTGTCTTTTGTTGATCATTTATTTTCGTTTTGTTCTTGACCACCGCCACTTCAGCACTCTCGTGTACTACAGAGGCACTTGTTTCATCAAAAGTCTTTGCATGCTGTTGTGCTAGCTCACTAGAATGACAGTCTCTCTGCCTCTTCCAGAGTTAGTTTAGCATCTCTTAACAGTCTCTCTCTTACTATTTTATCATGGATTCCATAAACAATTTGATCACGGACCATGGAATCTCTTAGATCTCCAACATCACATAACTGCGCTTTCAACTTTAAATCAGTCACAAAGTAATCAAACGTTTCATTTGGCTGTTGCATTTGGGAACGGAACACGTACCTCTCGTACACCGCGTTTTTCTGCGGGGAGCAATACGCATGAAACTTTCAATCACGCTGTCGTATTTCTCTTTGTCCTCAGCCTCCGCGAATACGAATGTGTTGAAGACTTCAATTGTTTGGGGGCCGCGGCTGTAAGCAGCAACACAATCTTCCTGGCATCGGGTTTATTGTCCAGTCCTATGACGGACAATACAGCTCAAACGGTTGCTTGAAAGACCGCCAATTGCTATCCACATTTCCCACCAGTTTCAGCCCCCCCGGTGGCCTCAGAGTCTCCATTTCGATCCACGCAGTAGCTTGACACGCAGTTTTACTCCTGGTACCATGTGTTGTTCATATTCTCAAAAATAAAGCCTCGTTTAATAAACAATCAGCTTGTGCTCAACTTTAACTACTTACATCTTTACACGTTAACCTGTATTAACCATCTCTTGCTCCTCTCTATCTACTAACTTCATTGACCTTATCTTAACTAGGTAGGTCTGCTGGTCACACTTGGAAGTACAGTTGATGATACACATCCGTTTAAAACAGGCGCTTTGCTGTGAATGTTCGGGGTTTTAGAAACCAGAAATTTGAAATAGACACTATGTCAATCGAAATGAGTTTAGGTGATGACTCAATGCAACCCAAATGCTTACAACAGGCCTATTTCGGACAGGAGTATTTGGTGTTGCCTAGGTGTTGTGCATGTAGGCCTAAACAACTGAAGGTATTATGATAGCACAGGGATATAAAGTAGAAATAGTCCAAGGAGACTGCCATCTGAGGATTTGCTTTGACTGACTAGGTGGCTCACATTATGCTACGTAAGAGGGATAGCCTACTCTTATAGCCTATTAACTAATTTTGATGGAAGCCAGAAAGTTTAAAACTGCTGCAGTAGGCATGCTTGGGCTTTTGGTAGTGTGAGTAACCTTATCTAGTCTTGCATAGGTTTGTTAGGTCAGAAAGCCAAGGCATAGTTATACACACGTTTGTCATCATTGTATTACTGAAACATTACAGTATTTTTATGGAGCTTTACAGCCTGTGGACCGCGAGAGGCTCTTTTTGATCGAGACTACAATGCCAGCTTGAAACGGTAGAGGGAGCCATCTTACGCTCCTTTAAGCATTTGCTGTTATAGAGTGCTCAAGGGGGTAGAAGTTGTGTTGGATGAGGAAGCAGAACTCTATTCCAGTCTGAGAAAAAGCCGTAAAAAGACTACTGCAATTCATGTATCAAGGACAGAGGGGAAAGCGCAATAACAAGGCTACCTCTAGGAGCGCAACAGGCATGGCAATGGCATTTACTGATCCAACCCCTTCATTGTTTTGTCAACAGTAGAAGTTCCCAAGATGGCTCCGCTACCATATGTGCGAGTCTTACTCCTGGTGGGCTTCTCTGCATTTTTAACACTTATACTAGGCTTTGGTCTACCGGCAGCACTCAGTTTCATAGCAAGGTGTTGTGGTTATCCTGACGCCAGCGTGACCGAATGTGTAGTCGTAGTTTATTTAGTATTCGTTTTGTATGTAGCGATGCCTCGATTCCCAAGGGGCACGGTTAAGGTAAGATTGTGATGTGAGTTAATGAATATAGATAGCCATTCACCTTGAAATAATTATGCACTGTAGCCAGCTATTATAACACTGTAACGTTAGATGTTATCATCATTGGCGGCGTACCTTATATTAAGTTAATAACAACAGCGATAGCACTGTTGCATGCACATTTTTGGCAATGATTCACTGACCACGTCAAAGGTTTTTGTAATAGGCCTAACGTTAGACCACAGGAACTTGCAGTGGAGACGTTAAGTAATGTTTCATCAGGTCTGCCTCTCCCCCTTTTCAGATTCAGGGCAAAGCCGTTTTCATTACTGGCTGTGACGGTGGATTTGGTCATGCGTTGGCCAAACACCTTCACAAAAAAGGTTTTATTGTGTTTGCAGGATGCCTATTAAAGGTAAGCCTATGGAACTTATAAAACGTCCAAACCTAGGAATGGAATACTGTTAGATTTACACCAGGACTAGCAGCACTGTAAATTGTAGTATATTACTACTGTATCTGGCAACATTGTAAACAATTTGCAATAGCTTATAATTTATCACTATGTCTAATTCTCTTCACTACTAAAGCAATGTCTGTGAAAGGTTTCCCCCTTTGGTTTGGTCTGGCTGTACAGGAGAAAGATGGGGAAGGTGCAAAGGAGCTGCAGGAGATGGACTCAGAGTGGATGAAAGTCCTACAGCTGGATGTGTGCAGTGATGAGCAGGTGGCCCAGGCTGCAGAATTTGTGAAGGCAAATCTAGAGGATTCTGGGAACAGTATGCCACACTCACTGTAGCTGCTTTTGAATTCTCTTTTTTTGCTTAGGAATGTTTCTTTCTCAGTGAATGACCCAGAAATATTTAGTGGTAAGGACAGTTTGGATTCTCAAAATGCTCAGGAATGGTGCTTCAATGCTTCCTTTAAACCTCCTTTAGCATAGATTATACTGGTGGTTCCTATGAATTGAAAGGAGGCATGAAAAGCCCCACAATTCCTTGCATTACAATCAAATTGGCACAGATTAATAACACCTACCTTCCTATAAGTGTAAGTAGATTCGGAGGTGCTTAAAATCACCTCCTAAAGTCGCTAAGACCTAATAAATTTACCTTGACCCCCCTGACATCCAACAAGGTCAAGGTAAAGTGGACAGTGAGAGAAGAGAGAAGGGGCCTTTCTCAGGAAAATAAGAGACTATTTTAGACTTAGATGATAAAGATGAGGCTTTTATGAATTTGAGAAATTGTTATTCCTACTTTTATATCACTGTTGAACAAATAATAACCATATTAGACTGATTTAAATTCATGCATTCATTTAAGATAAGCATCAGAGTAGAGGTGTGGCCCAATTTAGAAAAATATGCTCAAAATAATTACTCGTAGTTAGAACAATCTTCATCTAGCAGGTGGCAGTCATAGATGACAGAATAGGGGCATTGGTGGTGTAGCGGTTAGGGAACCTGGCTGGCATGCTCAGTAGCCTGGAAATTGGGGGGTTGAATCCCTGCTGCTTCCATTGTGCACTTAACCTTAAGTTGCTCGAGAGGATGATGTAATTGATAGTCAGTTTGGTTAAAAGCATCTGTTAAATGCATAAATGTAAATAATACTCCTAATAATCCTGATTCTGTCTGTCAGGTCTGTGGGCTCTGGTGAACAATGCTGGAGTCTCCACCTTTGGTGAGGTGGAGTTCACTTCCATGGAGACCTACAAACAGGTGTCAGAGGTCAATCTTTGGGGCACCATCAGGATCACCAAGGCTCTACTGCCACTCATCCGCAGAACTAAAGGTGAGGAAGACTTGCAAGATGGAAGCTTAAGTACAGCTAGAGTTTAGTTTCTCTGTTTAGTTATTCTGGTTCTCCTAACCACTTTCAACAACCTTTAATTAAGGCCATTATGCTGTACTATGCAATGGCATAACATATTTGAAACTCATTTGAAAGCATGTTCCCATTACAGTATTATTTTAACTGTGCCCTAGAACCTTTGCACAGTGCTACACATCCACATTTTAGTCTTGGTCAATCTTTCACCAACTGTTCAACAGAATGCTGGGGATTTTTGTTGAAGAACTGGACTTTGGCCAATACTCATTGTTCTTGCACTGGATATTAATGTTCGCATTACATATGCAGGAACAACAAAATCTCCCCTGGATTAGAGCATATTTTTACCAGCTTTCTTTGCATTTTTTGAACATTTTAAAACTCCATACCAATAATCCAGATTTTTTTCTAAGAACTGTCAAGGACCTGATCAGAGAGATTCGCACAGTTATGCAACATTTCAACCTGTGAACATGATCAAGCAAAAATATTGCTGTATAATTCTCTTGTAATACTTTAAGTTTCAAGATGTCTTGAATGCAGCTTTGCGTTCACTTGCATTGTATTCAGTCCAGAAGTGTACATGATACTGTAGGAAAGCTGGGCTGAAGTTGGTCAAGTGCAAAGACCATTTTGACATTACATAAATATGATTGTGTCTACACAGTCTGTTGCTGTTTCTATGTCAAATTTTGGATGTTTTTACCTAAAATGATTATATGTAGTTCCTTTGAAATGAATGTCTGTCTTTCCCAGGGCGGGTGGTGAATGTGGCCAGCATGTATGGCCGCATGGGCAATGCACTGCGCTCCTCCTATTGTGTCTCCAAATACGGCGTGGAGGCCTTCACCGACTGCCTACGCTATGAGATGAAGTCTTGGGGGGTCAAAGTATCCTTAGTAGAACCGGGGAACTTTGTGGTAGCCACTGGTATATTGACACGTGACCTGGTGTCTGCCACTGCTGAGAAACTGTGGCGAGAGGCCCCTCAGGTGGTCCAGGAGGACTATGGCAAGAACCACTTTGAGCAGTATGTTGCCCTCATGCGCTCCTACTGTGGCAGTGGCCAGAGGGAGGTGACCCCTGTGCTGGAGGACATCACAGACGCCATCATGTCTCAGCGTCCCTTCACGCGATACAATCCCATGGAGCCTTACTGGTGGATCCGCATGCAGGTCATGACCCACCTGCCTGCTGCCATCTCTGACAGACTGTATTTCTGAGGGACAGGGCAGTTTATAAGCTGTAACATTTTTTCACATTCAGCAAATAGTGGCTATTCATGTTCTACTAGCTAGCTGTCCATTTTCTGAGTAGACACAAAATACTTGCACCTTAGTTGTGTGAACTTAGCATTAGGTTCAAGTTTCTTTGTACAAAAACATCTGATAAATATACATGTAAACACAAACAATCAAGCATCACTTCCAGTTGTGGTGAGTTACTATTTTTGATCCTTTAGCACAATTAAACAAGATTAATTAAACAAGATTATTTTTATCACAATACATATTTGGAGTGGAGAGGCAGCTGTCTGAAGCAGAAAGGCACATTGTGCTAGTGGAGTTGTATGTCTAGGTAATGCTGACAGGCGCTGTGGTACACATGTATACACACACACAGAACTCCCCTTTAATACTAAATAGGGAACCCCCTAGATAGCAAGATGACATTGAAACAGTGTTGATTTTCCATCAAAACCATCATTAGGGTTGACATTGGAATCTCCATGGTAGATAGACATTGAATCAATAGCACAATACTGACAGTAACTTAGAATTGATAACAGTGACATTGAAATAATATTGGTTTATGTTATGATTGGATTATGAATTTATTGAACATTGAATAATAGTCACTACCTGATATTGAAAAGTCATGGATATTTGGGACAAATTCAGTCTGACACTGTATGACCACATGTATCAAACGACAAGCTTTTATGAAGTGTACACAGCAGGTCATGGGGATAACAATAAGGGTCCATTTTTGACAGTGCCAATGTGAAGGGGGGGGGGTCAGTCACAAGGCCTCTGGGAAGGAGAGTCAGTCCTGGCATGGCCGTGCGGGCCTCCAGGATGGAGAGTCAGTCCTGGCATGGCCGTGCGGGCCTCCAGGATGGAGAGTCGGTCCTGGCATAATTTGGTTGGCCCTGCAGTACATCTTAGACTTGACTCCTGTGTACACTTCAGAAAAGCCTGTTGTTTAAAATATGTGCTTATACAGTGTCAGACTGAATTGGTCCCTATCTAAAAGTGATTGCAGTACTCAACTGTGAGCAACATCCACTGTACTGTACTGTACTTATTGTAAAATGACCTTGGGTTTGTACTTGATGTACTGTACTGTACTTGATGTAAAGTGACCTTGGGTTTGAGAAAGGCACTATATAAATTCACCAACAAGACCTTTAAATACAATAAATATTAATGATGAATAGTTTTACATTCAAACTTGGCTCTCTGGTGTGGCTTTTATAAAACTGCTATTCAGATTATCATCTGAGTTTATGAATACCACTGGTGTGTGATTTCATTCATTCATGAGGTGTTGTAGCTATAAATGTAAAGAAAATCAAACAGAGGTCATCTGAAGTATGTGTCTAAAAAGACCATTGTGCATGCTGCACGCACACACACACACACACACTATCGGCCCCAGTGCCAGCAGCATAAATTATGAGTAAATCTTTGCCAAGACTCAACAGTAAAATGAGCCGGGGGACGGAAGTTTTCCCACTGTGGGCTTCTGCCCATTTGAATCCAGCACAGAAACATTGGCTCATCACGCACATGCAAAGCAGCCAGGAGGGCTGGAGCTCTGCTACTGATGAAAGCTGGGATCAGGAGGGCACCACAGTGTGGTCCTCTTGAGCATTTGGGGTACACATTGAATAATCACACTCCTGTTTTTGTCACAGATTTCAGTTTTCAAACTCCATTTTCATTAATGGATAAGTGGTATGTCAGTAGGACCTGGGATGGAGTCTGTGTGTTTGGGAGCTTTAAAGGAGCAGGCCTACTCACACACCCAGAAGTGCTCCATGTAAAAACCCTTTTCAAAATGAGGCATCTGATATCCTAAATTTGCAGCAGCTGCCCCAAAGATTGTGACTTTAGACAGATTGTGATCATGAATGTCTATATATGTGATAGTCACCCCTAAGAATTGCAGCAACAGCCGTTTGAAAATAAGATGAGATTTCTTTCCTCCATAAGGATGCAAAAACAGCCATTCTGTGCCCCTGTCGCTCTCTTTACTCTGCTGATTAGTACTCCAGACTAGTGTGTGCTCCCAACACACATACGTTCTAGATCTGGCTGCTCTTGTTTTTTCTGGTGTCATATTTTTCCATTAGCTGCTCTGAATTTCCCTCCTCTCCTCAGCCAAACAGTCCACCTCTGCCCAGCTGGAAACCTCATCAGAGAGAGAGAAAGAGAGACAACAGGGAGTGAAACCCCTTTTTCCCCCCAGAGAGTAGTCTTCCATACTCCATAACATCTTAGGACCCCATCTAGTGATGCAGGATGACCTCAATGCTGCCTGCATCAATTTCCCTGCATAAACATCCTTGTGAGTGCAGTTTTACATATCCTATGTTGGCCACTCATCCTCCACCTCTCTCTCCATATCCTGTGGATTTTTTTTTATCAGTGCGGTGGAATAACAGGAAACTGTGACTGGCCACACAATAAGGGGTCAGAGTGCACAGTCTCCCGCTCCACTGCTGTACAAGTAAGAGCAGCAAGTTACACAATAACAGCCCAGCACCCCTGTCAAAATTCCACACCAAGTTCTTGAGACACACAAATACACCAACCACTCATCCAGACAAATTTTCTCAGCCCAGAGAGCCATTCTCTCCAGGCCTTCCCAATACACAGACACCACAAACAGCCATCATCTGAAACAAAATAACTTCTGTACATTTCATTGGTCACTTGATTTATCAATTTCTTTCACCCCAAATTACTGTAATCTGTATTTGCTATTTCTTTACTCCCACTACAATTGTGTCCACTGTCTTTGCATCTGTGCATCTTGGGTGTCATGATTGTTGACAAAATGACCTTTGCATCACATTGTTTCTGTAGCTCAGTTGTGTAATTTTTCTCTATTCAACATAAGGAAGATCAGGCTGTACCCAACCCAACATGCAACCCAGCTCCTGGTACAGACCGTAGTTATCTCTTGCCTTGACTATAGCAATGCTATAGTCAAAAATATCAGGTCTTCCGGCCTGTACTGAGAGACCGCTACAGATGATTCAGAATGCAGTTGCATAGCTGGTTTTCATCCAGCCAAACAGAGCACGTCACACCTCTGTTCATTGAACTCCACTGGCTACCCCTTAGCTGCTCGCATCAAATTTAAAGCACTAATGTTGGCCTACAGGGTGATTGATGGATCTGCTCCCATCTACCTTAATACCCTCTTAAAGCCCTATGTTACCCTCCGGCCACTTCACTTCTCTAAGAACCAACACCTCGCACAGGTCAATCCAGACTATTCTCATCTGTTGTTCCACACTGGTGGAATTACCTTCCAAGTGCTATCAGGGTAACAGATACCCTCTCCACCTTCCACCCAGCTCTTCCAAGAATATCTCCTGGCTTCAAATTTCTAAATACTGGGAAGGTACTTTCAAAGCACCTTCCACTCTCTCTCTACACTGCACTTTTATTACACTGCTGCACTTTCATCTCAAAGTACAGCAATATACACTCTTAGTTTTTAATTGTGCTGTAGCTTGAATGTTTATCCTCTTTTTGTAGGTCGCTTTTGATAAAACATCTGCTTGTAAATGTAATGTAAATGTATTTAACAAATAAATAATTTGGTCATTCATTCAATTTCAGATTTTATTTTGTTTGCACTATTAGCAAATGTTTAGCTTCTCCACAAATATGTGGCAGATGGTGAGTCTGAAATTATTTCCAAAATGTTTGCAGCTTGGCAGAATGACAGGAAAGGTACATAAATTTCTAAGCAGTTTGTTTAACACGATTTATCTCTTTCTTTCCAAACTCCCAATGAATGTTTGCCATGTTGAAAAGCTCCCTGTGCCTGTGTTAGTCCTGGAAAGAATGAAAGCATCAGATTTTAAAAAGAAAATAAACATGAAAAAGAATATATATTAACAAAATTAACTAATAGTAGTTCTAGTATATGTTGACATACGCTGAAATACGTTGTGTCCTATGACCTAAACATGATTTAATACATTTGTATGTGTCCATGTCCTTAAGAATGAGTCATAGTCCACCTTCTCTCTCCTGTTTAATCTCTTTTCAATCTCTTTTCAATCTCTTCTCATCTCACTCTCAGTCTTCACTTGGAATGTTCATTACTTCCCACAAGTCCATTTTGAATGTAGTCTCTCATGTTTGTCAGTTCTTAGGCTGAGTTTTGACCTATGTGGAGTGATCAGGAAGCAGCGAGAGCTTTGACCAGGTAGAGTTTGTCCCCCTGTTCACTGGTGAAGATTGGCGCCTTTTTGTAGTGTTCCACAAGCTCCTCCATGGAGTTGAACTTGCGTTGACCTATGCAGTAGAGACTGTCTTTCAGCTGCACCTTGAAATGCTTGTTTTTGGCCTGAGCCTTTAGGGAGATGGAGAAGTCGTTGGGCTGCACAAGGGAAAACAGACAAGACAGACAAAGAAGCTGAATGGTGATCTGTATAACTGTATATACTGTACTGTGGATGGGCAATTATTATAGGCGATTACCTCAAATCCAAATTGTATTAATTGATCATTTTACCACTATAATAATCAATAATTATTTAATTGTTTCTTTTTTTGGACTCTTAGTTCATGGACAAGATTTTTGTTGTAAATACGCCCAGGTTCTGAGGATGAGGGATCTTTTTTTCTTTAAAGAAAGAAGATTAAATTGACTAATAGTTCTGAATGTTACGTTTTATTTTACAAATGATTACCCAGCCTTGCTTGATGAGCAGACTGCATGTAAAAAAAAAATTTGCCTCAACTCACCGATGATTCGCTGTCTCGGATCAGGAAGTCTCCCTCAGTGCCGCGCTCATTGAGGGCTACCTCAGCCTGGTGCCGCGTCACCTTTCCATAGTACCACTGCTTGCCGGCAAATCGTCCACTCGTCGAGGGCTGGACGTAGTCGCAGTCCGGGGTGGGAGGGCCTACACTGGGTGCCTCGGCCATCACCGTCACGTAGTTCTTGGGCACTAGGCCTACTTGGCCGTCTGCCTTTCGACACTTCCACCACTCAGGGTCGTTCTCGGGCTTCTCAATCACCTCCATAAGTTCGCCCTTCTCGAAGCGCAGCTCCTCCTCATTGGTGGAGCTGAAGGGGTAGAGAGCCAGCACCGTGTGCAGAACCCCACGGCCGCTGTTGCCGTTGGCAGCATAACCGCCGGTTGAAGCGCCATGGACAGCAGCTGCTAGCTTCTCGGGTAGCGACGAGGGTTCGCCCGACCCCAACCCTGCACTGCCGTCCACGTCCTCCGTCACATAGTTGGAGGGAAACCAGCCCGAGCGCCCCTGGTAGCTGCCACGCCACCAGCCGTCACTGCATTTCTCCATGACGATCACCCGTGTTCCCTTGACCAGCGACAGCTCGTCCTCCCGCTCGGCCGTGTAGCTGAACTTGACCAATGCTGGCAGGTTGAGGTCATAGAGGCGCTCGCCATTGTCGGCGTACTGGTCAGTGTCGGCGTTAGAGGCTGTGTCCCGCATACCAGTTTTCCGCTTCACCTTGCCGATCCCTGCAGCCACAGGAAACAACAGGGAAAGATTTACAGTAACATTCAGACAACAGAGTTCATATCCCTACTTCAAGTCCAAAGGGGATGATGATGGTAAAGGTGTAATTATTGGCCAACTTCAATGAGGTAAGAGTGGGGATGTGTTAGCTTGTCCACACAGCACAGGGCAGCATTCTCTGTACTCCTGTTCCATGAGTGTGCACACGCACACACACACACACGCACACACACACGCGCACACGCACACGCACACACACACACTCCAGGCTGGCTCAGACCGATCTGGGTCACAGTCGACAGGAAGTGAACAAGCTTACACTAGAAACAGCCACCAAAAAAATGCACCTTGACTGTGGAAAATAATAGCTGCCAATAATGAACTTTAAGGAGGAGAAGGGGGGAATACCAGACTTTTGAAGTGCAATTTTAAGTCAAACCTCCAAAAAAAGACTGTGTGGTTTGGGACACGCACAAACAGGCTGCCTGTGTGGAGGCCTGACTTGTCCAAACACATGTTTTGGCACAGTACAGCTCGTCAAGCATGCACATATGTGCTATACACACATATCTACCAGTCTCAATATACCTACTGTTTGTGTGGTATTCCAGCTATCCAAGTCACCCCAACACTGGCAACTGGGGCCACCACTGTCATGGTGACGTACATACGCACCCCCCCCCCCCCCACACACACACACACACACACACACACACACAGTGACATGGAAAGAAGAGGCCTGTGATAAGATCATCAGTGTGGGGGGATTTTTCGCAACAGTTAACACCTGTCAGTCTCACGGCATGGCTGGCAGCGAGTAAAACATACTGGGTTTGGAGAGGGGGGCCTCCACCCACACAACACCAGCCTGTCTGCAAGCATGCCTCCAAACTGTTACCACTCAAAGAAGAGCTACTGTAGGAGACACCGAATGTCTAAATATTCATCCTAAAGAACATTTTGTACAATCTAGAAAGCCAGAACTAATTTGCAGCAGTCCAGTTCATACTGACTCACTTGGCCTACTCTCTCCTTCCTTGTCCTATAGGCCATCCTCTGCTATGCTATGAGTGCAACACAAACCCTATGATCTGCATGACTGGACCACTGACATCATCACAGCTGCCATCATCCTCCGCAGGGAGAAGGCTGAGGCGGGTCAGCAGGGATGGGTCCTCTGGCACTCTCCAGGATTCCACCCTGGTGAACTACATTACCATCAGGCCCACAGCAGCCAGCCTGGCCTCACCGATTACTATGAGAGCAAAGAAGGAGGGGGGGGGAGGAGAAAAAAATAAATTCCTCTGACCCTAGTCTGGCCCTGTTGCTGGCTTTGTCAGACAGCCGGGGCGGGAACTGATGGTGTTACAGCAAAGGAATGTCCATATGGCAGCCTGTGTGTGTGCACTCAAAAGCCCCAGCTATCTCAGAGCATGGTCACTCCTCAACACCAAAACAAACCTGACAGACGTGCAGACATGACAAAATGCATAAACGTGCAGGAGGCACACCCAAATGATAAAGAGTTTTTAGTTACTGAGATGGTCACAAGGTGTTTCCAAGTGCTTTTTGTACAACACCCATCCCTAGTGCATCGCTGCAAGTGAACGATGAAAAGACCTTTTAGTCTCATTTGACAGTGGCTTTTCTTTATGCATGAAAATTCATATCTACTCATGCAGGGGAGTGACAAGGAAACAAATCCTCAACATGGAAGCAGTTTCCTACTGAAGGTTCCAACTGTTCTACTGCCAATTTCACTTCAGTAACCACTACAGGCTTTTCTGATAAAGCCTTGCTCCTTATCAAACCTTCCATCAAGCCAGAGAATTTACTTAAGAGAAGTTCCTGCTGTGTTGAAATGCCTGTTTTGCATTACAAACACAGGCAATCTCCGACCGATGGATTTGCCTCCATGTTTCCTTTTTTGATGGCTGACTGAAAGCACAGAGATTTGCAAGCGACAAATCATAAGAACGTTTCTACCTATACATATTTCCGTGAATCACCCTCACACCAATGCCACTATTATACCATCACTTGTTTTAGACCAGACAAGTCAGGTGCAACCTAACCTATGCATGTAACTGATGATGTCTAACCTATGCATGTAACTGATTATGTCTAACCTATGCATGTAACTGATGATGCCTTGCTTGTGAATTGGTTTCCAGGTGCTGCTTGACAAGGTTGTACAGTCAGTCTATGATCCTTGGACATGCTAGATATAATTTCTGTACAACAACCTTTTATGTCATGCCATGTGTAAAAACCCTTTTGGGCACTGGGTAGTAAGAGTTAACAAACTAAAATCCAGGTATGACTGAACAAGCAGGCATAAGAAGTCACACATCATAGAATGAGGACTCATTCTAGAGGAGGTGAGAAGAGCACAGAGCCTCCTCAACAGCCATGACATCATCAAGGCCCCTTTACTTGCTCACCTTGGGCCTCTGGCGCACTGGGTCACTGAAGCACCACTACCAAGTGTCCAGAAACCTGCTGCAACTGTTTCTTTTTCTACAGTGATTTCTCACATTGCCTGCTTACATTTTCTTTTTTCCCCTCTTCTTCCATTTCCTAATTTTGTTCTTGCTTTCTTTTTCTCTTCTCCCACTTCCTATTCATTATTAGAACTGCAATGATTATTCGATTTTGGTAACTGGTTTGTGTTATTTTTAAGGAAGATACCTTCATTCTCTGATTGCAACTCCACTCGCTCCTCAAAGACAGTAAACTGTGGGCTTGGGGGAGCAGCAGGACCATCGGGCTACCCAGATTAAATTCCCAAACCTCATGCTGCGAGTAAATGTTGCTTTGGATAAAAATGCCTACTGTCCTGTCAACTTTTTAAACTAGGGTTGGCATGCAGAGAAAACAAAGCATGAGGACATAATCAAATCAATCAAAATAATGAATCAAGAAACTCAATAGATTAATCAACTATGAAAATAATAGTTACCCCTACTTGTGTGGCTTTATAACCATATACCAGGATGTAGCTCATCTGTAGTTCCACAGAGGCAATTACATTTCTGACTTGTGCATTACCATGCCTCTGGTGGTTTTTACCACAGGAGTGTGCCATCAACACATACTGTCATGATCTGGCTACGGTTGGGAAAAATCACACAGGTACTCATCTTGGATGTCCCATGCCGTAATAACATGTGTACTGTAGGTCATACTAGTCAGTGGAAAACCTGCACCTGTAAGTGTGTCTGTGTGTATGTACATGGGTGGTTCCTTGTGAAGATGCATCCTAAGATATGTTAGGACTAGATTATGTAGTCCTTTTAATGATCTGATACAGAATCGCCATCTCTCCTGCCTCAAGGCTATTGTTTAAGGGCCAAGTTTTTGACACAAAAAAGGAAATTGCATTTCAAATTTGCTTGTCATTATTGTGTGACTGGGCTGTGGGTCTGCAATGGCCCGACTGCTCTTGTTTAGTTAGGGACAGGATTTGAAGAGTGCAGTACTACCAAATAGGGGGCTGGAGTCCTCTTGTCAGACACTCAAGAAACATTCTGGAGAATTCCATCGCATCTGACACATTTAAAAGCACTGGACACACTTCAAAAAGGGTTACTATCGCTTCCTCTTATGCAAGTCCTGCTGGATCAAGACTCCTGAACTCTGGCCCTTAAACCAGATGGAAGGGTAGAAGCAAGCGACAGGGGGGGAAACTACTCTTACTCTACGACTACCTTGACTATAGATTCTAAAAACCACACACTACAGGTTTTATCACTGAGGCCAATAAATGAGATAAAGCTGGGAGGTGGCTGTAACTGAGACACAAATGAAAAAAGCAGGGTGACAGATTAGGTGACAGGAAGAGATAGACAGACATACACACATGGGTTGGTTATGCTATCCACAAGACCCAGCTTCCTGCCTTGGGGTGGGAGGGAAAAAAAGCTGTCTCAAATTAAACTACTTCCGCTAGCTCCAGTGGGCAAACATAATGCACAGGAAAAGACATAGAAGAACAGAGACCAGGAGAAGCAGAAAGAAAGGTAGAGGGAGAGTCCTGCATTCACAATTTACGTAACATGCTCTTCTCTCTGGATTGATATTTGGGTAATACACACCACAGACAAGCTAGGCTAGTAATTAGGTTAGACACATTAAGCTAACTGGGAGAGTTGCACAGTCTTACACCTACTGTATGTTTCCATTCACTTATGAGTATACTACAGTCACATTTAAGTGTACTTAATATTTAGTCACACTACTTAAAAACTGTACCTGGCTAGCATAATAACTGTGCCAGATCTGTCCAGTCTATTTCCCCAGCACATAACTAAACTCAGTTGAGCTTCAATTCAAAGAAATAGCCTAGTCTTAATTAACATCCAGCTAACAGAACACAGAAGCCATCAATCTTTTTTGTTCCTACAGTGCACTGACCTTGTCTAAAACAACCAGCTCTTAAGAAAATCTGACTAACGTATAAATGAGCCTGAGAGATATCAGACATTTGTAACAAACTAAAGCCTCTACAGCTAAACAATTTCTCCTGTACTGAAATGTATTAAACCTGACAGCGGACAGTTAAGTAAGTAGGCTAGTCTCCAAATGAAAGCGGATTTATTTTTGAGAGACAAAAAGGATATAGCGATATTTTCCCCTGGGAATAGGAGAGATATTTCCCTAATTCCTATGTAGGTTAAGGCTTCATTCAATAGTATCAGTGAGAGTGATGGTTTGTTTACATTCAAGTGTAAATTACTAGTGTTTCAGAGCTCTAAGAAATGTACATTACACACAATGAGGTACTACCATCCTCATTACAACCACTGTCCTTCTAAGGCAAGTCCCTTCACTCGGCCGCCATCTTGCAACGCCTTCGTGGAGCTATTTGGGACTAACAAGACCAGGCCCTATCAAAATGAATGGGGAGAACTACAGATCAGCAGGTCATACAGACTTAAAAAGTGTATTGTGCGAATCCTTGTTTAAGCCAGAATTACACAATGTCAAAATCTAGCCGTATCCAATAAAGATAAAAAAGGAAATCATTTAAACAGCAATTTCCTCAATATGCCTGCGGTAATGTGGCATGGATATCACCATGGTGACGAAGACGGTAAACAAAAGGTTAACGTCAGTCATATCGTGTCCAACAATGCGATTGGTTACTTTCAATGCAGGGCAGGACTTCCAGTTTCTCAACTCCAACTTTGCGTTATGAACCCATCGCTTTAAACTCTAAACTGCCTGCATCAATACAAAATTATTCACATGGGTATCTTGACGTATGCAATGGTAATCATCTCCAGCCCTAAGACAGCCATCATAACTCAATGGTATGATGGTGATTAGACAATGATGTTCAGCATGGCTGACCTAAAAAAGGGTGTCTACACAGCAGTGAAGGCTTCAACTGTCTGTGGAAACTTCTCCACACTAAATGTGTTTGTCTGATAACCAGCCAAGCACTCGTCAATCTTAGCATACAGTTTAAAAAATGACACAATGCCTGCACTGTTCAACAGGAAAAAGGGGAGAGTTCCACTGCATGTTGGCAGTTGAGAGAACCATGGGGACAGCCTCATATTATACAGATCGCCCCCCAAAAAATAAAAAATAAAATAAAATAGAAATAAAAAATCAAATTGTTCTCTCCAACACAATCTTCTTTAAATAACCTGGAGTATTTTAGTCACAAATACAATGAATCTCTAATGTTGCAAAACTAAACGTAGTGGAAACAGGACATATTAGTAACAGCTTGGTTCTGAAATTAACCATTGCCATGGTTATGCTGGTGGTGTGTAAAAGCATTTTGGCCTTGAGGAAATTACACCTCAATATATATACGTAATGTGTGGAGGAGGGTTTTCAAACAATTGGATTGTTACGCATATTTTGTGTCTGTGTGTTTGTATGTGCGTGTCTGTGTATGTGCGCGTCTGTGTATGTGCGCGTGTGAGAGACAGAGAGACTGAGCGCGCACACGAGAGAGAGAGACTGTGCAATTACAGACTTCGACAGCAAGCTCTCAGAAGTGCTACCCGCCCTGTTTTTGCAGACACCATGAGCAGAGCGGTAAAGCGGTTCCTTTTCCCTAGCCAACTTCCTCACAATTTGCTTATTTCAAAATTCTCAATTCTCTTTAAAACGTGAACCGTGAAAGAATACTTTGTTCACGTAAACAAAAGCTATAAAATCCCTTCAGGAAATAACCACCCAGCCTTGATTCAGACACTGAAAAAAGAGAGTAACAAACAAGAAGGCCCAATCTTTTATCTTTAAAAAGCATAAACAGCGTTTTCTTACTCTTTGTTATAAAATGAAACAGAAGGACTCACGGAAGAAGTGCTTAAAGAGGTTAGCCATATCCATTTTCGCCTCCCCACCGGCGAGTCCCAACTTCCCTCTGCTGAGCTGCTATTCCATGTGAAACACCCACAACCCAGAGAGAGGAATCTCACTGCTTTCCAACTCCACAGCTCCCAACACATGTGATCACACTTGACCAATGAAGAGGCTACTTTTCACACTCAGCCCCCCTTCACTCCTCACCACTCTCTCTCAAACACACACACACACACTTAAGACTTCAAATGAGAGGAAACAGTCCTGCTCCACTCTGATTCATCAACGCCACTTTTGAAAAGAGAGGAAACAAGACCAGTTCTTTATTTTAAATAGTTCTTCTTGCCCCATCAAGTCACACATATCTGGAAAGAGTTTACTTGTTCACAGAAGTCCAAGTCATGTGTTGTGCCCTATAGCAACAAGCTCCAAACACTTCCACTGAGCACTCCCATCCCCCAGCACCCATCTGCATGCAGTCATGAGGAGAGCCATCAGCCTCTCCACTCCCTCAGGCCTCTGCTCAGGGGCTGCACTAACCTACTGTCTGAATCACAACAATACTGGGCCACCCACATGGCCAATCCTCATGTCCGATCAGGGTAGGGCCACTTGGGCAATAAAGTACACTTTGACTTTGACTGTCAGTTTTAGCCAAAATGAGAAAATAAGAGCTCTGGATGACTTTTACTAGACAGTGCTGCAATGGCACTCTTGCTAATATAAAGACACACGTTTATTGTCATATGGAAAATGTTCAAAAACTCCCAATACTGTTAATTTGGCTAACCTTTGTTAACCTGACACAAAATCAGACTTCCCGGTTGTCTTAATTTACTAAGCAGTGCCACTGGCTTTGATTGTTTTTTTGGAATTATTAGCATTTTCAGAAGCAACAAGGTATTTTGTTTTGGTCATTACAAACTGTTCTTCTCACAGTACATGGCTAATAAGGCAACAAAAGACAGGTAATAACTGGAAGAAGTGGATTTATGTGTGAAAACAATTAATGACACTAAAATTATAACAATAATCTTCCCTTAAGTTCTTGAAAACTAGTTTGTCCCAGAATAAATAAAACATGAATTATTTTTTCAAATTGAATGAAAAAATCTCTTATTAGGCAATTTTCAACAACTGAACAGAACAGGACACCGTTTCAACTTTAAGCATTCAGATTTGAGATGGACATTTATACCACAATGAAAAATAGGCTAGGTCTAAGAACTTTGTCATTGAAGAAACAATAGGCATTAACAGTTAAAAATTCAAAATGAACAGATTCTCCGTGTGACTTGGTAATTTCTCTGTACACCAGTCTACATTAATTTCAGGTACATAACTCGTTTAAACATATGGGGTGCTTCACGACAAAATGAGTTCCACGTCACAGAAGTTAATTCTGAGATATAATGATTTGAAATCAAAGTAGATCAAAAAAGGTCATTTTTGTCCACCCCCAATTTTGACATAAATATATATGTTCATCTATAATACATTTTCCACCCCTATATTTTAAGTGCAACATGACTCTGAAGGCAAAAAATGTGTGTAGGCCAGGAGGTCAGGAAGTATGTGAAGCTACTATCAATTTCATCCAGAACAAAAGATTTGTTTGAGGACATGTCTATTTCTCTTGTCTGAAGTAAATGTTTTTTATAGCTATTGGTCTTTTCAAGAGCTCCTCATGAATATCCACTCACCGTTCAAGGGTAAGGCGGCAAAGTTTTATTTGCTAACATGAGAGCTTACAGCACAAATTATAGACAGTTAACCTTGCCTATAAACAGTAAAAGCACTTAGCTTAGCCATCGTTGTTAGTCATATTCTAGAGATTGACTATCAACCTTTTCAGTTGTCCAAAGACTACATTTAGTAGCTCTCACACAACTAAATTATAAGCTCAAATATTCAATATCAGCATGACCCTCAGAGATTTTACCAAGGAGTCCCAAGAGGGCTATGACAATAGAGGTTAGTTTTTGCAGTCAGAACTCCGAATGTGCAAAAAAGTACAGATTTTTTTGAAACTATGGTAAAGATTTTTTTTTCTTTCTTTTTTTTTTTTTAAAGGGACTAATTATCTTGCACTAGGATCAAACCTTTCCTTCTCTCTGTAACACAAGCTAGCACTAGGTCTACTAAGCCCATACAGCCCTTCCAACACAAATCATTGACTCTTACTTCAACACAACCCCTGGGTGCAAGAAAAATCAGCATAATCAACCATGTTTTTCTCACTGATTTTCAAACTTTCTTCAGTTGCATTAAAAGAATCTGAATTATCCAACAATCAACCTTTTGCAGAAGTTTCTTATCTGGCCCTACAGTACTAGGGTACACTCATTTGTGCTACTCTATGCAGATAAATGCACTGTAAGCATCAAAGGAGACGTCCGATTTCAAATTACCTGATGGTGGAATTCAAAAGAGGATGAGCAGTTCACTCGCAGTAAGAGGAAGACCCAACGAGAGTCAGTATACTAACTACTACCGTATGTCTGAAGCAGCAGGGCATAGAGCACAAAGCGCTTGTATGCCTCTGTGAACGTGAGAAGAAAACAAGAAAGCTTGCTGCAGAAAAGCAAATCTTCCTGTCTGCTTGTGGTTCTTCAAACAAAGATGAAACAATACCATTAGATAGCTACAACATGTCATTCACCACAGGATCTCCTCTTTTCACACTGGCCTCATTTAGGTCATTTTTAAACATCTGCATATGAAGAACAATAAGCTTCAAATCCATATGCATATTACCAAAACTGGACTAGACTGTGGTTACAGAAATGCAAGTGAACACAAATACTGAATAGCCGGTTGGAATATGGCATCACTGGCTGAATCCTAATATCCTCCCTCATTCTAAGCCCTGGACCCTAAACTGGAACTGGCTTTGAAAGGTACATAGAAAGTCAGGGAGATATGCTTCCTTACCTAGTGTGTCTTTGAGGTTTTTGACGATCGAGGCTTTCCTTGCACTGTTCTTCCTCTCTACATAGTTGGAAGGCACAAAGCCAGTCTTGTTGGTGGCGTTGCGCACACGCCACCAGGACTTGGAGTCGTCCAGCAGCCACAGGCGCTCGTTCTTTTTGATGTCCAGCTCCTGCTCCTGCTGGGCCATATAGTCAAACTTTGCAATGACAATCACCTCTTCTGTCATCTTGGATTGGACTTGATACTGTAGAGAAAGAGGATGCAGAAATAGACACTACGTCTTCTGGAAGCAAACCTAATTGTTTGTAGATGAAGTAGAATGTATGAATGTATAAAATGTAAAAATGAATAGGCCTAACTCACAACACCCATAACAGGTGATTAATGAACAGGTGATGGACAGAGAACCTAAGATCCTTCTGAATGACTCACCATGGAAAATAAATTATTGATAGAAAATGACAGGGACCATAAGCCTGACATACTGAAAAAGACAGACCTTCATAAACCTCTGAATTCTTCACCCATAATTGCATTTCAGACAGCCAGAGGCCCTTCAAAACTCCTAAGGGGCTTGGACCAGTGAACCTTAGTCAATGTCAGTAAGACTGGCCCAAATTCAGCTTTTGGCTACTGAAGTGGTAGGAGCTACACATGACTTAAGCCTACAATTACTCTCTGAAGCCAAAAGGTGAAGGAAAATAACCAAAATTCTGTTAAAATATGATTGAACAGAATATCAGTGTTTGAAGATATAAAGACAAACTAAGACATAGGCATATGTATTGAAATTGTGCAAATCTGACATTAACATAAACAGAAACTGGAAGCATTACTTACCTGCACCACATTAAAGCTGGAAGCGTAAGAATCCAGTTGTTTTAGTGAGAACCTACAAGAAGATAAAAAAACATGTATATATGAAAGTGCATAACAAAGCAGTAGGCTAGGCCTTTACTACTAACAGAGTAGGTCAAGTCTGATTTTGATAACCTAAAAGTCTATGACAACGTGACTCCTGAATCAAATTAACATGATTCACAGGATGTACGAGTTGACAATGATGTTGAGGCACTGATTGATATCAGGACAGAAGAGGTCATTTGCAAGAAATGGCATTTTGCCTTCTCATCAACCATAGCTGATAAATGCCTTCCGCTAGATTGAATGTCAGATAGATTTATCATCACTGTTAATTTTGTTCTCTTATGAAAACAAATCCATGCCAGCTCCCATGCAAGTCTTGTTTAAAAACAGGACTGCAATCACCCATTTTGTTCACATTTTTTCAACTACCCATTGCCAAAAAGCAAGTTTACCATCTGCTAAGTTTATATTTCCGTATTCTCTGATGCAGTCAGATCTTCAGCTGGACTTCCCTTTAAGGGCTGTAGCCAGCAATTGTCTATTGTCCACAACATGACTCAGTGGGAATAGCAAAAGGAAAAAGCATAGACAGGGAATACCTATCAAAATAAATGAGTAAGAGAAAAACGATGACACAAAATGACTTTTTACCTTATAACTGTGTAGGTAGATGACAGTCTTTTTATTGCAAGGAAAAACTGGGAACTGGCTTTTTAAAGTCTTGTTACTCTTTCATGCAAGGACAAATGCCTTAGGAGTGAATAGCCTAAATCATACCATTCTAAAAATTGCAACAAAACAGCTGCAAGCTGCTTGAGGTAGTCTCTGTGATGTTATAATAAATGAGCCTACAGAGCAGGATGCAATTCAGTACTGCTGCACATGACCTGTTTGTATTGGCTACCACATCCTGGAGTAACACTTTCATAATAGCTTTCAATGGCTCATCTACTGACAATGTTAGCTCTGTCAAGATATCATCCACTGAATGATGCAAATCTAATTAATTTTAATCAATAAAGCAAGTAATGTAATTATAGCAGCATAATTAGCACTGCACCATTCCATGTAGGCAGCTAACAGTCATTCACAGGACCAACATCATATCAAGAAGCTTCCCAAATTCCTTTGCCTTAGATCTCAGATCAAACAAGCCATCACTAGTGCCATGTGAGCAGCAGATGCTACAACCTGCAATCAAAGTCAGGGGCATTTAGGACAACGGTATGCATAGAACTGGGCTCCAACCAACACTTGAAAAGGTGGCGTAAGGAGTGAGGAAAAAAGAAAAAGTCCTGACCCAAGTGTCAATGTAATGTGAGAAATAGCCATTACAATGTTCATCGATTATTCTGTCAAGCATCAGATGAAGCAGAGACACCCAGCTATGCTACGATGCCCAGATGCACTTTTCAACTCACATAAAATAACATCTCAAGATATCCTTCTCAGACCTTCACTGATGCAGTACAACTGTCCAATCCATCTTGTCCTGAAGCAAGAGCACTCCTCAACAATGTGACTATTCAGTGTTAGTTCAGTGTAAGCAAGAGTGTGAGGTCAGGAAGCTCTAGGCACCAGCATCACCCTCTAAAGACTTTGTGACTCAACGATACCAAAAGAGATGCAAAGAAAGCAGTACATGCAAACCTCAAAAAACTCTCCCTCTGCTTATCCACCTTCATCTAAAAGAATGAACCGCTCTAATAACTGTCCAGTGTGTGTCTCTATGCATGGTCATTCCATGGTGGTACAGCGTTACTTGAAAGCTTAATGACACAACTTGCAGACTCAAAAAGCAGGGAGTAATGGCAATATAACAATATGGCGTGGCCTACTCTAACAGGCACCTAATGGAAAAAGTGCCCAGGCCTATGTGCACATAATCTTACTCTTTTTTTAGGGATGTTTATTTGGGGAAACTAGACATGATATTTGTCACATCTCATTAAAACTATGCATAAAATCGATGCGTTATGGATAGTCAGCAAAATATTTATGACATTCTCCACATACACGTTTACACACTCACTTCACTACACCAATAATAATATTCATGACATCACAGTTAAGACCTGTATAAATGCAGGCTGTGTGTGTGCATGACAACGTATCTGTGTTGGCGATGAGCTGCAAACAGATTTGGGTGGGGATAACTAGGGATGGGTATTGAGGACTGGTATTATATTGATGCTGGCTCATCCCTTCTTGGTAACCACGTACCGTTAAGTTCCCCTACAAATGGTGCTGCTATCAGTACTTTATGTGTACTTTATTTTGTAGCTCTACAACCCTGTCAAGTGACCTTGTAATATGTCCAATTAGTTTAGGCAACACACGACGCAATGCAAATTCACTTTCAGTTTTACCAGAACAAAGTGGTGTCCTGTGTTGGACAGTGGGAAGTGAATGCCATGTGAAGATTTCTTTACCTCTATTTTGTCGATTGAGGTAACTTGGTTTCCAAATATTCTACCCTACTTCACTTGATTGAACAGTGAAAGAGACACTCGTTTCCTCTTTGCACTCCTAATGCAAGTGAAGCCTATGACGGTTCAACAAAAATAGTCAGTTAGGCTATCCGCATCTTTTGCTCATACTCATTATTTTACAAACCCAATTCCAAAAAAGTTGGGACACTTCGCAAAATGTCAATGAAAACAAAATACTATGATTTTCAAAACTTAAATTAGATTAAGAATAATGCAAAGACAACATATCAACTGTTGAAACCTGACAAAATTATTGTTTTGGAAGGAATCTACGCTCATTTGAAATTTGATACTTGTCTCAAAAAGGTTGAGAAGGGGCCAATAAAAGGCTGAAAGAGTGAATAACGCTAACAAGAACACAAGGAGGAACTGTTCAAAACTAATAATATGCCAACATGAATGTATGTGTGTATATATATATCTATATATATATATATATATATATATATATATGTGATGGTCTATTATTTATATATATATATATATATATATATATATATATATATATATATATCTCTCAGAATTAGAGATGTGGAGGCATTCATTACACATTTATTACACAACATCCCAACCTTTTTGGAATTTAGTTTGTAAAAAGAGTATAGGTCTAATACAGAATCAAAATCAGAACTGCAAAGGCCTATGCACTATTCATGCACCATCATGCTCTGTAAACCTGTCTGAAAGATAAAATTCTATGGTTATTTAGATGACATGAATGGTAATAGAGAATCAGTCTTATTGGCCAAGCGTGTTTACACTCAAGGAATTTGGTCTCTGCATTTGTCCCAATTGTGAATTAGTGACACACACAGCACACAGTCAAACATACAGTGTGGTGAAGCACACACACTAACCCTGCTACAGTGACACCTGGGGATTATAGTTATTCTTTTTTATATTTATTTCATGATTATACCATAAGCTATATGCAATGTATACATATTTACAGGCCTTTAATCATCACATCCTAATTCTTTACAACAGAGTGAAGTACCCAAACAATATACATCCCTAGTGATAACCAAGCTTAGTGGCAGATGCTGCTGGCTGGTTTGATCTCGACACTAGGAGTGAAAATAACAGCAGGCACTAAACAGAGGGGTCAGGTGGTCACACACAGCACAGAATGGGAAAGGACTTTCTAATCTAATTTTGGCAAGTCTGGGGAGGAGAGTGAGAAGGAAAATATTTCAACAGTCAGAGAAAGGGCAAGGGGGAAAAAGTGAGTGCGAGTGAGCAGGATTTCTTTCCCTTGCTCTAAGCTCCTCCTCTTCCTCCCCACTCTACTGCCCTAGAAAATCTCTCACTGGTATTTAAAGATGTCACCTGTTGCACAGGAGCTTTTCTTCAAGAAACAGGAAGGACTCTGCATCTTTTCAATGCACCACGACGGGCACACATTTATAGAAGTGCAGAAAAGACCACTGTCCACTGAGGAGCTCTTAGGTCTTCTACCTGAATGATGACGGTTCATCAAGTAGCCAAGTGTAATAGATCTTAAAGAGTCTACCAAAAGCATAAGGGCAATTCCTCCTTATAGATATAACAGAACATGAACAAGCACAGTATGATTTCAATATTTTGTGCAATTTTTTTAATGCAACTTCTACAGCAGATATCAGCAAATCCTCAAATTTCATATTCATTCACATCACACACATATCTTCTAATTTTTTGCCATTATGGATGTGACAAAAAGACCACTTTCCATGGAATTGTCCATAACCGATTCTGACACTCAAGTCTCAGCTTGTTTGAAGAGTTCAGGATTCAAGATCCTAGAATCCTATGAACAAAGATCATTGAATACTGACCAAGATAGAGCAACATAATACATTGCAGTGGGAGCAAACATGAACAGTTCTGGTGTGCATATGTGGGAGTGTCACACATCACAATATAAACTTTTCAATGATCTTCTGTATCAGTGTATGAGGGCTCCACTCTGGTCTGCGTAAAGGGGGATTTTCCCTCCTCCCCCTTGCGAAAATTGAGCACAGAACTTAAACATTTGTGCTCCACTTTTACCCTCTCTGCTATGAAACTTCTGAGAAAGGTTCTTGAAAATGTAGTTGTTGGAAAAACACTTTGCTTTCAGTCAGGAACAAATGTAAGTTACACATGTTTACTGGAAAGCTGATACACAAATGTTCTCACACCAGGTCTGCCATCACACAATTTGGCTGACAGAAAGCAGCAGCCTACCTTATCTGAGCACTGCCTGCACAGCCTCCCCAGTCAGGCTCCAGCTGTGGGCCAGGAGATCATCCAGTGACATAACCACTCCTCTCCTAACACGCTACCTCACAGATAGGCCTCTCTTCCTCTCCTTCTCCCTGATCCCCCTCCCCCCAGAAAAATGTATCCAAAACACACCAGTCCCTGCCTATACTGACTAATACAAGCATAATCTTAGCTTTGGCATCACCTAAGCCGACACAGCGGCAACCAGCAGCCACTGAAAAAACCTGCTTGTTTCTGTCCAACCCCACCTCAAAAGGAAGCGAGTAAGAGAACAAACAGTCTGTAGAGCAACCTCACACACCATGACAATTAAGTGCCTACACACGTTTCATTCTTGTGTCATAACTGACACAATGTGTGGTTTCTGTGCACTGCACTCCGCTTGGTGTCGATGCAGAGGTGTGAGAGCAGAGAGATCGTGGGACCAAAAGACATAGCATGCAAAGATAAGTTCAGCTTCCCCACATCCTTTAACACTGTTGCACCTCAGTCTTGTGTCAAGGCAACAACCATGTCAGGATGAGCCCATACCAAAGATCAAAGAGGTGAAATTTTAGTTTGACACTTTTTTCTGAAAAGACAAGAGGAGGCAGAGGATCATTTTAGCCAGTCACCCTCTATGTCTGCTACTCAGGACCATGACAGAACGCTGATTAATGGCTTTTAATGGGCTTTCAAATGAAGACTAAATTACAGGGTGAGGAGCATCATGTCCATGTCCTTTTGAGACATGAAAGCTTTTTGAAATGCACTCCATTCCACACATTCAAATATATTCCATTTCAACCTCATGTGCTGACTGCTAGGGTTTGTCCTGGGGTAGGCCTACAGGGACGTAGGATCTTGGTCTGGTCTGGGAAAACAGGAGTGCACAGACATGCTGTTTCTGTCATGTGCCTGACCCTTCTCTTAGCAAATAGCCATCGATCGAAAAGGCAGTTATGCCCCTTCTAGCAGGGCAATACCACTGGCCTTTACACACACAAATGCATGTATGCATACGCACCCCCCATTCTCTCTCTCTCTTGCAGGAGAAACCTAATCCCTCTCAGAGCCTGTTCAAATAACAGGGCTGTGGAGCCTTCTGGAATGTGCTCTGTGTATGAGTGTGTAGTTCCTAATGCTCCGCAGTCTTACAAAACACACCCCAAAGGCAAGTATAACGTCAAAGCTTTAGGACATGTTTGCATTTCCTGCTAACTTCCAGAGAATTTAGAGCATGGGAGCCAACTAAGGCATTAACTCATTTGCACTCACACAAAATTTGACACGAAGATTAGGTCAGCCTAACTGAGGGCATCGATCCAGATACAACTGCATTAAATGGGATGCTATGGGGCAGCAACCTCAATGACAGATGCATTTGGGGGCCAAGTAGAAAAGGCGGCAGTGGCATCTTTTCAAAGCTCCTGGTTAAACTGAGGAGGATTTAACATTAGCTAGCCAACTATCATTGTAACTGTAGAAACATTACTTTATGAGGAAACAAGCAACACCAGCTTCTCTTATGTTCAGTGTGCATTTGGACTCTCTCCACCCATGCTAATAAATACAAAACCTGCAGTCCAATTGCCAATTGTCACTTCATTGTTCATATTAGAAAGACAGACCTAGTGTGTATGCATGTGTATGTGGTTACGTCAAAATATGTAGGCTAATGGGTGACATGGCTTCCTTGTTTATTATGTCAGTTTCGTCTGTGCTCTCTCCTACTTTCCTGTCCAGGATGTAGCTGAGCTTATCTCATCCCACTGTTGAACAAGGAAGGGTTTTCCTCTGTGGAGTTTACATATCCATACAGTCTAGAACAATCACACCACACTAGTTCTGATAACCTAGTGGAGGTGTGTGGTCAGTCTTCAAGCTAACAGAGTTGTGCTATGAAGATATTCCTTCATTTCAAATACACGTAATGTATCCAAGAACATGACAACAGTATTATAAGAAAAACACAACAAAACACAAATATGCAAATACTGGCACAAATGTTATTGAGCATTACAGATAGGCTTCAAGTCAGTTGGGAGAGTTGAATGTCATAAAGTAGAGATAACGGACCCGGAAAAGACCACCAGGATGTATGAAACCACAAAGAGGTTTATCTGCAGTCGATGTGCTCTGACAGTTCACCTGTCCCAGGCTGACTAAACAAGCCAGGGGGCAGTGAGCGGAGTGGCACAGGCTAGAACACGTAGGAGAGCATATTACTACACACACTAGGCATTCCAAGATGCAGCACGCTGAACTGAACTGCACTGCACACATACAAAATGACATCATGCAAAAAGACAGACCTAGACAGATGTGTGGCAAAGGAGAACATCTCATCCTGCCACACCTGGGGTGCCCTCTCTGCTGAAACCAGATCAAAGGGGGAAACATATGTATATCACTCACCTCCCCCCAACACCCTGCCCCACACACACACCAACCCACACACACACACACACACACACACACACACACACACACACACACACACACACACACACACACACACACACACACACACACACACCCACCAACCCCCACACACACACACACACACACTTTCTCTCAGTTTCAGCCTCTAAAACTGATTACCATTCCATTAAGCTTCAATACCATCAGATAAATCTCCAACCACAATGTCAGCATAACTATTTGTAAGTGTTGTGACAAGTAGGCAACAAGTAAGCATCTGCTTGCATGTTGATGTCTTAAAGAGCTGTCCCATTTTGTATTTTCTGTAAGGATAAGAACTGAAACAGCCTTTCCAAGTCAATCGAAATAATAAAGAGAAAACAAAACGTCCTACCTTAGTCCATTTGACTATTGACCACATTATATACTTCTTTCAAAGGCAAACACAGAGTCTGGCCTATTTGATTTCTCTCCTTTCCTCATTTTCAAGACAGACTATAGAATATAGCCTACATCAGTCTAAGTCAAGAGGAAGTGGGGGAAAGCTGAAATACATCAAATAGCATAGGTGAGTGGGTTAAATATTGCAACAGGAGATGTAATGCAGATTGCAGGTATAATAATAACAGAATAACAATAATCTATGACATAATATTGAAATGATGGATTGGGATTACCTTACCCCGAACAAGGTCATATTTAGTATAAGCCATAACAGAATTAAAATATACTGAGTCTTCAGATCAATTGCAATACTGTCAGATTCCGAATAAGTTCAATAGTCAGATTATTGTTGTCTATGTAAATGCACAGACTGTGGATTCTCCCCAGACAGCTTCTTTCTTACTCAACACTGAAAAACGGAATTCCATTCCTGCAGAAAAACAGAAACCATTCTCTCTCTCTAAAAGAAAACAAAAAAGAAGAAGTGAACAAACACCCAAAACCAAATTTGGTTGTGCATGGTTCCACTCTTATAACATAGCTGGCATGTGTGTGCTGGAACGTGTGTGTGTGTGTGTGTCTATATGTTAAAACTGTGAAATCACCAGTTAATTCGCTTTCAATTGACAGAAGCAAGAAGAGTGATAAGAGTGAAAACTTAATGCAAATCAACTATGACGCATTTTGTACTACGATAAGCAATGGTCACGTCATGAGCGATTTCAGCGGCGTGAGCGAACACAAATATTTTGACAGTAATGCTTTTTGTTTTTTTTAAGCTATTTTACAGCTTTAGTAGCTTGGTGTGAACATTCAGCAGAGCTTCACTCAAACTAACTACGCTCATCCAGCTGTCCCTGATAGACATCTGTTCGCACCTCTAATGATGTCTGTCTTGATCTACTGTCAACATGACAACTTTCCACTGGCTACACTGGTTATGACTGCAGTCACTCAAGCGGATATGATAAGTGAGGAATGAGGAAGTGAGAGAGGTGTAGGTAATGTCTGTCACTCAATATCACGTAATATATACTGTTTTTAAAATAGGGTATTATCCATGATTCTTCAGCTCGGCAAAATGTTAAGAGATGGGCTATACAAAGGAGAGAACCTAAACCCTGAAACCAAAATCTTCATGCCAAATGAATGCTGACAGATTTCAGGCTAATCTCAATGCCCAAAAAGGAGGTGAAGACAGGGAGTTTGCTTGGAGAAAATGTTTCAATTTGACTAAATTCAAGTATCCAATCTTCTAGTCCTATAGGGTCCACCCATCTTTTCTCCAGTCTAACACACTAATTTACATCTAAGAGCATGGGGATGCCATTCCCCCATGCCTAGTAGCTAGTAGCCATTCCCAGTAGACAGGGACTACACAAACTAGTTACTCTCAACCATTAAGCCCCTTCCTCATCCATGGTCTCAGTGCTGTGAGAGTCTTGTCTCAGCCTCAGAGTGAATGCAACCCATCTCCACCCCAGACATAATGAGAGACTGTGGGAATGTCTGTCAGCATCACAGTAATTACAGAATCTTACCAGCTGCAACAGGCCTTCTTCAACAAACACACGCGACACAGCTCAAAGCTCTTGAACTTGAAGTTTCAGGGAAAATACTGTTATGCTGGTGCCGTGTTTTTTATCACTTAAATCTTTAAAAGACAAATCATAGGGAGTTGCTGGGGTTTCCTCATCTCTTTTTAACCTATCCTGTAGAGTGTGTAAATAAGTGTAGGCCAAGTGTGTGAATATGTGTAAATATGCGCAAATGTGTGTAAATATGTGTGAAGCAGAAACGTGTTTGCGTGACTTTAAGGTTGTTAATTGAACGATTCGTCACAACTGGTGTCCACTCACAGCCTAAACAGCACTAGTTAGTTAAGTCTGTGAGGGCTCAGGGCGTAGTTTACAGGGAGGACATTAAAACTCGCTGTGTGTATGGGCCTTAAGACTGTGAGTAGAAAGGGACAGACTGATAATAATTAGGTTTTTGTTGCCAATCCTCTTTTGTGTTGAACTGAGCCTTTGTTAAATCACAGTTCAGTAGTTCAGCTATCATGGTGCTTGATTTAGATTACCAATTATAACCATGTTTGGATTTAGTAGCTGGCCATAGTCTGTGGTTAGCTTTAAAGAAGACAGTGTGAGTGATGTGCATGGCCACCCTCTCTGAATAAGGCATAAGCTGAGGTTAAAAATACTAGTAAAGTGAAGGGAGGGGGGGGATGCTTGGTATACTGAGAGGAAAGCCAGGTTTAGGCTGTATCTCTTGGATTTTAAATGCAGAGCAAATAGTAGCTGTGGATCATTGGCTTCACAAGAACTTTGCAAAAAAAAATCTTTCACTTTCCAGATCATAGATCAAAAAAGTATTTTTAGAATGGTGTTGGTCCTGAGACGGCAACAGCCAAGATCACGTGAGCAATGCCCATATGCATGTGGGTTCTATGACAAGAAAATTTGAGAAGTGGGTCAGATGTTTAATAAGAAAGGAAATTGGCCTATAGGTAACTCTATAACCTCTCTTACCATGGGCCTTCGACTGGGGATCTGCTTCATGAAAAAGTTTAACTATTCTCCGTACTGGCTGGGCCACAGTCTGGCTAAGGTGAAAATAATGCATGTTCTAAATAGTGCATTACAACAGGAAATTTGATCAAGCAGTGGTATAAAATGCATATACTGCACAATGTCTGAAATGGAATGCCACAGCTATAGATATGATTGGAAGGATGAGAGACTATATGGTTCGGTGGTTCTACATTCCATTGTTAGAGGAAACTGCAGAGTGGGCAGAGCCTAGGGTTGGTGCATAAGAGTGGTGCCTGCAAAACTGACCACTGGAAGCCAGTGCCAGGTGGCAAGGAGGAGGCATCAAGCAGGTTGTCAGGGGTAATTATCAGTTGATGGGGCAACCCCATCTCAAAGAGCTTTAGCATCATCTTCTACAAACTGATGACTCCTTGATCACCAAATGACTGCCTACAGGAAACTGAGTCATACAAATTTTATCCATACTGGTACATATGGTATGAATCTCCAACAGTCACCATTCATCGCCATTGGCACCTTCAAAACTACAAAAATGTTACAAAGACCACAATGAAAATCAATGCCTACCGCTTGAGACAACAAGTAGAGCAAGACACACACCCAAGGGGATTTATGACTTGGTTTAGCAAAACGGGAGGCAGAAATACTTATAAAATAACTGTCACAGCTCTTTTGATACACTTGATGAAACGCTAAATATGACCTCAACATCCTTAAATGAGGGATGAGCAATCGGTATCTGAATAGTGCATATCAGTCAAAACAGTGCACTGCGAAGGCGGCATTGTTTTCAGAATTCCCTCTTCTTGCTGCATTAACTGGCAGTGTTAAATGTAGTCTCATTGCCACACCTGGCAGAGCTTGACACAGTTGTGCTGCTGCTAAGGAAATGTCATTCAAACAGAATAAGGAATCGGCATCGACAGCAATGCAGTGGATATGCATTCCAAAAGACAACTAAGTTATCCATCCATCACAACAAAATTATACAATCACCACAAATTAGCATCTGGGTATAAACGGGTCACACAAGGACAATAATGTCACAACACAAGCTTGCTGAACCCTGTATCCCACTTAAAACACGAATAACGTTAGCTGGAGTCGAGAAAGGCCACGGCTTCATTAACGTAGGAAAAAAATCTCAGCGGGACTAGCCACCTCAACACTCAGCCAGTTAACGTTAGCCGGGTGAAAAACACCACTTGCTGCCGTCACACGATCAAACGTTAAGATTAAAGCCGCCCATAAACACAAATCCTCTCGTGACAGATACATTTGCCGTTACGAAAAATAAAAAACAACCGCATACATTAAATATTTAACGATGGATTAAGTGCAATCCAAACGTTTAAATGTCACTAGCTGGTTAGCTTACTAATATTTAAAACTCCGACTCCACAAGCATTCTCGTGCATCCATCGTATGCTTACCTCTGTCATTAAACGTTACTTCCAGAATGGATCTGTCTGGACAAAATCACTAGTACCAGTCCTCCAGAAATACGTTTTGTTGTATTTCCATACGGAAAAGGGTTAGCGTTTCAATGCTAGCTGGATGGCTAGCATAGTGTAGTTGTCCTAGCCCTGCAACAGTAGCATGTGTGCCAACACTGGAATCAGTGATCCCAAATTATGTCAGTTTGGCGCGGCGGTCTTACCTGTCTGTGATTGATGGACCTCCAAATCAATCACTTGACGGTACACTGATTTAGTTGTGAAGTCCAAGACGCAAAAAGGGTAATAGTAATGGGCACATCAGTATGACTATGGTACCAAGGCTGGTATTATCATTTTTGCCTTGGATGGAGTGGCTCGCGGTTCAGTCTAGAGCATGAGAAGTTATCTTCTATCTAACTTGTTTCTACGATCCTCCTTTCTTGTTTTCCATTGGCTGCTCTTCTCAGACCACGTTTTAATTCGTTAGCTCTTCTGCCAATCAACTTTTGTGCCACAGCCGAAGACGTGTGTTGTACAGCGACTCTGTCTGGTTCCAGGTGAAGATTAAAAACGCAGTTTAATAAACAGTTTTTTTTTGGATGTGGATTAGACGAGTCTGGGGAATGCTCTAATGCTTGCTTAATGTTTTATTATTATTTGTTTATATTTATTATTTGTACCCTGGATAACGTTCTTCCAAGACTAGTTGTCACGAGGGCCTACAAAACCCATCCATGCCTATTCTGTCAGAAAGTGGGGTTTTTTTTGGCTTTAGGCAAGACCTAAATATTGACACACACAATTCAGTCCGAGGCGTAGGTCAAGTTCAAACTTGTTGGGCATTGTTTTGAATATGATCCAGAGTATCATATCCAATTCCCTATCTCTGTGTCTGTCTCTACCTCTTACAAGTCATTTTCTTGAGTCAGATTCAACAAAGTCTTTATCAGATGGTCACCAGTGTTAATTAATTACTTATGAATAGGTCAACTGTAAGCTATTTATGAATACTGTATTACTATTTATGAATGGGCCATAGTAGGGGGAATTATCAACAAAAAAGGGTCAAATTGTTACACGGTGGATAGAAGCACCAAAATTGGTATAGATACTCCTTAGGATGTATCTCATCATTTCAGAAGGGGTGCCCAAAATTTTCAGTCCATTAAGGTCATTTTAAAAGGGAAAATCCAAGATGGCTGCAAAAAAAAACCCAAGAATAACAAAATGGTTTATAGCTTGGACATTATGGCTCCTTCTGCCATTTTGTTTTTTGCATGTGATGTATGTATACTGCCATCAATTACTATGTGTAATTTAATACATAAAATAATGTTTTATAGCTTTTATACAGCTTTAAAGGGGGAATGCAAAATGCAAAAAAGCAGTCCAAATAAGAGGACTTTTCAAATAAATTGAATGGGGAATTATTTGTAAAATACATACAGATATAGCTTTAAAAACTTTCACAGGAAGCTATCTGTACCTTTCAAAGAGTAGTTTATAAATAAAATGTTCAAATGAGCAGAGATAAAGCCTTAAATTGGAACACAATTCATTGACATAATATTATGCCAATGTTAGCATTAGCATTAGCCAATACAGACTATGTATGCAACCTTGAAAATGATGATACCATGATAACTTTTAGTTACTGCAACAACCCGCTAAACTCCAACCCCAACCAAGCCAGCATTTGGTCCAAAAGTATGCAGGCTATTCAGTCAGTGCCTTCTCCAGACAAATATGGATGGACCAAAATAGATGAATCTTGGACACCTTTATGGACACTTTTACCTGAGGCAGCCAAAGTATGTAGAGAACTGCTTAAATGTGGCTGCAAAATGGAACCTCTCTGCTCTTGAAAGTGTAAATGCAAGAATGCAGGGTTACCATGTACAGCATTATGCCAATGTGCTGGAACATATGAATAGATACATTTCATCATTTATGGTTTGTGTATAGGTGTAGTTAGTCTGTTTCAAGTGCATGATATCATCTTTCCCGGCAAATGGCATATAGGTAGCCATTTTGCATTCCCTTCCTTTAAGGGTAATTTTTTTGGTGGGCTGTCAATTAACGTCCAATAGTATGGGTGGCCATTTCTGATTGCTTCAAAAACTCACGTCCTGCTTCAGATTTTTGGGACTCATTCTCCAGGATGTCTCAAGGTCACACAAAGAGTATATACTCCCAATTTCATGCTTCTATGAGGTCGGTTTTTGCGGGTTTTGAATCAGAAAAGTATATGGGAGGCCATTTTGAATTTCTTCATAAACTCACTTCCTGTTCAAAATTTTTGAGACAGATTTTCCAGGATGTCTTGAGGTCTCCAAAAGAGTGTCCACATTTCATGTTTTTATGGAATTGGTTGTGGTGCGTTTTGATGGGCTTGGAATCAGCTGTTAATTATATGGTCGGCCATTTAGAATATCTTCAAAAACTCACTTCCTGGTTGAGATATTTGAGATAAGTTTTCTATGATGCCTTAAGGTCTCCCAGAGAGCATATATACCAAATTTCATGCTTTTATGAGGTTGTTTGTGGTGTGTTTTGAATCAGCTGCTAATTGTATGGTCAGCCATTTAGAATTTCTTCAAAAACTCACTTCCTGTTTGAAATTTTTTTGGGCACCCCTTCTAGGATGTCTTAGGATCACCTAAGGGACATATGTACCAATTTTCACACTTCAATCCACCGCGTCACTCCCCCTACTACCAACTGTAAGCTTTCTAAATGCCTACAAATTATATTTCTTGAGAGTTGTTTTTTTAGGGTTCTAATACATGGATCCAGCTTAATTCTAGAGCTTCTGTGAAAATCTCCCTTGAAGAAAAAGTTTTACCCAGGGGGCAGGTTGACCACAACACCAAAGAGACCATTCCAAATTAAACAACAGTTCATGACTGATAGTGAGAAGTGTATGTTTATCTGTCGATTATGACAATATCAACAACAAACACAATTCAATTGTGCCAAAGTGTTAATTGGGTTTTCACGGGATTCTCCAGTTAATTCTGTTAGTCATAGAGAATGATAATGATGGCCAAGTTGCATGGAGGCTATACCATGGATACATATAGAATAGATTAGTGGTCTGTTCCTGTAGGACAAACAATCACTGTAGTATTCAGGCAAACTATTTATAAAGGCAATGTATATTTGCTTGTTCATACACTTATGGTTCTGGCATGTGTTTCTAAAGATTCCAGGAAGCTATATTGACTTTGAGATGGTTATACCAGGTCACTGGTGGTATTGTGAACTCACACAACTACACATACCCACACACATACACACACACACAAACACACACACACACACACACACACACACACACACATATGGTGTTCACACACACATGAACGCACATATATAAAAGCTCTAATGGCTGAGGTGCAGTACAGTATGTGGTGGTGCTCTTGGCACAGTCCAGGAAGCAATCTGTTTCCTGCACAAACAGATGGACTTAGTGTATGTCCAGAGCAGCCCTACTTTTGCACACTCTGATCTGGACACCATGACCAACATAGATAATATTCCTTTAGATTTAAGGCTTTTAAAGATACCGGATATTAATTTCTTTTAATTTCCATATTGCTGAACAGCACTGAACAATTTTTCCCCCCCTTGCTGAACAGCCCAATATTAACTATGAAGCAACACTGACAAATCTGATTACTACCCATAGATATCGCTCATATGCCACCTACTGGAGATTGAGGGAAACATTCCCCATTAGATCTTGTCGGGATAGGATGGCAATGACCTCTCCTGGGTTTAGGTTGACGATGTTCTGCTTAAACTTTGCATCAAATTGTTATACTTCACTTTTTGATTTAAATACTTCTGGGTAATGAGAGCTGTGTGTGTACAGGAAGGACCACAGGAGTGGACAGAAAGACAAACTGGAGAAGGTGCTGTTGCAAATTCATTTCAAAATCAGTTTGATTACAGATGGTCACTGTGAGATTGCAGTGAGAAGATAGCCAACAATAAATTACATCATGATCATATTTACCCTCACCTGCACATAGAGGAAGGAGGATTTTGCTACTGGGTCAGTCTGTCTGTCCATATGTGTGCCCACTCCTATATCAAATGTAAAAAAAAATGTCAGCTGTACTTAGAATGTGTGAGAGGATTAACACATCTCAGTTCTGAGAATAATGGCTCAGAATGCAGATGCTCAAGTGTGCTATGAGTAATTGTAATGGGGGGGGGGTCTGCCACAGGACTATTGTTCTTCTTAGCTGTCGCACTGAGATGGACATAAGCATTGTGTATGGCATTGTAATAGCTTCAGGCATTGATCTCTCTATTCTAAATTGTGATTGCAGGATGTCAGCTAGGCACTAAAGCCTTCTCCCCTCCTGCTGACCTCCATTTTCTCCCGTATTAATTGCACAAGAGAAAAGCTATAGCAGTGACCACAATCAATCACGGTTCATATGTAACAGCGGTTCCCAAACTTCTAACTGTCGTGTACCCTGTGAGATTCTATGTCCTACCGAGTACCCCAAGTACAGAGTAGTCCACCCCCTGCATCTCAGACCACTTGCTGTAACAATTCATATTTTTGCATAAATAAACAAAATGCTATACAAAATTTTACACATCAGTGTATAGTGGGGAAGGTCTGAGTGTAAGATCTTCTTCCATGCTATCTTTATGCTGGTGAGAGCTGAGAGTCCATTCACAGATTAAATTTTGCATAGCCCCTAGACCTGATCTAAGTGTCCCCAAGGGTACTACTAGTAATCCCAGTCTGACAACCACTGAAGCAGGGTGACACTGATTTTTGTTTTGAACGTAAAATAAGCTAATTGCTAATTGAACTAGCTAATTAAACTTGATTAAAACATACTAGAATAATGAATATTTATTCTGTTCCTGTGATGCATATCCAGCATTCTCAGCATTAGTGTTTGACATTTGTTACTTCAGGCAGCGAGTTTGTTTCTAAACCACACTTCATAACCACATTTAATTAAATCAATGTTGTCATAACAGGACAATGTTTGGAGGACAAATGCATCATGGAACATATTTATTTTATTTTTCTCACGCAACAATATAGCAAAGACTTTACACGAGTGGCACTCTTTCAACACCATATAGACCATATAAAATAAATAGATCATGGTTCAGACATTCATCGATTGCACATTGATTAGCAAACAAGTAAACATCATACATTTTACACACATACTAACATACACATGTGCACACTAGAACGTACACATACATACTGTACACATCATCAACAGTGCACAGAGATATGAACACACAACACACACACAAACACTCACACCCACATGCACACACATACACACACAGACACACTGTTAGGGATGCCTGGCCTTCATCATTTGATTGGAGAGTCTAGGATCTCCTGGTAATCTTGTCTTATAGCCCGGCCCACCCAGTAGAGCTTGACTCCGGTGAGGGCAAACACGCTTACCATGATCACCAGAGCCCCCAGCACATCATAGGCCGACGGAATCATGCGCAGCACAATGAGCTGGAGCAACATGGCCACCACTATCTCCAAGTGCTGCACAGTGCTCACCAGAGCAGGGTGGAACTTGTTGAGGGCGTAGTAGACCCCCAGGAACGCCACGGTGGAGCAGATACAAATGCCAATCAGGTAACCCCAGGTCTCCCCATCCAGAGGGATAATGGGCTCCTGCATGATGAACATGGTGGAGGCACCCCACACCGTTCCTGTCCAGCCAAAGGTGAAGAGCGCCGTCCACATGCTCACCCGATCCTTGATGGCGCGGTAGACAATCATGGAGAGCGCAGCGGTCAGGCCTGCCATCACCGTCATGGTGTAGCCAAAGGCCTCCTTCCAGAAGCCCAGTGGAGTCTTATCCTCTTCAGCAATGTTGGGGACCATGACCAGGCACAGGCCGAAGACGCTGCCCACCACCGTAACCACATCAGTGTAGCCCAGCCGCTCCTCCAGCAGCAGGAAGGCGAGCAGTGCGCTGAACACTGTGGTGCTGGCACGCCACATGATGGTGCCGTTACTGGGGGGCACGATGGCAAAGGAGGTGTACGCACAGGTGATGGAAATGACATTGCAAACGCCGTAGAGGAAGAGCCGCAGACGGTAGCCTTTGGGACCAAAGGGAGCCTCCTTGCGATAGAGGACCACTGCCACTGACAAGACCTGGATGACAGAGCGGATGAAAATCAGCTCCAGGGAGGGCACGTTGGAGCGGTCTGCAGCCAGGCGTGTGATGAGAGCCACACAGCCATGAGCCGCCGCAGCCCCGAACAAGGCGCCCCAGGTGACACGCGAGGCCAGCACCGAGGCCTCACCAAAGCTTTGAAGCTGACTGCCCACACCTCTGTCCCGCATGCCCTCCATGCCAGCAGCTCCAGGTGACCGAGCTCGCGTGTCCATCGTGCCAAAGAAAGTCCTGCCCTGGCTGCCCTCTGTCACCAGCCTCCTGCCAGGGTTCTGATCCATGAAGGAGCTGAAGTCCTCGAATGAGGGGGCATCATCGTAGCCCTCTTCACCTGGCTGGGGGAAGTGGGTGGCATACTTCACTGTCACACTGCTGGGATGAATCTTGACCCGCTTTTTGGAGCCATACTCTTGCCTAGAGGAGGTTGGATCCATGGTGCCTGAACTCTAATCTGAAGGAGTTGACTGGGGTGTGTTGTGCTGCTTGAGGGGGAAAAAACACATTTGGATTCATTGGAAAAACATATGATTATTAATTTGAAGACACTTGACACCAGAATGATTTTGGTGCATCTATGTTCTTTGCTTTTATTGGCACTTATACAATATTTTTTGAATAAATATTTTGTCAGAAGGAAACAATCCATTTTATGTGGGATCAAAACAGCGACAGTAACCAGTCTTTATTGCTTACTAAGATTCTACCAAGGCTTCCCCAAATGCAGATGAGGTCCTTACATAATTCATAATTCAACTTATTCCCCCAGCATTCTCCTTTTCAGACGGCCTCTCTGTGCACTTCCATCATTCTGCCTCTCTCTCTCTCTCTCCCTCCCTTCCCTCCATCTCTCATGTGCAATGCAATTTCTATATTTAAGTGGCTTTGGGCCTGCTTAGAGAAGCGTGTTGAGGTTGACTCAGTTTGATGGCTGAGAAATTATGTAACACAGAGGCAACCCCAGAGGTTGTTCTGCAATTCAGGAGATATAGGCTACAGAGTGGGGAAGACGCTACGAATTTAGCTTACTGTAATTCCACAGAGAAAATTGCCATAAAATGGTAGGCTAATATCAACCATCATGCATATTTGTGCATGAATTAATGGGTGCAAATAGCTGATGTTAGATTCTACCCAAAACAGAATTAAAAATATGCAAGCAAAAACATCAGATAAAAGGATTTCAAAATACAATCCATTATGTGCTAAGGGTAGACCAACCGAAATCTTGGTAAGATTGCAACTCTTTACAGTCCCACAAGAGGGCCCCCCCCCTCTCTCCCTCACCCATCCCCTTCACTCTTGTTTTAAAATTATCGATAGAATTACAGTCTTCTTGGAACATCTCGTATGCCTACAAATAGTCTTTTCTCTCATAAATCAGATTTTCCCATGCAGGTCTGTGCATTTTGCACTGTTATTTCTCTTTTCGCCTTGCAGCACTCGATTACCCTCTTTGAATTTCAGCGCGTCTCTGTCTCACTACATCCTTATGCTGCCTCAAGTCAATTCACACAATTTCTGAGACCATTCAGTTCTCAAATGTGGCAAAACACATATCTTCAAAAACTGAAGGTAAATGAGCACACAGAGTTGCGGAACTTGGCATTAATAAGGAATAATTGATTTTAAAAGGATTTTAAATGAATAGTATTTCACATAAGTACCCATCATAAATATACAGGATTTATGTTGGTTTCTTAACTTGACCACATTATAGTGGACAATACATGTAGCCCACAGAAACCGTCTAAACGCCACAAATAAATCCGTGTCAGCTTATACGCTAACAACGAATTATACAGCAAAGCATTTCATATATTGAATAAAATATATACAAATATATAATTCAAAATATTTACTTTCATCCAGCATATCACCTCGCGTGTTTGCAGAACTATATCCAAATTCGATATAATTGAGTATTTGAGCGCAACACATTTACCATCAACGCAAGACCAAATGCAGATAAACTCACCTTTGGTTTATTAAATCCCATTGAATTTGGCGAGGAGAAGCATCATAAAAATGGTTTGCATTCGACGCCGTGCACCAAATATATACAAAACTGCGCTTTCCATCTCCTCATCCGTCTCGCTGGCGGATGTCTCCAAGAAAGCAGGTGCGTATGCACGAGACGCTCTTGAAGTCTTTTTGCGTTTAGCGCGGAGGTTTGTTGGTGATGGAGGGAGGGATTCTTGCCGTTTCTCTCTAACACTACAAATAAAAAAATAAAAATCTTCGGGTAAAGCATGGGAGTGGGGGTGGGTAGGGAGCGTATGCGAGTGTGGTCATGTGTGAATGGCCATGCTTCCATACAGCATGATGATCCTGCATGTTTGTCATCATCGTCATCATTCAGAAACATGGGCACCAGTAATGTTGTATCACTGGCACCAGTAATGCTCTATTAAGGTCTGATCATGTTTAACATGATCATGAATCTGTGTGAAAATATGAGAAAACATAGGCTAGGATACACCATCACATTACACTTCTAACCAGTGCAATTCTCGAACCATTTGAGCACCTGAAGGTCCAGGTAAGAGTAGCCTAATGTCTGTTTAGAGATGTAAACAAGCTTTCCACATGGACAGTAAACATGGAGCTCTCATTGCCTCATGCCCCCATTCTACAGGCAGGAATACCATTGACAGCACTTGTAGATTTGGGTCACTGGTTTGCTTAGGTTGAGATGTTCTAGGGTATTGTAATTCATCTGTATGGAGCTTATTGTCATTGTGAGACTCACAAGTGCTAAACTAGATATAGAGATATAGTTGAGGTCTTGATGGTAAAATATCACAATATCATATCCACTAAGACATTCAGATTTTATTTTCAGTCCAAAGGGGAAAAGATAATCAGATCCAGTGTGGATGCAGAGATGTCAGCATGTCTCTTGCCCCAACAAGCATCTGACATGCTATATATCCTTTATCTTATTCAGTGTTCTGTTTCTGATCAAGTTAAAACCGTAAACACAGGCCAGCACTTTACATTGCACTCATCCACTGTTTTTATAACAGTGTACAAGCAGATAATACATAAGCTACAGACATTTTGGAGAGCAACAAACATATAGTGTACTATATATTTCAAGCTCTGGTGTACTGTATATTTGTTATATATTTGCTATAGTGTATCATGTAGCTGCTCTTCCAGCAGCAATGATTACTGCACATTTGACAGAGGATATTTTCTTATTAAGAATTCCCTTGGGTAGAGTACAAGACAAGTTGTTTGACAAGTGGCCTTACTGTTACGTTACAACTGTTAGAGAACATGATTATTCTGGAGCTTTTCTCCACAATTCCACAGGGATAGACATTGATTTATTTGACAAAAATGTTGGATGCTAAATATAGGAATGGTGAGGTTATTGGAAGAGTAGCCTTTCTTGTTTGGATCAACGCTCTAGACATTTTAGATCAACACTCTTCAGTGGATACAGTGTAGTCTGGCCAGTCAACACTGGCTGACCCCCACGCACCTATCTTGTAGGTGCACAGGGGATTTGTGCCTTTAATTCTGTATGTTGTTTGTGAGTATGTGTGTGTGTCACTGTTGGTATCAGAGGTAGGTCCAGAGGTTGTTATGGAGCATATGTTCTGGTGTGTTTTAGACAACTTTGAATGAGAACGCCAAATTTCCTTGTTCAGACCAAAATGACCCAGTCATTCAAGCTCTGGAACACAGTCTCTTCATGCATTATCTCACCAGCTAAACATTTTTAACTTTGATATTATCAAGGTCTCTGAATTAGGTTCACTGTGGATAAAAGTACAATGTCTCTGCTGCCAGAATGCCAACATACTGTTTAAAAATACACTTGGGCAGTATTCTGTTGGTTTAATTTGTTTCAGTGTAAACAAGCAAATATGTTTGTAGAGGTCTCTGTTTAAAATGGGCAAAAAAAAAAACCTTTTCCCCTTTGATGCCTTAAAGTCACTGTGGTTCAAACATACACAATGTAGCCTAATGGAGAGTCACTGTGTTAAGAACCTGCTCAGCTTACATCTGAGCTGTTTTACACTGGTAGTGCTGGCATATACCCAATGAAAACATTGTATTTATATATTTCTACATTTATGTACATTTTTGAAGATGCCAGTATCAAACTTGAGCAGGATGTGTTAATGAGTCACATGCTTCTATTCTGCACAACATGGGTAGGCTAATGTTCAGGCTAATTACCCCAACACAACATGGATACTCTTCAGACTAATTACATCAGCAACCAACTGGCAACCGCAACTATATAAGCAGGAATAACATCATTTTAGACAATCTCAATACTTTATCTCATTTTGCTATTTTGCTACAATGCTATTACTACTAATGGAAAGATGGCATTCACAAATCAGCCAATATTTATTTAATAATTGACTAAATTGCTAAAAATGACTGTCAGCAGTATTTGGGTCTTTCTAAGCCTAAGAGTATGGTATTGTATCATGAAAATGGCCCTCAGGGGGAAAGCTTCTTTCTGGTCTGGCTAGAGTATTTCCACTACAATACTAAAGATGCAGTCTTGCTAAGGGCAAGACTATGTTCTAATCATGGCATCCATTCCAGAGCAAAATCCCTCTCTGTATTCTTCACAATTTATTAATTTTTTCAATTTTCTGTAAAATTCTTACCTGCTCTTGTTAATGATGAACACGATGTACTATGACTTAATTTGATATTCATGTACAAGCTCACTTTCTGGTTATAACATCTCTGGTGTTTGAAGGTAAAGGGCTATTGATTCCCTCCTCCAACTGACTGTGGTCTTCTCAAGGCTGCAGCCTGCAAATGCCATCAGATGTGCCATTTAAGAAAAGTGCAAAGGTTACAGGAAGACTCCAAAATGTGATTCACCACAAGCTCTTCAAACATTCACATTTTCTATACACAATGTCTCTGCCTCTACTGCTCTATGTCTTCCATCTGCTTTCAACAAATGTGATGATTCTCATCCTCTTAGGAATTCCGTAGGTAGAGGTAGGGGATAGGTAGAGGTAAAGGATTTATTTATATTGTAAAATTCCTTTTCATCTGTCTCAATGTTTCTATTATTTTTTATTAACTCTGTTAAATCTGTTAATGTGTTTATGCTGCCCTAACCATTTGGCTTTTTTAAAGCCAGACAAGCGTATTGGCATTATGGGTATACTGTATGATGATCTTAGTTTTTATGTTTATCCAGAAAATAAATGTGCTGAGCACAGGCGTATCTGATCACCATCCAGTTTCCTGTCTCCTGACTAGAACTAATGTGAAGTGCTTGGCAAAGCTGTTAACCCATGATGTGAGCCACCCGCGGATCTGGACAGAGTGCATATGGAGGAGCTAGCTCTTGTCTTTCGTGTCCTGAGTCAAACAATGTTCTAATAACATGGGCACTGACAGTCGGTTCCGAGTCAGACAGGCATCACACAGAGAAAGGTGATATGTCAGAATCTGTAATGAGGGTCTACAATTCTCAAGACAGAGTGGATGGTCTGATGAATGGCAGCCTCACTGAAGAAGCAAGAAACACACTGATGGCTCTTTGCATTGGGAATGGATGCATATGACCCCATGCTTTTCTCTATCTGTGCCAAGCCTCCTGTGGTGTGATGGCAGAGGAATAGCCTGAGTCAGATAGCCACACTATAAGATGGACAGATGGTCCTGTAATTAAGGTGTGTGTGTGTGTGTGTGTGTGTGTGTGTGTGTGTGTTCATGAGAGAGTGAGAGAGAGAGAGAGAGAGAGAAAGAAGGGGAGACTGAGGAGGAACAAGAGACGGATATGAAAGGATGCTGGATGAAACATATAAAGGTGAGAAAAAAGGCAAAGACAAAACAGAATCAAATAGACAGAAAGACCACCTGTAGGGATGGATGCTAGTGGAAAGCTGCCATGGTCCTCTCTGTGCCAGAGGAGGGATGCCTTATTCTGAGGTGTAATCTAAAACACAAACACAACACTTAGAAATGTTTTGGCTAGTAAAGAACAGCCCTAAGACATAGTTTAAATGACAGACTAATGTTTTGAGTGATGAAAGTGAGTATGAATGGCCATGTGTTCCTCATACTGCTGTGATCTACATTATTATGTGTCCAGGATGTTTGCCAAACCACAAATAAATATGAAAAATGGCCATGTTACAGATTGAAGGGGAATGTGCTACAACTGGTGTCTGTGGCCTGCTTGTATTATACTGAGTGAGGCTGTGCAGCACAGATACCCCCTGAGAGCAGTACAAGAGCATCCCAAAATCAATCATCCACCTGCTTCAAACAGAAAGAGAGGCATGATTTGAAGACAAGTGAGCAGAGAATAAATGCAGTGGTGAAAGCCTGTCAACTATAGGGCTTGTATTAGGGAAACTATCCTTTTCTATACTCCTCTCTGTCCTCTCTGTCTTTTTGGTTAATAGCTGTTGCCACTGAAATCTTATTTTGGCCCATCTGACAATGAATTATTGTGCTAAATGCTCCTCACAGCCAAAGCCATTGTGGCAGTGTTGTGATTTAACCATGTAATTACAGTGTCCTCCATTGGAGATGATGGCCAGAGATTATTAGTATTACATGGGGAATTTATCATCATTGCGCTATGCCTTGTGAGAGTGATTTATTCTGGAGGGATGATAGTTTGCAACACAACCACTCATGCATGAAAATGTCTAGATCTAGATGACTCTTCCTTAGTATGGTGAAATTGGAGTTGGCTGTGTTACTCAGTAGAACACTGAACAGGTTTCATGAAAACATTCTGCAACCAAGAGTACACCATTATATCTGTGTTGCTGCCTGTCTGTGTGACTGTATCTCTTGCAGTTACATATGCATCATATTGCAATTATATAGAAATCTTTAATTTAAACCCTTTATTTACTAATTGTGAAAGTAAAGGTAAAAGAAAGGCAACAATCCACTGTTTTTATAACAGTGTACAAGCAGATAATACATAAGCTACAGACATTTTGGAGAGCAACAAACATATAGTGTACTATATATTTCAAGCTCTGGTGTACTGTATATTTGTTATATATTTGCTATAGTGTATCATGTAGCTGCTCTTCCAGCAGCAATGATTACTGCACATTTGACAGAGGATATTTTCTTATTAAGTTAAGTTAACAGATCATAGAGGGGAAATCAACTTGAAAGGGCCTAATGATAAGCCTTTTCTGATCAACGTTAGCCTGCTGATGCCACGTTTCCATAGTAACACTAGATAGTCGACAGTGGGAACCTGATGTTCCTCTGTCTTTTTCCCCTGTCAAATATAGATATGTGAGCATAGTCTCTCTCTCTCTCTCTTAATTAAATACAAATCAAAACAAAAAAGCAAAATGTGCCTTCAGCAAGCAATTGAGGACCTGCCTGATTTTGTTGTTATATGCACAAACAAGATGTTCATTGCTGCAGAAAGGCAACAATCTTTGGAGTGCTTGGGTCAAATACATTAGGTCATGGGTCAAATGTTTTGGGTCAATACAAGGGTGAGGTCAATGCATGGTTTTGTTTTTTAGTGTACATAAAACACTGACCTGAGGTTTACACATGGTGCGGCTTACATTCTGGAAATTACTGTAAAAGAAAATAGTTTCTTGTTAGGAGCTGAGAGGAGAGCCAGAGGGAGAAGCAGAGCTCCACTGGAGTAAAGCTCCACTATTTCAGTCTGGGAGTGACACCCAGCTGCCATCTCTAATGTTGATTTGGCAGCACTGAGCAGAAACAGCAGGAGGCGTCTCTCCGTTTGAATCCATGGTGGAGGACTGAGTTGATTTAAATAGCTGAGTCATTCTTCCAGGTAGATTTATCTCTGCAAACATCATTGGGCACACGTAAACCATGTCAGCCGTCATTCATGGAATGGAGGGCCTCTGAAGAAAGATGGACAAAATTAATTTATCCAAGATGCTTTCAGCGGTGACAAGCAGCAAAGAGAGCTGCCCATGTTGCATTGACAGCAGCAACAAAAAACTGAGTGATAGATATTTTAATTAGTGTAAAGCCTTTGGGGAAGTAGCAATAGGATCATAATTATCATTCCCATAATATGCTAGAAAAACCCTCAAATATTAAGAGCTTTTTATAATTATAATAATCATATTGTCACATGCAGGTTGAGGTTATTTGGGATTTATTAGTTCATCATCATAACAGTGGCAGATACTCTGTTCACACACATATGAATATGTATTTATAGCGAATGGCAGGCAATTTTAATCAAGCGTGAAACAGGGGTTGCACTCTCAGCTGGGTTCTCAAGAGAATGTTCCGGCAGTATCCCTCCCCACAATCTGCTCGCTGTGACTGTTTCAGCACACATTATGTAAACCACAGGAGGGAGAGCATGTGTGGCATATTCAGAGACATTCAAGGTAGGTGACAACATGCATAAAGCACATACAGGGATTTCTCTCTTTGCCCTTGATTTTTCCTGTGTGGGGAATGACATGGAAGGTAGTCTTGGAATTGCGTGAGGTGTTCAGTCATGCTACCTACTGCAGGGCAAATGAGCACTGGCAAAGAAACAATTGGTCATTCAATGGGCTGTTACTCAGAGACCAAAGCACAAACCCATGTGATTCTGTGCTCTTTTGGCCCAGATCTCTGTAGTCCCTTTGATTTGTAGCTTTCAAATAGCGTCATTGGAGGTGACTCAATGTGCAGAATATAAGTTTTAGGATTAACAATCCAAAGAAGCTCACTTTGATTTTCATATGTGTAATACCAGGGTTCAAATTCTTGTGATAAGTTGCTTTTGACAAAACCATCTGCTGAACCTGGCCTATGTAAACATAACAGTATAAGTACATCTATCCATTTCTACACTTATGTGTAGAACTAATATGTCATGATGGGTGACAACAAGATGACAATGATGCAAAGAGTTGATCATGAAGATCATGTGTCTGACAATGTCCTAACCAACAGGTCCACAGAAGTGAATCAGAGCCAGTGGAATAGAGAGCAGAACTGTGTTGTAAACATGACTTCTTCTGTGGCCTCACAGAAGATCAAACAGACTCCCCATGTGAGGAATCTCCATTGAACACACACACACAGTATTTTTTAGTTTAGAAGTTTTCTCTGTTTTGATACAGCCTTGGATATTGTTCATCTGTGCAATATAAATTGGCAGAGGTTTTTGGTCATGTGGAGCCACCATATTGCGTGTGGGAAGAGCAATCGTCTCCCGCACTCCATCTGTGACAAATCTCTTTATATATCTACATGCGGTATTATTCTCAAAAAAACGCAGCATTTCAGTAAAAATTCTAATAGTATCTTCTAGGACATGAGCAAGATTATAAGCATGAAAAAAACTATGAAGGATCATAAATTTGTCATTTACAGAAAAAAGTATCCCAAAACACAAATGACAATTACCAGCATCCAAGTAGGATGTGCACCCAAAACAATGTGTCCCGATTATGACTGAATGACAATTTTGCTCTGTTTCCAAAGCAGATGCAACATTCAGTTGTCACAATGAGGTAAACCAAACAGAAAATCAGCTCCTATTTATACACTTGGGTGATAATTAGCCTATCCAAGTGACAAGCAGGCCTCCCCCAACCAAGCAAAAATAGCAAAGAAAAAAAAAACAACTGATGAATGAGTCATTGCTTTTTTTCACCCAAACTGAACTATGGATGTTCTACTGCGCCTGACTGGCCTCTTTTCCAGTGGTCAGAACCAGAGAGCTGCTTTAGCTTTGAGCACTGAGAACAGATCTGTCATCGGAAGAATATTGTCCTATCTTTGGCTTGTCACCGCGCCTACATAGATGAACGGAGGACCAGGTGAAAGTATTCTGGAATGATCTTAGTCATTTCATGAGAGAGAGAGAGAGAGAGAGAAAGAGAGAATTTAATCTGACATGTACCTCATATGCCTAATATCTTAAATTGTAGAGGATTAAAAGCTCAAGATCAGCCGCTGGTTGCATCTCCTCTAGAGGTTGACAGACTTTTAAAACTAGAAAGCAAGAGGAAGGTTGCAAGTTTTTTCCCCTCTTTACTTACAGTTGGCCTTTATTTTAGGCTCTCAGGTTTCATTAATGCTTCTAATATATCCCAAATTTATGACAAGAAATTATTATTTCCAACCAAAAAGAAATAATAATAAAAACATAGACATAGACATTGAAAAGTATGTAAATTATTATTAAGCTATATTGAATGCCTCTATTATACTGTTATGTTTCAATTGTATTTTTGTGAGTATCATTTGTAACTTTGGAAAAAAGTAAGCATAAACAATTTCTTTAAAACATGTCCAAGACACAGAATGTGGAGATGAGGGGAAGGATGGTACTACAGAGGGAATGGATGGAGAGACTGCAGTGATGGCTATAGCCAATGTGTGGAGATACCAGGCCAATGCCTTGCCCAAGTGCAGAGAAAGAGAGCATCTGTGTATAGTGTGCAGTGAACCAGGCAGAAAAGCACTCGGAGAGTCCAGACCAAGGCAATATAGGGTCACTGACACAATACAAATGCCAGACAGTGTTCCGGATCACCACCGAAATTTAATCATCTGTTCCTTGTCCTAATACCCACTTTGTCTGAAAATTGCCAAACTTGTGCAGTACTTTTTAGTGAGTTATTTTGCACACAGACAAACACCAGCAAAAACATAACCTCCTTGGCAGAGGTAATAACCAAAAGTGTTTTAGCAGCCATTCATTTAGCATTTAGACTTAAAAGACTGTAGAGGCAGAAACACGAGAGACAGCCCACAAAAGCACAGCCCACAGACACCATTATAATGTTATCAGACTTATTTCAATCTTTACTCAGGACAACAGATGATGGAGATGGGGCGAGGCCCATGCCTCATTTCAAACTGGACTGGCATGCATATCAGACTAGACTCTGCAAAGACAGGAAACCCACACTAAAGCCTGATGTGTAGCGCATGGCAGGAACCTCCGAAGATCATGGAAGAAGAGAGGAATATTTTTTGAGAGGGAGGTACTACCTTGAATTCAACCATGCAGGATACATTGAAAATTGTGGAGGAGAAGCTTAAACCCCCACCTTCACCACCTGGTGTGTGGCACACACCTTCAATCCCTGAGGAGAGAGGTGTGATGGAGGAAGAGAAGAAGAAGATCCTGCATGGATTTTTTGAGAGAAGGGGCCTTAAGCAGGTCACATGATGAATTCATTTGTATTAATAATACATTTTATTTCATTAGGGCATATGTTGCTCTATTCTTACCTCATGTGACTTTCTCATTTGGGGACTGTACCCGGCACACATCATACAGCACAATTCACAGGTACTGGGCTCTGGTAAAGTTGAGTGCAAACAGCATCTAGCAGAATCACTATGGGTATGTACTTTCACTGTGATAATGGCCTATATTGTTTCTATACAGCAGTTTGACTACCAACTAATTGGGTTTTCTGCCATTTATTTAGATTTTTTAATATGTTAGTCTTGACATGGTGTTTTGGATCATTGACAATTTGGATTATTACCTTTGATAATGCTGATGATAAACAATACTGGTGAATATTAATACATAAATCCCTATGTAGTAAGAACTAGTCCCTTGGGATGCATGACAACAATAAATGGAAACACAGAAAAAAATGATCTTTTGCTGGGAGCAACCTGTTAATGTTGCCTTATGGGGCCTTGATCTTGGTCGCTTCTAAGGCAAGGACACGAGTTAGATGCACCATGCTGATCCATAATATTGAGCTGCAGCTTTAGGTTGTTGCTTTGTGTTGAGCTCCATACTCTAGAGGCTTTGGCTCCAGTCAGCCTTATTACCACCAAGACTGCAGTGTTGGAGAGCAATGTGTGTGTGTGTGTGTGTGGAGGGGAAACACAAGTAGTTATTGCGCAGACCACAGTCTATATAGCTGAGCAGTGTTTACATCTGCATATGGTCCATGGATGCGTGCCTGAGGTTATGAATTTTGTTGAGGTTGTTGTTGATCAGTGAAGAATGACAATGGCCCATTTCTCTCTATCTACTTCCCCTGCATAGCTCCCTATCTGCACATCTGTATGGCACTGCTTTGTGTCTGTGCTTCTGCAGACACACAAAATGGCAGTGCTATCAGATGGCGCAAGATGAGAAGACACAAGCGGGGGGGGGCTTGCCTTGGGATCTGTGACAGTATTCAGATTACAAAGAGAACAGAGGGGATGATAGGAAAAATGAACATACTGGACTAAGAGAGAGAGAGAGAGAGAGAGAGAGAGTGGGCAAGGACAAACAGGCGGCATACAGACAAACACTGGAACAATGAGATCACACACAATTATCACACACAATTATTTGCAGAAGAGAGGTATGTATGTGGAGGTCTGGAAATGTTTGAATGCATCAGGTGCAGCATGACAGGTCTATCACTTGATGGATGGAGACTGGTCTTTTTTCGAGAGGAAAAAAGCTTGTCAGCAAAGGGCTGTGTTATCTTCCAGAGTGAAGCCTTAGGGAGAAATCCACTGCATATTTTATCTAGCTAGGACTCACTCAGTCCCTTTTTTTGGAAGCGTCATTTTGGAACCATTGGCACACCGTTCATTTATTCATTTAGGATCATTTATTTAAATATTTTATTATGTAAATGAATATAAATGAATATTATATTTGCAGTAGCATTTCATAGCAACAATATGATATATACAATAGATCATTTTGAGTTCAATAATTTCATCCTCTCATTGACTAAAGGGGTGTCAACATCTCATAGACTTTCTGCATCACACTGTTATTCTAGATTGAACAACACAGATGCACAGATGCTGTCATCCCCAATGAGAGGGACACCATATTCTGGATTAAATGAATCATTCTGTGAATATATTAACATGGGCCATTCAACGGTGAGAGTTTCTGACTAGTACATGAACAAAAACATCATCTTCTGAATGGTATGTTCAGACAGCCTCCAGGAAGAAAACAGACTGCAGTAAGGTCAGGAACATGGCTCAGACTTAGACAAACCTAAGGTTTCTATGTTCATTGATAGGAACAGCAGTTTAAAAATAAACCACAGAGTACAGAGGTGTGCTTGTAAGGGCTGAGATTTGGAATCTTCAACAGCTTGTATGTCAGCTGCAAGGGAGATGCCAGGGAGACTTCACAGACAGATAAAAGGCTTTGCTGGTTGTTACCCCGTGCCTTTGTTGTCAGCAATCAGGGTAAAGCTATTTATATCACAGAGCAGTGTAAGTGTGCTGTGTATGTGTGTGTGTGCATGACATGCTGTATGCATGTGTGTATGTGGTGGGGCATTATACTATGGAAATGTTTTCAGATATACTTTCAATTTCATAGAATTAAAAGTCACACCAATACAATTCTGAGAGGCCTGATATACTGGTTCATTGAGAATCAGCAGGAACTCATTTAAGATCAGTGGTTTCTGGGTTATTTTATACACATTCAATGCAATTTTCCTATTTGAGGGACTTCGCATATTTCAGAACAAAACATGGAAAGAGATAACAAGGCTTTTACCTGCAGATCCCTCCCTATTCTCTATAGAGAGCAAAGGCAGTTTGATTCCCAACTGTCACATTAACTGGGGGGATGTTCCATAGACTTTATGCTTCACTCTTCCTGCAGCTGTGTGAGCTGTCTCTGATGCCGTGTAGGCCAGTGTGTGGGCGGGAAGAGACATGTGCCTGTCACATCTCCCAACAGCTGGCTGTCTTCAGGCATGGCCAAGACTGGTCTACACCAAGCAATTGCTCAGCCTCTCTGTACCCAGGCACATGCCCTCTGACCTTTAACCTCTGCTACAGCCCACGGGCAAAACTGCTCCTTTCTTCTCTTAAGTGGCACCGCAAGGAGAAAGGAAAAGGTCAATCAGCATAGAATATTGTAAGAAAATGATCCTTGCGTTTACATTCATATTCATACTCATGTTTGCACTGTTCCTGTATGTGGCCAACAAGGTGTGGAAGATCAGTCATCAGTGGGAAATAACAAATTAATTAAATTGCAAATGAATCAGGCATTGCAGAGGACATGGCTGAGAGTACATGTGACAGGAGCAAATGAAAAAATGATCCTTCCATTTACATTCATACATATTCATGTTTGTAGTGTAGCCTTAATGTGTGTGCCTATTGATGTTATAGAAGAATATATCATTGGGAAATTCAAAATAAATGAGGCATAGTAAAGGACAAATTTATACAAAAATAGCACATGACACACAATACGTGGCTAAGAAAGTAAAATAGACATGGCAAATTTCTGATGAAAGATCAAGTCCAGTAGTTGGCTAGTAGCAGAAAGATGAGTCTAGTGGCAATTTCTGCTCTGCATTCAGGTCAGACTGACAAGTTCACATCTTGACTTATGACAGCCCCTCTTGAATTAAATGACTGAGTGAATAAAAATAAACTGATATGTAGTGCCTTAACTGCACTGTGGTTAACCTGCAAGTAAAAGAATATTTTTGATAATAATTGGCACAACCTTTAAGCTAATTGCACCCTTCTTGATCATCTTTTGGTTGCCATGGTGACAGCATTGCCAAGCATGGAGCTTTTCTAAATGTTTCTTTTTTGAGAGCCTTGGCATCCTCCTCAGATCCCCCCTCAGACAGTTCTGTTGAAGGAATGAATCCATATCTGTCTCTGGAGAAAGAACCCACATCTATGTTAGTTCATTGCTGTTGCTGTTGTTGTTTCTAGACCTCTAGACTATTGTGGCACATATTGTTACTGCTCTGTAAGAGACTCTGATTCTAACTCTAGGTCGGAGCAAGGCTATTAACCAACAATTCTTTTTTCTCAAATAATAACTGTAAAACACACTTAATAAATACATTTCATAAAAAAAACTCTCTTGGACATCTAATTAAGCCAATTAAGCATACTGTTACATTCATGTCCCTGGGTAGCAAAAGTGTTAGTGTTGTCTTGTTTTGTTTGGATCACTCTGATGTATGCATGTAAGTATGTGTGTGTGCGTGTGTGCATATGTGTGTGCAATACTGTTTTGTGTGTTTGTCTATGGATTGCTGTTGGGGTTTCATATACCTCCTTCATCTTTCTTCACACACAAAACAAGAACATGAGAACATATAGCAGGAGATGCCAGCGTCTTACTTTCTCCTGTTGAAAATGGTATTAAGTGCAGTCCACTCTGATATATTGCCCATTGCACTCTGCCTGTACGCAGATGCTATAGTCTGAGTCTGAGGCCAGGTCAGAGGTCAGGTCACATTCACATTCACTTTCTCTCTCCCTCTCTCTGTCTCTCTCTCTCGCTCCCCCAACACCAGAGAGCCCTGTGCACAGTGTGGTATCCTTTAGACATGAAATATTTCATCCCATTACGCCCCCACCCCCAACACACACACACACACACAGTTGCAATCCTATTTAGGTAATGAGGGAATCTATTTCTAGAATTTAAATTAAAACCTGCCCAACCACCATATTTGATTAAGCTTTAAGATTTAAAACTACCTACAGATATTTGATGTGTGACACTTACAGATATCTGATATCACCTGTTTTCCTACAAATCCTAAAAACTCTTCTGGCAATGTGAAGGCTAGACTGTATGGTGTTTGTCATAGCTGCATTAAAATGTAAAAACCTGTAGGCCTATGTAAATGAGAACCACACTGTACCGCACTAAAAAACAGCAATCACTTCAGAGCAAAGCCTGGATGTCAGAAAGGGGTAGGAAAAGGAGTGAAGAACTCCTTCAACACCTAGAGTTGCTCGTAAAAATGTGTATGTGTGTGTGTGTGTGCGTGCGTGTGTGTGTGTGGTAATTACAGAGAGGATTGTGCTAGGGAAGCACATATTTTCCCCGCTCAGCTGTCTGGGTTCGACTGATAACAGCCGAGCGCCTGTTTCCTCCACATTTCCTTTCTTTACGCTTCAGAGCTCTCTCTCTCTCTAGCCGCCCCCCTCCATTCCCCTCCCCCCCCAGCTCTAAGAGTGCAGAGGTAACAGGGTGGTCTGGTCAGAGGAAAATGGTAGGTCCTTGGAGATTTACCTGATTGCCTCCTTAACAATATTACAAATAACATAAGACAGATGATGGAGCCCTTGCGGAACATCATTCAGCTCATAACTCAGAATATTTGCATTCTGTATGAATTCAATTCTGTAGCATGCTGCCGCAATCATCCTCTGCAGGGTATCGCTCTCTGTTATTAATGATTCTTCAGTAATACTTATCAGGCTGTGAACTCTAATTACTGGCTCACACTCAAGACTCTTCTCTCAAGTCTCCTCCATGTCCCTCTGCCACTCCTCTCTCTGATCCCTGAGCTTCTTCCATGGATCGTGCCGGTGGAAGGCTCTGTGTTGTGCCCCCTCTCTGTGGCCACTCTGTGTGCCAGTGCGTGGCTCTAACGAGTCCCTGGTGTCTTCTGCGCCTCACTGTGACAATGCAGAAAATGGCTTGTGCTCTCTGTGGGCAGACTGATGGTGCCTTATAAGGGGTTGTTTCAGAACTCACAGGGGTTTGTCATAGCCTAATTTAGTGTGGCCCAGCAGATAGACCAGTGCATCATCACACACGTCCTATTTGTGACCATGCCCAGTACAATGCATGTACTGCAGATGGAATTGTTTTGCTTACTGTGCCCTTCATGGGCCTGTTATAGCCCTCTTTGAAACTGTGTGGTGTGTGCTAACAATGCTTAGTACTTAGATGGACACTGTAACCCAGAAAGAGGGTGAGAGAATGTGGGTTATGGGTATGAGTGTGTAGGGTAGGATGCAAATCAGAAAAAGAATATCAGTGTGTGGTGCGTGCATGTCAGATATTTGAGAATGCCTGTTAGTGTACACATGCAGGCGTATGTGTGTGTGTGTGTGTGTGTGTGTGTGTGCATGAGAAAACGGTAGAGAGGATGATGCTTGAGGGAGGGAAGGGGGAGACAAAGAGATGAAGCTGCCCAAGTGTGCCCAGTGACACTAAGACCAAGAGACATTTCCCTAGCAGGTCAGCCCTGAACCTCCATGGTGAAGGAAGCATCACAGCAAATATGTCAGCGACACACACAGAGACTGCGTCACACCCCCTGAATCCACTCAGCCTTCCCCTCTCATCCGAGGGAAGAGAGAGAACCTGTGCCTGTGTGTCAGTCTGGAGGGGAGTGGGAGGGAGAAAAAAGTGCTGACTTTCTGCAGCAGATATCTCCATACCAGGAAGACATTCTTAAGCTTTTCACTTTCACCTTCACATGTCACATTTCACTGCTTGCACATTCCAAACTGCTGGTAGCAGAATACAAGCTAAGCCCATGGAAATAAACTGTACAGGTTGCGTGTGCAGAGAACCTGCAATAAATAAATGCATAACTATTGAAATTGAGTTGTTTGACTGGTGCAGAAGTGCATGAATCATTGGTGCTCTGAGGTGGCAGGGCTTGTTGTCTCAGCCCAAGCAGTAGTGATGCTGGGCCACTAGTGTTGGCCTCCCTCATTAAGAGCAGGGGTGAAAGCAGCAGCTGAGGGCTGGTAAGGGTGAATCGACTCTAGTCATCTAGTCTGAGTCTCCACAGAAAGAAAGAAAGAAGTGCATGGCCCTTTGGCCAGAAGGTTAATTTAATCCCATCATAAGGCAGGAAAGCAATTAGAGCTTGCCAGTGGAGCACATCTCACAATCTGTTCTGAGAACACCACAAGCACAAGATGCTGTCTGTCAGTGTGGACCAGAGGGAAACATACAAACAGCTTTCCACGTATGTCTGACACATAGACTACTCTTCTCAGAAATGTTGCAGGGTATACACAATGCTATATGAACAGAGAAGACACAAAATTAACATTATCTCTCTCTCTCACACACACACACACATACACCACCCCCACCCCTCCTCTCCAGGCAACCTCTCTCTCTCTCACTCACACACACACACACACACACACATGCAATCATCTTCTTTCACAGAGATTCACTCTCACACAGCTAAGAACCTGTGTGGATTATTGCAGGTTTTAAGTAACAAGCCGCCTACGGTTTTCTAGGTCTGCCAAATCATTGCAGAAAGGTTTTTTAAGATTAATTTTGATACATTTTCTGAGGCGCTGTATCTTCTCATAGCCAGGCTGTGAAGACCCCTCATTATTAAACAGCGAGACAGATGTATGAACACAAGCGCTCCATCTCTCACACATTTCCCCAGCCTTGCCCCACTTTGTCTCACTCCTCTTTTTCTCGCCTTTCAGTTCTTCGCCTTCAAATGTATTCTCTTTCTAGACCTTGACTCTCAACACATGCATATTTATACATTTCAAATGAATGGCCATGCTGCAGCCCAGCCCTTAGTAAAGGGAGCTTAGAGCAGATGCCAGCCTCCTGTGCTCCTGTGCTCATGGCATGCCAACATCTTGATGTGCGGGTCCAGCTGTGAACACCTCCAGCACTATACAAGGGAAAGAAACATCCCTGTGCTAATACCAACATCTATTCAAAAAACACCTGAGACCTGTTCTTGGAAGGATTACAAATGGTATAAATATTTCAGCATTGGCTGTGAATATCCCGTGTGTTAGATATCAGTGTGTCTGATGTGCAGTTCATTTTTCTGATTTGCTGTTTGTTTCATTTTATCTGGCCTTGGATGACTGGGTGTTTATTTTATCACGCTCTTTGGCAACATTGTCTGACTCAATGTGATGATGAGAGGAAAGAGTGTACTTGTGTGTGTCTGATAGAGATGAACCTGATGTCGTCTGGTGCATGGCAGTAAAATGTTGAGCAAGGGGGGTGTTAAATCTCCTCTTTTGTGGCTGTGTGCTGCAGAGGAGCAAATTAGGCCGAGCCAATCTGACGCGCTATTCACATTTGAGCTTTACAGCGCCATCTGGTGGCCAAGTGCATAACTATATTGCTCTTTCCTGAGGGCAGCCTTTGTCTACTTTCTTTTATTTCGTATTTTTTCACCTCCCTTCATTGCTCTTGTCCCTTCTCCCTGTTTCTCAGTCTTCTTTCTTTTTTTGTGTGTATGTGTGTGATTATGTTTTATGACATACCTCTCTCAGTATTCCCATCCCCCAAGAGACAACTCCTTGGCCATCTCTGCTAAATAATTGAAATAGGCTTCTCTCAAAGGCAGTTGCAGCCTATGGTGTTCCTCTTATATCTTCTGAACACAAGAAGATTTACAAATTCTTCCTTGAAAGAAGAGTTTCAAGGCAGAGTTTACAATGAAATTTTATTGTCACATGCATATGGTTACTGAGTGTAAAAAATGCAATGCAGTTGTGTCTGTTTCTTAGCCTATTTGTACATGGATGGGTGCGTGGGTGGTGGGATGGGGGGGATAAATTCAGTAGAGTGAGATGTAATGTAATTGCAACAAAGTCTTCTGCATGTATCGCTGAAAATAGGAAAAGAGATACCACTCCCCAATATTTAGGATTTTGATGTAGAACTCATGGACTAGCCACCTACAAGCACACAAAACCCTCCAGACATTTTACAAAACCTTACTGGTACTGCTAAAAGATGCTTATTGTTGTCTGATGGCAATGCAGTCATTAATGTAAAGCTTTTTCTATTATTTTGTCATTGTTTCTTGAGAATATGAAAGCTCAAATTTGGTTCATTTCATTTCATACACTATTTTAATCCTACTGCACAATCAATAAAATGAGGTATGTACTTGACTCATTAGTTCACCTCTTGAGTTCCAGACTGGTGATTGTGTTCAAGCTCTCTGAGTGAGCCTGCATTGTACAAGAGGAATATTAGTCACAATCTTTTCCTCTCCTCATCTATTGATGACAGCAAGAAGCCCCCCCCACCCCCATCCTAAATGCTACATCTTGCATCTGACAATACAATCAGGTCCCAGAGACTTCCCAAGTGCAATCAGTACTTTATCAAATCCAACTGCCTGCAGTATACATCTCAGCCTCACATCACCATCACATAACTGGTACTGGCAGTCCATGATATGAAGATGGGATATTAAGATATTTTTAGTCTGTCCTCATTGCTGTTTCAATAAAGTTACCAGTTAAAACATATTTGGCCATACTGAAAATTATGTTTCTCCCAATGGTACAAACATAACTCTCACAGATATAAGGCAACTATTGCACAGATATAAGGCAACTATTTAAATAAGTGCCCTGGATTGGAGCACAATTTGCACAATTTCTTGCAGAGACTACTGGGATATCGGTAATCCATTTCTCCAGCTATGTGTGTAATACCCCCATGACCTAGACAGGTCTAAACATACTGCTGCTATACCGCCATCTGTTGGAAATTCAGAGTAATCATTTTTATATTGATGAAATATACAGTAGCTGTGGTCAAATAAGTTATCAGTTGACTATGACATTACAGGATTCAATTAGACAACAAAACATTAATTCATGCCATTGACTGAGTTTCTTGTCCATGCCCAGACTGAACTGGACCATACATGTTCCATTCTACTGCAGCATGATGCACACTGGTCCATCTGGTCCACAGGTTTCCCCATGGTCCTCATAGGACAAGCTTTTTACTCCTTTCGCTTTGGTGTATTCACTTTTCACAGTTTTTCACGTTGATGGTTATTCTTGTTCTTTCATTCTGGATAATTCCAGTTATACATTTTAATAATTTCTGTTGTTATATTGTGTTATTTTTCCTTTTGCTCTATGGACACTTTTAATAAAATAACCTATTCACAGAGTCCCCTTTCAAGTGTTATTTTTTGTTTGTTTGTTTGTTTGCCAATACGGCAAAACTAGCACAGTCCCTATGATTTGAGACTCAGACATATGTTTGCCATTGTCTCTTACTGTCATAGTGTTGCTCCAACTCATTCCATTAAACCACTAAGGTGCATGTCATTGTGCAGTATAACTATTAACATTTCACATTTAAAACTTACTAGGTTTTGGAATCCCTCCTCCTGACAAGGGGTGTTCTGCTCAAGGAACATAGCCTATCTTTTGCGACAGGTTAACTCAATCTGAGATTGAGCTTGGATATAGTTATCATCTCACTTCTCTGAGGTGGGATCGACATTTTTACAGGCTTCCTATCTCAGGCAAATGAAAAGGACACACAAACAACAAGGGAAGGGCAAATAGGCCTGGTGGTCATACTGAGCAGCATAGTGAGCTCAAATCAATCATAGATCTGGATGGGTTTTCCCAGGACAGGAACACTGACCTTGAACAGGTTTTTATACTGTGATTTAAGCATTTTGGGAGACTATTTTACTTCTTTTTTCTGTAGTCTGTAAGACCTTTTGTTTGATTTAAGAATAATGTGGTTTTGCTGGCAGATATTTCCATAATATTTTATTCTGTAGAATGCTAGGCATTTGATTTAGCTAAATTCCAAAATTCATGTACACTATTTTACAGTACTATACATGATACAAATACAGCACAAAACATTCAATAAAACAGCCTCTCAGTGAGTAACTAGGCACTTCAGGAACTCTGAAGTCCTTTTCATCACCACTACAACAAATCACCTAAATCCATAGGACTGCAGACAAGTGCTCTAAAAGTCCCCAATAGCAGCTTTCATGTAAAATTCCTTTGTTAAAGTCTGTGTCTACATGCGGTGGATTTTTCCATGATCCATGAACTCTTTAAGGTTCTGCAGGTTGTCCCACCATTTAAAAAGGAAAGTATCCGCAATGAGGCTAAACCAAGGGGTGATCTCTAGTTCTTTCCTCTTTGCTTTTTCCAGCATGGCCTTAAGCTCCTCTTTGCTCACATAGCAATAACTCTTGATCTCATTGGGGTCAGGGTCCAGGTCAACATCTTTCTGCATGAAGAGGATGTAGTCAATCTCATGCTCACCCCATATTCCATCTGATGCTGCTTTGTAGTGGATCCGGGTGAGGTAAGTCATCTCCTCTGGAGGTACCTAGATTGCAAAGAAAATTCATGAACAGGTTAAGTCACAAAGGTCCAGATAAGAATAGCTATTTATTTCATTTTTTATCAGATCAAATTCTAACCACATAACAGAGGTACAAACCACTTGCATAGGCTAATACTATTCCCTCTTCTAAAATGTGACTTTGGTTGTATAATGCCCTGAGCCTAACCCTGTGTTAACACCCTTAGAACTATACCTGATCCATGGGGATGCCCAACTCTGCTTTCAGGCGTCTCTGTGCTGCTCTTCTCACTCCGATGGCATCCTGCTCCTCCAGCTCACTGGCTGTGTGCAGGGGATGACTACAGCAGGTGTTTGTGAAGCATCCTACTCACACCAAAAGAAGCCATGAAGAGAAGATTAAGAACATATTCTGAGGTGTAGACCTTCTTTGCTTTGTTTATTCGTTTATTCGAGAGAATTTATCCTTGAGGCCATAGTGTCTGATGCAAACAAACCTGGGAAAGTAATCTTGGCATCAGATCGTTGTTGTAGTAGAAGCTTCTTTTCATTATTAAATATGAACACACTGAAAGCACGATGCAGCAGACCTTAGGGGGATAGAAGCAAAGGCAACTAGATCACGGCTGCTTGTGTAGGCCTGGAAACCCTTCGGGGCCTACAAAAGAAATCATAACTTGTCTATGATTATAACTCCAACCTTTCTCGATGTTAGAATTTAGATGACAGTTCTTTTTAGTGTCAGCTCCTGTCTTACGATCATTCTCATCTATCAAGATGCACATCTCTGCAAGCAGCTGGACTTGTTTTTCGTCCAGGCTATCGGTGTTTATTTCATTTTCAGGCATCTTTCTCGATGCGCCGTAAAGTCTTATTTCGCTGCAAAACAAACGTAGGGTTAGAGTATCGTCTGTTACCAGACGGCTAGGCTGTAGCATGTGTTTAAGTGGCAGAGTTGCAGTATGGACTTTTGTAAACAACCAATACTTGACAGCTGGTTCACCCAATGCACTACCACCATTAGGATAGGCTGGACTGGTCGAAAAGCAAGAGTGTCAAGGTGAGAAATTGTCTTACCTTTGATGTTTCCTTCCTAACAGAATGGTACTCCTTCGAAAGCCCGTCGATAAAGCTGCGTTTCTTCCAAAATGCACCCGTAAACCTGATTTTATCGTCAGAAGTCCCTTGCAGGATACTATCCTTAGCGCCGCCCAGATGGCATGGACCATGGTCTGTCAGCACAAACCCGCCAATCAAAATAGAAGAACTTCCGAACATGCGATCGAACCACTTTATGAGTAGTAGGAACTTGACGAATAATTACGAACAACCTTCGTTCAGCTCTCCTAATTACACTCTATCAGACTTTGAAATTCGTTCGGTACACGCACAATGTATGAGTAAAATAGACAAATGCGACATAAAAGGACAAAAAATATAATATCCCTGCCTCTTCCCTCCTGCGCAGCCTACGTACAACACCTCCCGTTCCTCTGACGTAAAGGCAGTTTATTGGTTGGTTTACATCAAATTCTTCTTGAGCTACAAGTAGCAAGCAGTTCGCTCACCGAGCATACGACTCGCTAACAAGGCCTTTATTTTTGTGATACCATTAAAATTGCATTCAATGCAATTACGACCGATGGGTTAAAGTAGGCCTACTGCTATAGTGGACAACTATGAAGCCCTGTTGAAGGTGGCGCACGTATGGATTTTATAAGAGAACGGGTCTTTAAAACTCTAATACATGTGTATTTTTATTCAGATAAAACCCATCTTGCTAAGTTTTTCACTCAATCCATTGCGTAATTTCTTTGGTATGTGATTCCGATTCCCCACCTGTGTGTGTCTACTCTCCAAGACAGTGGGGGCGACACATATTATAAATCCCAAAGCATCTCTACTATTGCATGGGAAACCATAGAAGAACAAAGAAAAGGCCAGTAGTTGAAGAAAATGGCCGACGTTGAGATGGATATTCAAGGCGAGAGGTTGAAAAATGGGTAAGAACACGTGCAGGACACACTGTAGTTTAGCCCACTTATATTTTCAAAATATGATTATTGAAATCAATCTCTTACATAATCTCTTGATTTCAGTGTATAGTGACTTAAATTATTTGTTCAGTTTAGTTGTATAATCATGCTAGTATGTCCAGCTAGCTAGCTTAGCCATGTAGTCAACCTGCCGGAAAAATGCTAACGTTAGATACAGGCACTAGGTACAATTTCAAGCATAACATAGCACTATGTACCGGCACGCAGTGACGAGATCTGCACCCCCTGGTTCTTAATTGTCTGCGGGTTCTATACTTATTACAGCTGTAATTTTCCTGTTTTGCACTGGGTATATCTAACGTTAGCTGACAGTAGTATGTGGTCTGGCTAAATTATTGTTAGCCTGTTAATGCTAGTTCGCGACATGTAGCCTAGATAACATTGCCATAACGTTATCATTCATGGTTAGCGAGCTGAACCTTACGCTTAGTTTTTGGTTTGCAAAGCACACAACGTGTGACTCACTTGTCTATAATTAACGTTTGTCACTTTCTTAACAGCAGCAACCGTAGCAGTGATTGGAGAACTAACCTTAGTTGTAGTCAGGTAAAATTTCGATGACCAAACTTTTGTTTGGAGGAGGAGGACACGCATGCCCAAACTTACAGCGTTCGTTAGGTCAACGAACATGAACCAGCAGGGTATGAATCTGGACGTGGAGTGAAGAGATATCTTGACATATATTAATCTGAGCTTTAGTGAAGGTTAAGGGAAAGTAATGTCAAAAAATGTTTTCTTAACCACGCAGCGCTGTGGCCGGCGTTATGATGGTTTTACACTTGCTACTTTTCGTCGTTTTATGCTAAATAAAGTAGCCTAATTATACTGTCGTGGACAATGTGTTCAGTAGTTGTTGGCGTGCACTTGTCAGTGTAAGGAGCCCATAATATGTTTACCTCAATAAACATGTGTTAAGCAGCTGAGTTTAGTCTCTAATCTTATTGTTTGGCAGAAAAGAGGATTTGGAAAGTCCCGGAAAGAGTGAGGATGAAAATGGTGACATGTCTGAAGAAGAGGAGGAAGATGAAGGGGAGGCGTCGGTTGCGGCTCGGGCTGAGGTAAACGGAGAGAAATCCGAACAAGGGTCCAAGCATCACAGCAGCAGTGGTAAACACAAGAAGAAGAAACACAAACACCGCAGCAAGCACAAGAAGCATAAGCATGCCACAGACGATGAGAAGGAGAAAAAACGGAAACACAGACACAAGCACAAGAAGCACCGGCGCAAAGATGATGCTTCACCTTCCCCTACTGCTGGAGGCACAGAAAAAGCCGAAGGCTCTCCAAGCTCTGTCAACCCCAACCTGGATGACCGAGCCCTTCTGGAGGACTTGGAGAAACAGAGGGCACTTATCAAAGCGGAACTGGACAGCCAACTGATGGAGGGCAAAGTGCAGTCTGGCATGGGCCTCATTCTGCAGGGTTACAACTCTGGCTCAGAGGAGGAGGCTGGAGGAGGTGGGGGCAGGACTCGGAATGGTGAGCAGCGTCACAGGGTCAGCTCGGGCAAAGCCCGCTCGCCAAAGGACCAGAGCAGCCGTTCCGGAAAAAGCCGCAGGGACTCGACTGATGCAGGCAAACCAGGCTCCAAACGCCGCAGCAGAAGCAGATCCAAAGAGAGGAGTAGCCGGGATGCCAGAGCGGAAAAGACCACAGCATCAACGACCACAGTGACAAAGAGCGCTAGTGGCAGTGACGCAAACAAGGAACGTGGCAAGGACCGCAGCGGTTCTAAAGACAGAAAGCGCTCGAGGAGCCGGGGCCGTTCCAGGGATCGTCCCAAGAAATCCTTGTCTCCAGCTGGACACAGACGGTCACCTTCTGACAAACGAGCAGAGGGAAAAGGCAGGTCAGAGAGGCGATCATCTCCCCGCCCAGATGAGAGGCGGCACCAGGCAGAACCGAGCAGCAGCAGTCGCAGGTCGAGTTCGCGCAGCCGCAGAAGCCGCTCTAGAGATGGACGGCCCAGTCGCTTAGAAGCTGAAAGGGAGCGGGAGAGGGACAAGAGGCCCGGCAAGTCCCCATCCAAAGACACATCATCTGGGAAGGAGAACCGTTCGCCACACCACAGGAGAGCTCTGAGCCCCCAGCGGCGGCGCAGCTCCTCTCCACGCCCCAGGGACCGCCACTCACACCAGCCCCCATCTGGAGGCGCAGATAGGAGCAAACAGAGCAACTCCCCCTCCAGAACCAGGTCCCCGCCAAGGAGAGGCAGAAGCAGGTCTCCAGAGGCACGCAGGAGAGACTCTTCACCTGCCAGGTATGACACTCTCTCACCCAACAATCTGCTGTTTAGGTCATTCTTTTGTATCCTGTCATAGTCTAGAAAAGACTATAGACTAAAAATATTGCATGCAGATTCAGTCTCTTTCGTACATTATTTTCAGCAATGTTTCTTCAGTTCATTCATGTACCTCAGACAATATTTACAGAAATAAAGCCTGGCAGATTCATTTGTTAAACTAACCTTATTCTGCTCTGTTTGAATAATGATATCTTGGGGTACATGGGAAGCATACCTGTGAGAAATACTTAACATAGTTATAGACCTACTTGATTATGAGCTATTTGGAAACTGCTGTCCTACAAACTCATGTTGGATCTGTGAAATTATTGTATTTGAACAAATTATGAGGTCACTGCTACTGAAATTGCTGGACTGCAATGTATTTTCATAGATTTTGAAATGCTTTCCTGATGTAGGAACAGGGACACTGAATACTGTGAAAGGATGCATTGTTTGTATAACATAGAGATTTGAGCGATTATGCGGCTTATGATAAGCCACTTATCTAGTAATGATGACATGGTAGTAGTTTTAGTATTCGTAGTTTTTCTCACTTTTTGTTTATCCTCTTCTGTCCTTCACTTTCAGAAAACGCAGCCGGGCAGATGGTGTCACAGGTAGGGACAGGTCACGTGACACCAGCCCTGTTCGACGACGAGTAAGCCGCTCTCCCTTGAGGCGGAGGTCTCTGTCACCACGGCGACAGTCGCGCTCATCTCCACGCAGGCGGAGCAGGTCTCCACTGAGGCGCGGGTGAGAGAAATGTGTTTTAAAACAAGCTTAACCATCATGTGCCCATTTAATACTTTTATTAATCCATCGATGCATCATCCATAAAAAGCCACCAATTAACCTAGCAGCCCAACATGTCACTCACTGGGATGAATGGGAACCTCAATGTTGCAGTCTGTGAAGTAACAAGCTTCTGAGAAAGCCATGCGACCTAGGTGATGGCCTAATAAAATGTAATGGGATGCATTTTAGAAATGTAGTGAAGTAAAAGTACAGATAATAGCTACAACATATAGTATAGTAAAAGTATTCATAATTATTTCTACTCAAAGGACAGATAGGTGAAAAATGTACTTAAGTACAGTAATGAAGTTTTCGTTCTTTATGTTTCACCACTAGCTATTTGAGTTAGTAGACTGAACATTTCACTGCATATTGTACTTTGTGTAATGTGATAAATAAGGGTTGATTTGATTTTGAAAATGATGCTCGTCTTTTATAAGCATAATAATCTAATCCAGATAATGCAAAATTACTCACTGGTCATTTAAATTTTTTTTACAGTGATCGGGATCGTTTTGGCCGGATACGACCTTCCCGGCGGTCCACCTCACGAGAGCGTGAGCGTAGAAGGCGGAGGAGCCGAGACGAGGACAAGTTCAAGGGCAGCCTCTCTGAGGGCATGAAAGCTGACCAGGACTCCTCCTCTGAGGAAGTGTAGGTGGAATGAAATGATGCACGAAATAGAAAGCCACTCAGTGAGGCCATGTAAATCTTGTGTAAAGCTGACCCGTCCATGTTAAAGTAAAAATGGGATGTCTCTCCCTACAGGATGGAGGATTATGATGCTGAGGAGGAGGATGAAGAAGCCTTGATTGAGCAAAGGCGACAGCAGCGCTTAGCCATTGTGCAGGTCAGTAGTGGGATATGTAAGCCAGGCTTGGCCATCAGCCTTTGTAGCGGTGTGAAAATGCATACCTGTTTACAATTCTAATGTGTGTCTATTATGCTGAGTATGGCTAAGATTTCATTTGAGATGCTTTAGTGCTTATTTAAAGCCTTGAGTGGTGGCTGTTCTACCTTATGATTTGTGTTTAATTTGCCTGTGTTGTAAGTCTCTCCTGTATCTTCTGGTCCATGTAGAAATACAAGGCAGGCAATGAGGACAGCAACATGGGCTCCATGGCCTCTGAGCCCAGCAGTCCCCAGAGCAGCACACGCAGCCGTTCCCCATCGCCTGACGACATCCTGGAGCGTGTGGCCGCCGATGTGAAGGAATATGAGCGCGAGAACCTCAACACATTTGAGGCCAACATCAAAGCCAAGCACAACCTCATTGCTCAGGAGAAAGATGGTAAGCAAGAAGAGTGTTCAAACTAGTCAGCTGTTTTTCAGATGAAGGCTGTGCAAATATGAGCTAAACATTGTGCTTTGTAGTGGTGTTTCATTGCACTATATAATGCATGTGGTTTTGTTTTGATCAGGGTTGTATTTACAGCACTTTTTGTCTTGCCAATATATTTCTAGTTTGAAAGTTCTCTCAAACTTCCTGAGACCAGATTTTACCAAGGAGAAACGACAGCTCCCAAGCCAAGAGCCTATCGTTGCTATACGGACTGATGTCAGTTCTCGTGCCCATGCTTGCAATGGCTGTTTATTGGTTTGTGAGTGACAGTGTTTCTGTGACGAGAGATACTATGTATTAGCCATAATGTCCAAGCACACAGGACTGACAACAGATAAATAACCAAATAAGTAAAGATATATTTGGTTTGTGCCAGTTGAAAAGCTTTCTATGCAACATGCTGTGCAAATACTGCTTGCTGATTGGAAGGCAAACCACACAAAGACACTCTGCTCTGTTGTTGGAAACAATTGTTTGTTGTTATGGCTTCAGACAGAGGGGGGATAACAAAGCACAGTGGGCATTCACTACATGCCTTCCCCATGTTGGTGTGGGGACTTGTGATTGTGTGTTCTTATGAAACACAGCCCTGGTATAGGTTTGACTGACTGATTATTGTATTGTCCTTTTTTTTTGGCTGATGTAGGATCCAACCCAAAGAAGCCATCCGCTCCTGACATGTTTACAGAGTCAGATGACATGTTTGCTGCTGACTTTGATGTGAGTCGTGTTGATGTGTCTGCCTTCTGTAAATGGTTTTGCTCTCCATTTTATGCACTGTGAAGTCTTGAACTTGCACTCATGAGCAGTCTGCATTTCTCCTGTATATTTCTGGATGGTGTACAACCAGCAGTGTGTGGCGTGATCAATCCTTGTAAAGTGGATTGGGACAAGGATAAGAGAGCCTGATATTATATCTGAACTGTGCACACTGTTTATGCTGTGCTAACTTGGAATCTCCTGCCCCCGTCCTTCTCGTCAGAGTGCACGGCTGAGGGCAGCGGGCATTGGCAAAGATTTCAAGGAGAACCCCAACCTCAGGGACAACTGGACAGATGCTGAAGGCTATTACCGTAAGTCTGAGGGAAAGAGGAAAACCTCTTGGCATGGCCTACATATCCCCAGAAATGTAATTGTGTTGTGGCAACAAGGAGTGTGACATCACCTGCAGCTGCTCTGCTTGTCTGATGCTTAAGCGTGTTTTTGGAAAGCCTTTAATAACGGAGGTTGACTTGTCAATAACCAGTTACCCCACATTGTCTGACTGCACTTTGTTTTCCCTCTGTCTCAGCTATGTTATTGTGTCAAAGGGCAATTTGGTAAATTTCCATTCTTTGGAGATGTTTTATGGCTTTGTTTACATGAAGTGTTGACTCTTGTGCAGGTGTGAACATTGGTGAGATGTTGGATAAGCGGTACGATGTGTATGGCTATACGGGTCAGGGTGTCTTCAGCAATGTGATCCGTGCCAGAGACACGGCCCGTGCTGGCCAGGACGTTGCCATCAAGATCATCCGTAACAATGAACTCATGTAAGCACAGGCGTGGGACACAGGTTTACTGTATTAAACTCCAAATAAGGAGTGCACCTATCTCATAATACTATGTCAATCTATTATATACTCATTTTGCTTTTCCTCTTTTAGGCACAAGACTGGACTGAAAGAATTGGAGTTTCTGAAGAAGCTGAACGATGCAGATCCTGATGACAAGTTCCACTGTCTCCGTCTGTTCCGACACTTTGACCACAAGCAGCATTTGTGTCTGGTGTTTGAACCACTCAGGTATGGAGTAAAACATTGTGTGGAATTCTGTTCTATGCAAATATTAGAGCGTGTTATCATGCTTGCTGTGACGAACACTCAAGGATGCATAAATGTTGAGATGAAGTGAGAATGATTGTTGTGAAGTTATATAAATCAGTGAGAAAAGTATGTCATGCTATTTTTCTATTATTTCTGGTTTAAGTTCAGCTATTTACATGACCTTTGACCTGTTTTTCAGTATGAACCTCCGTGAGGTGCTGAAAAAGTATGGTAAAGATGTGGGGCTGCACATTAAGGCCGTGCGCTCCTACAGTCAGCAGCTCTTCCTGGCGCTCAAGCTGCTCAAACGCTGCAACATTCTGCATGCTGACATCAAACCAGACAACATCCTGGTGAGTCTTGGACTGGTGTCTCGCAAAACAATATGGCCCCTCATCTGTGGGCTGGACTTCATTTTTCATTCATGTGTTCTTTTCTCTGCTTTATTCAGGTGAATGAGTCCAAGACTATTTTGAAACTCTGCGATTTTGGGTCGGCGTCTCACATAGCAGACAACGACATCACCCCCTACCTGGTCAGCAGGTTTTACAGAGCACCTGAGATCAGTAAGCTCCTCTTTTCATCCTTCACCTCACAGCTCCACCAGAGACAGCCGTTGGTTTTCATGTCCTAAAAAGAAAAGCCGATGGCATGGAAATGTCACTGTAGTATGTGCATATGTGCCGTTCTTGAGACGTACGTGTATGCAGTTAGAAGATAAATATGGTTATACATTCTGTATCGTTGATCAGATTGAATTTATATAACACACATAACGTCACATACTTAGAGCTTCTAATGTATTGGTTAATTAACGCTAAGTGGTCTCTTCCTGGGCAGTTATTGGTAAGCCATATGATTATGGCATCGACATGTGGTCAGTGGGCTGCACCCTGTATGAGCTCTACACAGGCAAGATCCTCTTCCCAGGCTCCTCTAACAACCACATGATCAAACTGGCCATGGACGTCAAGGGCAAAATGCCCAATAAGGTATTTGTCTGGTACTGTTTTAAACACTTGAAATGTGTTCTGAATGTGAAGCTATCTATGCTAAATGGTCAAGCATTAACTAATACACAAATTGATTTATTTACTTAAAAAAAAGGTATGTGTAGGTATGTGTAATGTATAACATCAGTGTTTCTTTTGAAGATGATCCGGAAGGGCCTGTTCAAAGACCAACACTTTGACCAGAACTTGAACTTTTTGTACATTGAAGTGGATAAAGTTACTGAAAGGGTAAGATAGTAGTAGTAGTAGTAGTTATCAAGCTATGTCTTACGTGTGTGACTGGTCTTGAATGTCTGTCTGTGTTGTTGACACTAATAGGAGAAGGTCACGGTCATGAGCACCATCAACCCCACTAAGGACCTGCTGTCCGACATGATTGGAGGTCAAAGACTTCCTGAGGAGATGAGGAAAAAGGTAATGCAGCTGAAGGACCTGCTGGATGGGACACTCATGCTGGACCCAGCTAAGCGCATCAGCATCAACCAGGCCCTCCAGCATCCTTTCATCCAGGAGAAGATCTAGACTACTGGCACCACCAGATCAGACCAGACCAGACTCTGCTACTAGAGGAGACCATACAGCTCTGTTTCCCTCCCCCTTCAGGCAGCCTCTGAGCGTATACCAGCAGAGTCAGAACAGACCTGATCCATGACAAGTCTTATAGTTAGGCCCCATGGGGACCTTTTGGAGTTGATGCCTCCCAAGCCTACAGTTGAACTGATTCAGATGGTGGAGTGGTTGAATGGTATGAAACAATCCATTTGAATGTAATGTTGATAACACCTGCACCAAGTCCATATATTTCTCACTCTGTAGAGAGTAGATGCATTACGCTTGGATTACATTACCTTTAGTCAAGGTGACTGGAGACATGCGTGGATGATTCTGTTGGGTAATCTAACCAAATGAAATGTCATCCTTTTTTTATTTTGAAGATCTTTCTGGTTTTGATTTTCAGTATGTTGCGCTAAAGCAAACTTATTTTTATTGTAAATATGTCAGTGTAGGCTTTAAGTTTTCAGATCATTCAGGAAAGTTATTTGTTCAGTTCACAGCTTTGATGGGGTGAACGCTGTTCTCCTAGCGTCTGAAGAACATAATGTTAAATGGTGTATGTGTACAGCTCAGACAAGGCTCGATGGAACGCCATTCATGTACTGATCATGGGGGGGGGGGCGACCCTCATAAAGACTGACAGAACTTCACAAGATGGCTTGTCACTGATCACAGCAAACAAGTGCAGTTTCAGGGATGTCATAGGGAATTGGATGTTCCTCATTGCTTTCCCCTTATTCAGAAATTCCTTTGGGTGTGAAAAAAGCTTTGAATGCTTTGCTTCTTCAGGAGCAGCAAAGCAACATATTTGGCCAGTATGCTCAGAGCACCTCTCCTCTTGTGTTGGGAGTTGGTATTTGCTTTTTCATTTGACAAGGGAGGTGTTCCACCTTCAACTCTAATCCATCACATTTTGTGACCTCCATATCTGTAGAGTTCAAAATGTGTGCTTTTCTGCCACTGACTGACTGCCCATGCTTTGTCTGGCAAAGTGGTTGACACCCAACAATGGGCATCCTTGTCAAAGTGCCTCCTCCATGAGTTAGGTGTGTAAAATGTAAAACGGCCCATCCCCCACCCATGAGCCCAACTGTTTGCATTATGTGTTGTATATATATTCCACAGTTACCACTTTCGTAATGCAAGCCATCAATGTTTGTTTCTTATAAAGGAATAAATGCCTTTTGTTTCCACTTTGGGGTTGAAACTCATTAATTGGGTTGTGAAGGACATTGAATGAAATAAACACGTTGAGTGTAACATTTACTTTTATTAATAAAAATGTTTCATATCTTTGCCAAACAAAATTGTCTTAAATGTCAGAGATATGTACAGCAATGTATCATATCATATTTCATAATATTTTGTTGGACCAGTTCAGTGTAGAAAGGTTACCTGTACTGGAGAACATGTGTATTAGAATTATCTCCCAGTTCCCCAGTGGTAATTACCATACAAGCATTTTCCAGCAAGGGGACTCGTATTCACCACAGTTCCCATAGCAACGTTAGCTGCTTCTTCCACCACATCTCAGAGGTGCTGTATTAGATATGGTGACACTGGAGGCCATTTGAGCACAGTGAACTGATGGCCATGTTCTAGAAACTACTTTGAGATGATGTCATTTTTGTGACATGATGTATTACTCTGCTGGTAAGCTGTGGCATTTAAATAAAGCTTAGTAAAGGTACCAAAGGTCCAAAAACCCATCATTTGAATGTCACAGCAGAAATTAAACACTCATCAGGCAACAGTTTTTCCATCTTCTACTGTCCAATTTTGGTAAGCCTATGGGAATGTTAGCCTCAGTTTCCTGTTCTTAGCTGTCAGGAGTTGCACCAATTTTGGTCTTCAGCCCATCAGCTTTTACAGATTAGATGTTTTCAGATGCTCTTTTGCATGTCTTGGTTATAACAAATGGTTATTTGAGAAGTTATTGCCTCAGATCAATCCAGTCTGTTTATTCTCCTCTGACACCAAGCATCATCTTACCATTTTTAACCAGAGAGCTACTACTCGTTTTCCATTTTGGGGACCATTCTGTGTAAACCCTACAAATGAAATACTCTGACCAGCCTGTCAGGCAACAGCAACCATGCAGTGTTCAAAGTTAAAACATCTTTCTTGTCCATTCCGATGTACTGTTTGAATTTCAGCAGGTGATCTTGGATAATTTTGTTAAATATGACAAAACATTGCAAAACGTTTTATGTCACCTATAGGGTTGAATTGGAACCGTAAATAGTTATAGTAATAACCGCGGAACTTGGCTGATGTCTGCATGTCTAAAGTGATAAGCTGCCATGAAAGTGGCTTATTAGACATTTGTGTGAAAGAGCAGTTGATCAGGTGTGGCCAATAAGTGTATAGCCTAATAAAAGTAAATTGTGAAATTTTCTGTCAAACTAAAGCAGCTTTTCCATTAAAAAGCAGAAAATACAGTTTTAAAATTTAAATGACTTTAAAAATAGATCAGATATTAAGAAATCAAGACACACTTAATAGAGTCGCCATGCCATCCTATTGCCTGTTTTAAGACTGATCCCTTAGGTAACAGTCCTCGGTACCAAACCCACTATCCACCAGGAGGCAGAATGTGCCATCATGGACCAATGCCATAGTCTGAACATGTGATAAAGGACTGAATACTTCCCTTTACTCATTTCCTCTTTGCTTCTGCCTGCAGAAAATAGACCATGTTCTGTGTGACACAGGACTATCCTTTTCTTAGAATTGGTTATTCATAACTTCTGAAATGTGACCTCAGTCTTCCTCATTGATGGACTTTAAGGACTTTCATTATAAGAAAAACCATGTTTCAATCAATGCGTAAAAGTTAAACTTATGTAATGAAACCGTTAATGCTGAGAAATTAACTGAAAAACAAAAATCACATAGTGTAAATATGTGTGTGAGATTGAGTGTCACAGGTCACAGTCACAGAGTTCAGTTTCACAAGATAAAGCCATAGCGGCAATCTCAAACAAAATATAATGTTAAGTCAAGCATCTCTGCCGACTGTAGCTCAGTTAAGCTTAATGAGATTGTCAAATCAATTATACTCTTAGTTCATTCTTCCAATCACCAATGTTTTCTATCCTCCACCACAAAATCCCTGACTCATTTCCTCCACCATTAAGAAAAAATAATAGCTTGTGCACATCCTGTGTAGCTTGTTAAAGCTGAGGTTTAAGTTTACTGTTTGGAATGAAGTATGGCTTTTAAGAATAGTAAGGGGAGAATTATTACCCCTGCACACATAGAATGCCCAGAACATTTGCACTATGTAACACTGATCCTTTGATGTCAAAGGCCAGAAATACCATCATCTTACTTTAAAACTGTTTTATGTCATTCATATCTAACTGTTTCATGAATAAGTGACTTTTAGCATGTGTCTGAAATAGGTAGAACATTTGATTTCTCCCATAAACAAGGCCATTTCCAGCTAACCTTTTATGGAGGATGTAGGTTCCTTCCGTACTTCTGGAGCAGTCTGCAGTGGCATTGTCTTTTGTGCATGTTTGATTGAAACCAAAGACAGATTCAAAGACAGAACTGCAGTGTGTGCATGAAAGTGAGGCCCACACTAACCACAGGCCTGCACAATCCTGCAGAGCGACCAAAAGCATTTAAGTGGTGTGCTGTAATTCATGCCTGTGTTTGGCAGTTCTGTTTACATTCATGAAAAATTGCTTTTCAGGGAGCCTTCTTGACTCCGTAGCATGATGCTACTGCTGACATAGAAACTGTGCCTGTGGAGGAGGTGAAATATAGTCACAGTACCACCAGTCTCTACACAGCCTGAAATGGTTAGGGGATAGTGAAAGTATAACACAAGCATGCAAATTAGATGTTAATGTGATGTTAAATACCATCTTTTAATAGAGGAACTGTCTATGACTTCCCCAAATATTAAGTAACAGAAATGCTTGATGTTGGAGCACTTTTAGATTTTTACACTAAAAACACACAAGTAAGTCCTAGAAAGTGCTCAGACTTATTCCAGGGTTCAATTATAATGCATCCTGTCACAATGTGCGCTTGATATATTTATGGTTGTACCATGGCTAAACATAGATTAAGAAGGGTGTGGACTGTTTTGCCATTAGGTATTCCATTAGTGCAGGTCTGCTGTAGACAGGTTGCAAAGCATTGTAAATCATACCATGTTCACTGCACCCTTACACATGCATGGGACCCTATGCAGACAGACATGGGACCTGAACTTTGGGGAACTTTCTTCAAGAATAATGTTAAAACTTAGCTGTTGTTGAGACATGCCATGTCAGTTTATTCATAAAACCAACGATGGTCAAGTATTTGACTGAATGGATGTATCTACACAATTCTAAATGACTTGCTGATAAGCATTAAACATTACATTTCTTGGCTATTTACAGCATATAAATGCTTGCTATAACAGCAGTGTCATACAAGTTATATAATATTCATTCATGTAATGTAATATAATGTAATGATACATAGGCCTAACCTCCATCTCTGCAGTAGATATAAAGGCAGGTTTGATTTGTTAACCCATGGGAACATTTTGGGGCACTTGTGTAGATAAGAAAGATGTGAAATACATAGTTAAAAGAAGCATTCAAGAATGAAAGGTGTATCCTGAATCTCAGGTTCAGCATAGTGTTATTAGCCAGGCTAGCGCTGCCTAGTGCTTCCACTCAATTTCTCATTTAGCTACACCACTGCCTCAGGGATCTATCCATGGGCTTATGTTTCTACTGGCTCTGACCTGTCCAGGCCAATCAGCTAACAGAGGGAGGGCAGAAAGTGATGATGTCTACAGCTTATGGCTCGGTTCTGTAACAGGCAAAATCTTGCTTCACAGACAGGACACTGGGCAGACAGCATAAAGAGATGTTAGTGCCTCCAGCACAGCCATTTAACTGCTAAATTATTAAAGTCCCTCCCTGGTTCAGCAGCCTCTGAACATTTCCCTTTGTAGCTTGCACTAAACAATTGAAAGTCTGATAGGGCATGTGCCTGTTTGGAATCCAAAGGATGCATTTAAACAATGGAAATATGCTTAGGGTGTCCACTGTGTAGTTAATATTGGACAGCACCTCTCAATAGTTACTTCAGTTACTTGTGTTTCAGAACCCAGCTTACAGCTAAAAAAACTTAACGAGTTTTAACTTTCTGTAGAAACATGTAACATTTCAGCCTATTAAATGTCAATGTTGACATTCATCAAGTTTGGTCCTGCACTGGAAGAGAATGCAGAACTTCTCCCATGCCCACAAGGCAGCCCATCCCAATCCTTTTCTTATAAAATCTTATTAATGAACTTGTGGTTGTGCAAGATGTACTCCCCTCATTTGGTCTTTATTTTGCCCCAGGCTCTGCCATAGTCAGTTACAGAAAGATGGTTTGAAAAGCAGCTATGCTGCATTTACATAAAATCACCAGGGAACTTCTTTGCTTTGGTCTGCTATATGCATTAATGAGGGGGGTACCCTCCAAGAGATCATCTTTTTTCAGTCTGCTTTAGTCACATGTGAGCACAGCATGTCAGCCTTGGGCTATACACACTATAATATAATATAGTTTATATTCTTAGTCTTTATCTAAAAAATGGACTACTGTATGATGCATGCTATATGATAAGCTCTGATCAACTGTTGAATCCAGTTTATTAGAAAAGGCATGGAGAAAAGCCAGAACCTTCTCTAAAGCACTGTATGCATAATGCAAAGATATAATTGTTCAATATTTGTAATCTTTTGTTACATAAATATTCATGAATTAATATATTTCCTGAGATTACTTGTTGTCTTGAAATAATGTTTTCAAATTGCTTTTTGGATACCCAAAGAGAAACTGACAACTTGTCCTGAATTAGTATTGGATATGTTATGTCCTGATAGCAGGTCTCCTTTTAATAGCACAAGCCAAACCTTCTGATAGGCGGAAGACATTGTAAAGCTGGCCCATAAAACATGTCTAGCAGATGCTTCACGATGGCAACCACAGTTAATTAACTCAAAAAAGCTCTCTAGTTTTTTGACTCTCCTCTTGGCCCCCTCCTACTCCACAGCCATCCAGAAAGTTTTGTGTGAGAGGGGATGGCTCCTGAGTTATGGCTCTTGACTTGGCCTGAGTTATGGCCATGACTTCCTCCTGCTGCCGCTGCTGCTGCTCTGCTGGGAGGAGAATGGCGCTGGATGAAGCCCTCTCCCACTCAGCTCTGAGGGACAAGGAGAAAAAAGATGGCTGCAGATGTTCTTTGTTTCCCTTTCTCCTAACAGATGCCTCCCTCCCTTTGTTTGCTCAGTTTCTGCTCTTGCTCTGGCTTTATATCTTTTATGGCCTCTGTGTGGCTTGAAGAACCTCAGGCCCAATGTCAAAGCACAGCTTTTGACAGTAGGGAATGAGTAGACTAGCTTATAGGAGCTAGGAGCCAATTGTTGGCCACATATGTGCAATGTTCATTGAGATTTATGTATGGTACCAGACAGGATATTGGATGAGTGAGGTGATTTGGTATAGGCTACTAGCTAAGTGTTCGCCAATTGTGTGAATTCAGAATGTAATGCCGTCTCTGTCATATTGACATTGCTATTATTATTGCGCCTGATCACCATTATAAATATGACTAATGCTTTTTTAAAATTTATTCATCAAACTATCAATTAATGCAGACAATATAGTTGTAATGTATCTTCCAAATAGCCTACAAGAAATATAAGATAAAAAAAATACACTGAAGATGAGAATCTGTTGGCCTTCATACAAAAATTCACAGTTCCATTGTCATGGGATTTTAAGGAAGTGTATAAATAATTCATCTTTTTACCTTGAACTTATAAGTTCTTTTCACAGTCATGGTTTAGAAATGTTGTAATATTAAATGTAATGTTTATTGGTGTGAGTAGTATTTTGGATATAATGGTCTGCTAATTAAACAACCAGAGTATTACTGGAACGGGAGGACCTGGAAGTGTTGGAGAGTCCTGCAGGGAATAATTTTGTGTTTTCATGGAAATATGAGATCCAAAACCACTCAGCTCCCTTCCCAATTATATAGCATATATAGCAAATGTTCTATCTGTGGATGATATCACTTTTCAGACTCCACTGACAGCTCATTATTGGAGAGAGCGAGCCGGCAGAGAGGACAGGGGTGAGGCTCAGCAGGGCACATGGAAGCAGGCTACTTTTACAGTTTTTGTCTAAAAGCCAACAGTAGCAAAATTGTAAATGTTAGGATAACTAATAAAAGCAAGGTTTCAAACAGTCTTTTGCAGCTAGAGTTGGAGAAGCTGAGGGTCTGATATGTTTCGGTGATGCTGAGATCAAGTTAAGGAAGCATTAGATCTGAGATCTGTTGTCACTGGTGAGATCACATCACTTGTAGCCTGTTGCGACCAACGACAAACAAGCAGAAGTCAGAAGTTAGTCATGATAAGGACCACGCAAAACCCCATTCTGTCAAACCTGACGCTATTCCTCTCTATATGAACCAAGAAGCAGACATAGCCTTTTATGATAGCAAGGAACACACCGATTTCAGAATTCAGTTTAAGAACGAAGGTGAACAAATAGATCACATTGCTGCCTGATTTTGTATCCACTGAGCAGTGTCATGGAAATCTATTGTGGATTGTGAATTTGAATGAAAGTTATGTTCGATGGTGCAAACAGAATTAAATACCTTATGTTAAATAGCTTAGGATAATTAAGACTACAGCGAATATGTCTTCCTGATGGGCCAGTCAAGTTCTGCCTTTGCCTACCTTATTATATGCGTTCACTTTACACAAGCAAACTTTTCACGCTGGGCAATACCGTAATGCAGGGAGTTGCATTCCTTGCATAGCGGTGGGGAGAGTCAACTGGGAGAGAGAAGGAAGCAGGGGAGGGAAATGTTGACTCCTGCAGAGGAAGCTATAAAGTTGTCTCCAAATGTGACCAGCAGCATAACGCTCATGAGACCTCATGATGGGACTGTCGTTGGATTATTGTTGTGTGCAAGATAGACTATTAAATTCCTGACGGACAGTGACTTTTATTCAGGATATGTCAAAATGACATAGCATTAGACCAAAGGCTACTACACTGGAATATAAGAAAAGCTTCGAAAATGTTGTTTTAGATTTTGGGGGCCAAGAGGGACTTTTCCGTGCAATTACACTTGGTCAAAGGTTGTGTCTCGGTCAGCTGTTTGTGCCACGTTTAGAATATCTGCGTTGACCATGGCGTCTCCAAAGCGGAATTTGCCCATAGGCACATCGATAGTACAGTTTAAAGCTTTGTCATAGATTGAATTTCACTTTTGTGTCTAACATTCAACTGGTTAAATCGCAACACAAGCGAAGCCTCGACCGCGCCTTACCGACTGGTCATGACTTTTGATTATTCAGTTTGACGAGAGTGCCAGCTAGACGCACAATGTGGGATTGACGGCTGAGGAATGGCATCGGCGATATTCGAGGGCACGTCTTTAGTCAACATGTTTGTAAAAGATTGTTGGGTTAACGGGATCAGAAGACTTATTATAAGTCAACAGGGTGAGGAAGAGGAATTCTTTGAAATTAGGACTGAGTGGTCAGACAGAAACGTTGTATACTTACATAGAAGTTACTCAGATTTCGGCAGATTATTGAAAAGGCTTTTGGAATGTTTTCCTGAGGACAGACAAACCCTGTCGAAGTTACCACTGATAGAAGGTAGGTTTTTTGCCTAGACTGTGTTGTGTCCAAGTAAACCTAACCCCACTAAACTATTGTGAACACTGGGTGCGCAACCGAGTTAACAAAATTCGTTGCACTTTGTGTTTCTTGGTCTACACCTCAAATATCTAGACTAATGATAATTTTTAAAAATAGTTTGTCTGCCTGGCACCAGCAGGTGTGGATCTGTTTCAGAAAAGGTTTCTCCAGGGATAAATATAGGCCACATATTTAATGTCAGATGTTGACTTCAGAGTTTAAGTACATGGCTTTAAACCATTTGCTCTCCTGTCAGTGGCCTAGCCCACACTCGATCTTGACAAGTAATTTTATTTCATTTAAATTTTATTTGGCACATCCTGCCTCATGACCTTTATAGAGACAAACTTTATAGGACAAGAGGCAGCACAACAAATGACTACCTCAGATGATTCTCAAATGTAGGCTAAAATTCCTCTATGCATTCAGCATAGACCATACAGACATCATTGGCAGGTTTTGTAGCCTTAACATCCTTTCCTCCCTTTGGATCAGTGTCATTTAGGTTGCCATTTAAAAATATTGTTTAAGGAAGGTGGGAATGTTATTTTACAGTCAGTAGAATTATCACCTCTTGTCAAGATGCTCAGTGCTTTGATTTGGACAGGATTTTACTGAAGTGGCCGAGTTAGCCTGGGATAACCCATCCTGAAATGCGAGTGCTTTGATATTGCTCTGCAGCTTGGTATGGCCACCAGGCCTATTTGCACTTCATTTCATGGTTATTTCAGGGAATTAATCAAAAACAATGACACATTTTGATCTACATTTAAAGTTTGAGATGATGATTTGAAGTTTGAGTTAACCAGACCAAACTCAATCTCAATTGAGGTAATCAGTCATGAAAGCTGATCATAGTGAATCTTTTTATCCAATCAGAATTTCTGCGTCCTACTGCTGTCCTGTGAACTCCGTCCACTCTTCTGATCAGTCACAGCACCAGCATTTCATACAGACATGGTTATTAGCCACAGATTGAGCTGCAATCTTTCTCCACTTAGGCCTTATGGAAAATAACAATATCTGTATTCAAACAGCAGGCTCAGACATGTGAGCAAACAGCCATTTATGATTTACTATTTTAATATCAAGGAACATAGTTTCATAAGAAATATTTTCAAGTTATTTATGGAATTATGTAGGCTATGTAAGTTGTAAACGAGATTTTTCTGCTACCAACATCAATGTTTAGAAAACCGCCTGGGAATAAAAACAAATAAATCTGAAGCTGTTTTGACATTTCTCTAGTAGATCTGCAAAATAAATTACCCAATCCTGCCATAGTATTATTGACATATACTTTAATTTCACAGGCTGGTGAAGCATTCCACAACTTGCACCTGATAATTGTTTTCAGTTGGTCATGCAGCATAGGCTCTGGTGTAGGCTGGGTAAGCCTGCAGTACGCTTATCATGTGCCAGTGCAACTTCAGTGGCACGTCTGCTTTTGTCTTTGTCCAGCCAGCCAAGGTGGAGTTTCAAAACTATACCCCAAACAGCCTTTTATGGCCCCAGCCAAATACCGTCCTCCCAAATTCACAGGATATTCATAGGCCAGCTGTAGTAAAATAAGGCCAGTGACTCACTGTCACATGTTTTCAGACTCTTCTTCATTTTTGGCCCCTCATTATTATTTAAAAATCTACTTTGTGTGTGTGTGTGTGTGTGATTGTGTTTGTGTGTATACCCATGTACTTGAGTGAGTGTTTCTGTGTGTCAGGAAGGATGGACCTGTGGAATCAGTGAGTGGGGGTACTGAGGCACAGATTAAATCCCATCTAAATGTACTCTTTCATTTAACTGCCTATACAAATCAGTGTTTAATTTACATCACTTAAATTGCCACAGTTACTTATCTCCTATTGTGTTTGTGTAGTTTTATGTGGTGTTCTCTTGGCATGGGCCTTGTGTTCCTGCTGTTGGGGTCTTGCTAGGCAACTGGGCCAGAAACACAACACACTTCAGGCTGATGTCATCAGCGGAGAGTGACACACAGTGCTGGCCTGATGAGCGGGAGAGAGGGAGCAGGATCCTATATTTATCTGTTTCACAGTGTTTCTCAGCAGCAGACCTGTGCATCAGACCAGTGTGACATTCTGAGGGGGCGTGTGGAGAATAGACACATGGGTTATGGGCTGGGTAATAATGATGTAAGAGGCAGTGAATAATTTTACCATGACATGGATATGAGACCTATCAGCACAGTGTGCATTGATATGGAGTGAAGTAGTGGAGTGCTGCTGGTCTGGATGAATTCCTAGGTGGTAATATTGACAGAATGATTCCAGGAATCAACCTTATAAAGGGTGTCAGCTGAGCAGTGGAGAGAGCTGCTGAACAGTGTGTCCACTCTACACTCACATGATAATTGGCAACATTTGTGTGCTTTCTCAGGTCAACCTGTATGAACCTACACCAACAAAAAAAGAAGTCACGACAGATCTGTTATCAGTGGCAGTTAAGTACACTGAAGATTACTGCAATAAGGTCCATGACCAAGCAGATAGGGTTCCCTCTTTGTGACCCATGTACTTCCAGTGCTGTTCATATGTCTTGGCATGCAAACTGCAAACTGGATGAAAAAATTTGCACACTGAATGAGGAAAACTGACTTGTGTATTTCTCTTGTGTATTTAGTGTTCTGCTTGTCCAAAATGAAATGAACCATTTTATACAGTTTTAGATGTTGCTGGCATATACTTGCACATGTTAAAAGGATAAGGTGTTGCAGTTGCTGCCTTACTATTTGTAAAAGCTGGAATGACAAGCCTGTTCAAGATAGATCTGTGAATGATTTTGTCTTAGTGCTTTCAAATGTTTCACAATTCTCTCCAGCTGATGAGCAAAGGCAGTTTTCTTCCACTGCCATGTTGTACTAACACACATACCCGTTTGATTTTGTTTGATCAATGAGGCTTAGATCAAGGGCGGATTTGGAGAGACCCAATACAGGCTCCTGCTGAGGGACATTTTTCTCACAACAGGAAACACTGAAGCGGTCATCAGGACTGAGAGTGTTTGAATACTGCTTTGCTCCAGTCTGATACATGACAGCAGCTTTTTGCAAATGAGAGGCTAGAGTTTTTACAGTTGTGTATAAAATGTGTATACAATTTAAATCTTGCAGTGTCAGCATACACATACAAAGGGAGAGAGAGAGAGAGAGAGAGAGAAGCAAAAGATGAAGCATGCTGAATGTTTAACTTCTAGGGCATGTAGACTGAAGGATGTAGAGGAAGATGCCTGTTCCTCAGGAAGTTCTAACTTGGAATGCAGCTGTTTGTGATTACTTTTGGTTGTTATTGGTGGTGTTGATTGCCTTCTGCTTTTTATTAATAACATGTTTTTTTCTGTTTAAACCAGTGTTATCTCTATGTTGTTGTTGATCAGCAAGTGATGTGTTTTTGTCTTGCAGCTACTGTTCTTGATCTCTGACCACATCCTGTGGCCAGACTTAGTAATCTGTCCATAGCCGTGTGAATGAACAGACTTGTATTTTAGAGAGAGGATTAGTGTCTGGTGTCTGCTGGACAGCTGTATTTGTTGTGTATTTTGAACTGAAAACAAGTCTCCAGAGCACATGCAGCAGGCTTCTTTTTGACACCTCAGTAGGGCCCAGCTGTAGTCTGATGAAGCCATGCTCCTCACATTGTTTTAGCACGTCTTTAATTTGTCAAGTGATCTGACTTGAAATTGCAGTGTTTGCTGGGTTGGAAAGTTGATTCTTGATTAGAAACAGCATCAATTTAATGTTTCTTTTATCTTTTTATCTTTTCTTTTATCACCAGCTGGATTGCAGTAATGTCACCCTGAAAAGTGTTCCAAAATCCATTCTGTGGCACAGGTTTTGCTGCTCTGAGGTTTCTTTGTGTGGTTAAGGGGGCTAATTCAGGATGAGCTCTGCACTCTCCTGCTTCACCATCATTGTTACCCTCATTGCTCATCTTTAGCATAATCACAGGGGTGTATGAGCTCATAGCTTTAGTCTGAACTAAACACTTAGCTCTCTGTCTGTTATTCTGAATCACGTGGATTTCAGGGCCAGACTTTTTTTCAGTTGCCATGTTCAGACGTCACACAATTCATGTATGTCATCCTTGTGTCAAAAGCCTATCCCAAAATCAAATGAACTCAAAGTGGAAATTTTATGGAACATAAGGACAAGTTTTTTTTTTTTTTTACCTCACAGAGATGTGCAAAGTAGCTGCACTTAACACTTCAATTCAATTCAGTTTTATTTATACAGCGCCTTTTACAATAGTATTGTCTCGTGGCGCTTCACAGAAGGAGCACCCAAGAGCAACAGGGGCAAGGAAAAACTCCCTTATGTTCAGTTAATCTAGGAAGAAACCTTGGGCAGATCCACGACTCAAGGGGCTAACCCAACTGCCAGGGGTCATGGAGAAAAATTACAATCAGTAGTAACCATGACAGACTATAAGTTGCCTATGGTTTTAGCTAAGGTTCATAATAGTTCATAATAGAGTATTATCCCACTTTTACAATACATGGTAGTCAGTCTATAGGTGGTTATCAGGAATTATGGCTGGACAATGTAGCAGCGGCCAGGCATAGTAACAAACTCAAAGGAATGAGATGGGTCATTGGGGTAACAGTAAGGGTCCATTTGACAGCGCCATTGTGAGGGGGGGTCAATCACAAAGCCTCAGGAAGGGGAGTCGGGCCCAGCATCGGCGTCCAGGAAGGTCCTCTGTGATGGGGAGTCGGTCGTGACATGTGCCTCCCGTAGTGTTGGTTGTAGTCCACTCAGGAGGGGAGGGTGAGAGGAGTCCGCCGAAAATAGTGAATTAGGCCAGGCCATCAGAAGCAAAAAGCAGAAAGCAGTAATTTGGGCATACCTATATGCGCATAAATATACATATATACACATACACACACACACACACATATATATACAACACTTGATTACAATACACAAAGCGTTGATAATTCAAGATCTCAGCAAACAATCCTGTATTCAAAATTGTTCCAGTTGTTCACTATTGTCACTTTGAATGAATTTTGTTTTTTGTTTGCTCCTGTAAATGACAGCCTTCGAATGGATATTGTGAAGGAAAAGGTTAGCGCCATTGAACTGTCAGCCATCAGTTTTTCCTGAGACTGGTTAAATTTAATGGAGAGCTACTAAAGCAAGGAACCTTTCTGTGGCATCTGATAAGGCCATATAAAGTGGAAAGGTCATCAAGACTGTCCTTTATTGCTCATTATTAAATTACATACTTGTGTGTTTATGTTTCTTGGTATTTCTTGTTATCCAGGTCTTGTAAAAATTAAGGAAGCAAGTGACATTGAAATGAAGCTGAATGAAGTGGAGAGGTTATTGAAAAATGCTATCAACTTGCCTTGGAAGGTATGCAATACTTGGTTCACAAATTTGGTGCAATTGAGGGATAAATTTAATAAAAGTAAAAGCATGTATTGTTAGCCTACCCTGAATCAGAAAAGAGAGGATATCTGAATAATGAAGAACTCCTCCCAAAACAACCAGAGACAAGATACTACGCAGGATGTTAGACTTCAGCATGTTATTATGACTACCTTGCAAAATGTCAATGAGTATGTTTTGAACAGGAACTCAGCCATTGTCTTTCTCTATAGTATTCCAGGTCAGAGGTTGTGCTCACTTTCTTTGAACGTTCACCACTTGATCAAATCCTAAGGAATGATGATGTTCACAAGATCCAGCCCTGCTTTCAAAGTCCAGTCAAAATTTCTGGTTAGTCACTTTACAACAAGCATGTTTGAGTGAGTGTGTGTGTTTGGCTATGTTTGTATGAAGTTTCTCATAATTTCTCATAATGTTTGCTCGGTTATATCAGTAATATATACATTCACTAATTCTGTCTCCTGGCTTGTTACAGAGATCATGAGATCCAATGGCTTCTGTTTAGCCAATACAGAGACCATTGTGTTTGATGAAAGCATCCCCCAGGACAAGGAGAGACCCTCATCTACTGACTCGGCTGATCATTCGTGGGTATCTTTTATTCTTATACATATTTGAATAATTTCTCTTGTTAGATCACAGATATGTGGTGATGTGATGTAAGATGTTCCAGTAGCATAGTTCTAGATTTGTATGGATGTATGTGCCTATTCCCTGAATGTCAGTTAGTCCTCCTCTAGACAGGAAGTAGCCTAGAGGCATTTCCTTTCCTGGGTGTGAGTAGGAAGTTGAAGCTGAATACTTCAGCCCAGAGCTGGAGTATTCATCAACAACTTGAACCATGACCTTCATAACTCAGGCTGTCCCTAAACATTCAGAAACATCTTTTCTCCCTGGCCCACACCCTCAGACAAGAACAAATATTAAAGTGCATTATGTCAGCTTGCTGTTACATTTGGTAGACCACATATGAAGTCATATTTGAGTTCTAATGTAAACCATTGTTTTCCATGTTCTTCACATTAACAACAAAGCCTCAATTAACGGGCTGGAAACACAAATGAATTAATTTGTCTGCCTTTTTATCACCCGACATGAGAGCCAGTGTATTGCTGTTTCCTCCTCTGTCCTCTGCCTAGATATGATGATGGGGAGTGCCTTGCTGTGGAGCCTGACCTCAGTGATGAGGAGCCTGAGGCGTATGTCACCAACCTGTCCTACTACCATTTGGTGCCTTTTGAGACGGACATTCTGGAATGAGACGCTCTCAATGCATCTCTGGGCAGGAGCGGCATCTACTTGAAGCACGCCCTCTCTTTGCCCACTTTCATTCCATTAGTAGTCTGGGACGACACCTCTGGAAGTTTGTGATGAAGATGCCGAGACTATTCGCAGAGTCAAATCTCGATCACGTGGCATCATTATCCAAGAAGTCTTCCTCAGCCAGGGAAAATTCACAGACGTGCCTCGGTTCAATCTTCCTCACTGTCATGGTAAACATGCAAATCTGGATATGGACTAAGGAAGATGGGTAGTGGTGCTTATCTTGATAGAAAATCTCATCACTAGCTCAGAGATTATTGCGATCACAAATTTCAGTGTTATGACCGTGAATGACCATCTTGTACATCCAGAGGTGGTTGAATTTGCTCTCTTTGGACTAGGAAGAGTAAGACACAGATGTCTCATTGCACTGCAGTGATCTGTTATGACTTAACAAGCTTACCTTAAACTGCACTGTCAGCTTATTTAACTGTTGTAGCATTAACGAGTTTTGATTTGAGTCAATGCCCTGTGCTAGAAAGATCCATTGGCACAAACCAGGAAATGCAGCTTCACTTGTGCAGAACCCCTGGAGTGTTGTCTGTCTCCAAGGATAGCCATTAAGCCAGTGCATGCAAACAGTGTGGGCGCATGATCAATCAAGCAATTCACACTTACGTTATGTGTCAACATTTGTGAAAAAGCTGCTTTACACCAGTAACTCAATGATATACAAGTACACAGTGTTGAACAGTTCATAAAGAGTACTTTCTGTTGCAGTCATATTTTGCTTGGCTGCATACCATTTCTCTTACATTACATACATTCTCTCAGCTTCAACACAAAGTATGTGCGCCTGACAGTCCTATGTGCCCTGTGCAGGATAAAGAGTTTGTATTGCTGAGATGGCACCAGACAGTCTGCACGCAGGCTGAGAAGCATACTTCTGCTTCTTCCTGTTGCCTTCCACCTCATTCGCTCATGGGTCTGTTTAGTAACTCAGTCATGCCCCCTCTTTTGACTGTGGGAAAGCATTGCTCTTTCTTGAATGGATGTGTGTGTGTGTGTGTGTGTGCGCGCGTGTGTATGTGTGTTTGTGTGTGGCTGGCTGACTGTGTCTCTATCTGTGTGTGTGCATGTGTGCATGCCTAAAAGTGTCAATTTTTTTTTTCTTCATTTTTTCTATTACTTCTTTGCTTTGTATCAGCTGTAGTTGAGAATGTTGAAGGGGAGATGAAACAATGAAACATAGCAAAACAATGGTTTGCATTGTCAAGCTGGAAAAAAGCAAGTCTCGTCTGAAATGAGTTGATGAATAAACATAATTTGTGCACAAAAGGATGTGCATTAATAGAATGACATGAGCATATGAACTGGAATGCTGGGCATGTAGGAATCATTTTATGGAGAAAAAATTACAAGCACCATAGGAGAATAATGCCAGATTATTTGATCAAGCCCGCTACCTGCAGGGTAGTCAGTTTGGCCTGAATAGCAGATCATCCAACTCACATAGGATCAGTCATAAAGTCATGCACTGACACAAATCTGAGTATCATGGGCATATTTCATAGGGAATGGATTTAATTGACAGAATTTTATTATAATTGTTTTATTTAACATAATATGAAACAAGATATTTATTTTTGTAATCATGGAAATGCCTGTTTACTGTTAAGCAGACAAACATTCTCATTTTGCTGATCTTGGAGTGCCATTTATTAGAACAATGTAAATATTCTCAGTAAGTGCAACAATGAAGAGCAAAAAAAAAAAAAGCCTGTTGCCTTCCAGGGGATGAATTTCATTTAAGCTATTAAACAGTTCCATAAGTTCAGATGTGTTTCTGCCTGAAATCATTTGCATGTTATGAATAATTCAGTTGAATTAAGTTTAATTTGTAATAAACCATATTTCTTCATGTTCTATCACTGACTTCATCTTTGTGTCAAGACATTACTCATGGAAAAAAATTCTTTTTTTTGTCTTTGAACTCAAATGTTAACCACTACAACACTGCCTCCTGCTGGCCCACCATCATCAATGCCAGTAGACTGCAGTGGAACCACTGTGACCAGTCTACTGTGCGCAAGTCTGAGAGCTACCACCATCACTACTACTACTACTACTACTAATAATAATAATAATAACATAGGGTAATGCAACAGTGCTTATCATTTTATTTCAATAACAGGAAATGACTAAAATTTGATAAATATAAACTAACTTTAATTAGGCCTAAAGCTGCCTGGACCAAGCCATGTGCCAGTCTGAAACAAGTTTGAAAAAATATATTTAATCTAAAATATTGATATTTATTTTAATATATGACAGAAAGCTTTATGTCTGACTTCTGGTCAGTCTAAACCATACACAGTCATTGGCCTAAACAGAGAGGAAACAAGAAAGGACTTCGCTGTTGGCTGCTGTCGGCTACACTTCCGATAGAATGCAACCGTGTGACTGCGCACGCGCAGATGTCTTCAATTTTCTTGGTGTATTTCCTGTTTGATGGTTCTCATTCGGAAAGATGGCTGAAGTGAGAGTCAGTTTGCTGTGTGCAGGTAAGTTACTCGCACCCTACTTTTAAATCATTTTGGCCTTATGACCACATTTGTCAGCAACGTCTTTAACGAGCGTATTCCCAAGCGCGATGTAATAAAATGATGCAGTTACCAGGGCTCGGCGTTGTCTTGCAAGCTGATGGATCATCGAAAGCTATTTGGGTAGCAGAAATCACAGATGCAGAATACTTTGGTTCCTTTCGTTCAATGATTCATCATGTGAATCATGTTGTCTTTTTTTCACAGTGCTTTTTCTAACTTCAGTGGTTGTAGCCTTAGTCGAGGACCTCGATGACTCGTAAGTGATTTTATTTTTGAACCCATGTCTACCTGAATTGGCTAGCAAATGCACTAGGTTTACCATAACAAGCCTATATCTTCAGTATTAAGGATATTTTGGAAAGACAGAGCTTGGACCACTAAGGGTAAAATTTGGCTGAGAGTGGCTGAAATGGCCTGTGCATGTGCTGAGCATAGTGTGGAGACCGAACAGATTTGCATCCTCAGTTATTCTGATGCAGACATCGACATAAACTGTGGCAGCAGTGTTGATCAAGACCAACATAAGTTTTGTCACATCATGGAAAGTGTTTTCAGTTTTAATCCTTTATAACTGTACAGTGTTTTTTATATATATAAATACAGCTTTGCTTTCACAACTCTCAGATCTGCGCCAAAGGAAACATCAGCTGGCTTGACATTCTCTTATAGCAAAAGCATTTTTATTGCATTTATTGACACTGTAGTTGTATACAGATACATTCTATTACAGTTTTTTAATCCTCATGGAGTGTGGACATTTATCATTCACTGCCATATTAAAGAAATGAGTCCAGTAGTAAGTTTTTGAATTCTTAAAGTATGGATTCATTTAAGGAGTAGCCCTAGACTGCTAGCTAGGTGTGAGCGATGGACATAAGCCTGTACCTTTTCATGGGTATTTCTTTTTTTTTATTGCTGTTTGAATGTCTGGCTAATGTTTGATTGTAAATGGAATTTATTAGACAATACAAACTTTCCATTATGTATGTTATGTGTTTTTTTATGTCCTGTCTTTTACATTAGGGACTATGTTGGAAACCAGAACTTTTACATGTTATACCTTGGGTTTCTTTATCCAAAATCAATCAATTAATCAAAAGATATGTTGTTCCCCTGTAGGTTTAAAGACAGCCGCATGGATGATGTGTGGTTAGTAGATGTGAGTATCTCCATTTCGTATACACAGACATGCATAGACATTACTATTAAGCCTTTAGAGCCACTGCCAATGGCCATGCTTAGGCAGCTCTGTGGCGTTCATCCCTCACGGAAGCTAAGCCACTGGAATAGGAGCTGATGCAATGTGATGTTTTTTTTTGCTGAAAGAGAAGTCATGCATGCTAGATGAGGCAGTGGCGGTGGTACTGGGTGCAGATGATGTGCTATCAGAGTTGGTTCAACACAGGGTTCATGTCTGGAGCTTGGGCAGATGGCTAGGACAGTGCTGAGAGAGAGGCCAGGGAAAAGAGTCTAACTGAGCACAGTTAAACAGTCCACTAGCTTGGGTTGCTGCTATATGCTTAAGTTATCAAATTGTCTTTATGATACTGAGGAATGGGTGATTTGATTGGCCAACATGATTTTTTTAAGAGAAACTAGGCAACATTTTATGCTGTCTAGGTTAATGTACCAGCTTTGTAGTCACTTTGATGGGTTATTTGCACAAATACAGCACTTGTGAGACTGCAACGGTGCCCCTGAATGAAACCAATATCACGTTTTTTACCTTGTCAACAAAATTCTTTAGTTTGCAAACAAATCCACATGTTTTGGTGAGAATTTATGACCTTGGTGTTGTATTTATTTATTTATTTTTAAAATCGGCGTCTGTAGGGGAAGTGCCTTAGGTAAAAAAAATTGCAGGCTTGTCTGGTATGCCTTGAAATGCTCCATGAAAATGCCCTCAGGCACTATTTGGAGTAGTGTGGATAATGGAATGTGGCAATAAGCAAACAATGTAATATCATAATGCAGAGATACTCAGCGCTTAAATTGATCAGTGTGTAGTAGTGATAAGTGTAGTATCCATAGCCCATTGAATTGCAAACTTACAAAACCTCTGTTAAAGGTTTATTCTTTTTGTCTGTATTTAATTTATCATGTGCTTTCTGTTGTAGTTTTATGCCCCTTGGTGTGGCTACTGTAAAAAGCTGGAGCCAGTTTGGTATGACGTTGGTGCCGAGTTGAAGAGCTCAGGGTCTCCTGTCCGAGTGGGCAAAATGGACGCAACTGCTTACTCTGGTGAGAGGGGATTATTTATCACAGTACACATAAAACACATTAACAAATCATACACTTTAGCATCCACATAAAACAGTTTGATTTTACTGTTTTTACTTTTACTGTACTCTTAATGTGACTAATAGAAGTTGTACTAGCATTATTTTGAAAGACAGCTGTCTCTCACTGTGTTGGAGTGTCCCATGATGCTTAAGGGAAAATATGTGCTAAAGTGTGGCCTCACTGGTATTTCACCTGACTAGTAAGGCAGCATGGCTGACTTAGAAAACAGAGAGTACTCTTTGGGCCAATCCTCTTAAGGAAGTTAATTAAGAAAATCTGCTGTAAGTGCTAGAGTGAGATTACATGACATTAAGGTGGCCACAGCTTTGTTAAAAAGCTCCTTAAGACTCGTCAAGCAGACTAGGAAGACTTGCTGACTCTGGGATTACAAGGCAGTCCATTCAGAGAACAGTGATGAGGGAGCTTTATGATGGGGCAAACACAGGATTATGGGTTTTACCATTCTGAAAGGCAGACAGATGAGCTGTATGTGACCCAGACCTCTCAGTATTAAAATACCAAAAACCAAATTGCCTCTATTAAGCATCAGTACAGACAGTACAAAACTCCTAATAATATGCTGTTATAAAATAATGAGTATTAGTAGTAAGTAGATATAACATACAGATTGTGTCATTATCAGTAGCAGAATATAATCTGTTGAACTTATTAAGTATTATGATCTTAGGAACAAGATAAGTTGGTTTCTGGTTAGCACAGAACAGAACACAGAATGTTTTAGACATTGTGTCAAAATAGTTACTCGTTCACCTTTTATTGCTTTTCCTGGTCTGTTTTTGAGTATTTAAAATCCTGTGCATAGCACTGTACCAGCAACACTAAAATGGATTATCCGGAGTGAATCAATCTGAAGCTCTGTTGTTTCTCGTTGCCGAGTGCTGTCAATGGGTATGAGAATGACAGAATTTGGTGCAGCGTAGATCAAACAGTGAAACGGCAGCCAAAACTAACTTTAGCTTTCATATGCCTCCATCTGTTAGTGTTAGCAGACAGTTCTCAAATTTGATTGATTGATGCACTGACAGGTTCTGTGATCTGGATTGTTATGTAGCAAAAATATAAGAAAAGGTTTCACAATGCTGCAGCTTTAAAGAAAGTGATCTCTGGTGATTGTTGCCCATTATGAAACACTTCAGTCTGTAAAACATTGACTTAATGCATTTGAAATACATGGACAATATATGTGATTGCTGTGATCAGATATTTACCATATTTATAATTTATATGAACTACTATTTGATATGTTGCTTTCATGTGGGACATACTGTAGTTATGTCAAGAGGTCGTCCAATAGGGGTAATCATGCATGTGCTTTCTGTTACTAGGTATGGCTTCAGAATTTGGAGTGCGAGGATACCCAACAATCAAATTGTGAGTATTGTGTATTGTGAGGAGAAAACAATGTATATAATTTCAAATGTACAGTCAATAAAATATTGATAATATGTTTAGAAATTTTATTATATATATATAGTGTACATTTTTGGTCTCAAATGGACAATGACCTGTCCATCCCTTATTAGATAAGCTGGTCAGAGAGATCCTGGCTCGTTGTCCATCTCCATCCTCATAAATGTTGTGGCAGTGTTGAAAGTTTGTAAAGTGGAATAGGCTACACACAGTCGCTTAGGTAACATTAGGCTTACCTACTGAAGATGAGGCTAGTCATACTGGGACGCAAATTCATACGAGTGGAGCAGCATGTCTCGCAGCAACAATTGAATCAAACTACTTTTACTTTCAACTTTAGTTATTTTGGGGGTTTAAAGTTCAGATTTTTTTACATGTGTGGATTTCTTGGGTTATTACCAATGTCTGGTAAAAAAATCATGTCAATAGTCCAAACAGAAATGCTGAAAAAAATGTTGACGTGTTCAATACTTATTTTCACCGCTGTGTGTTTGTGTGTATATGTGCAATTTGTGGTCAGCTCAGCTGTTGAGACACATTAATTTGGATATCCTAATACTAAGTGAATATTGTGAGTATTTTCAGACATCAGACATTTCAGTCACAATGCACATGCATATTGCCTCATTTTGCATCAGTCTGACATTTGCTACATGTTGCTGATATGAGATCAGTGGTGATGTTATGATTGCTACACAGAGCCAGGTTGTGTTGCAGGGGTGTCCTTGGGTACGGTGTCAGCAGAATCACTATGGGCTGCACAGAACTTGTGTGTCACCCAAAAGGAGTAACTCTTTGTGGCAGTGGAGAAGAACCAGGGTGCTGGGTGCTCTGTCTAGTATGGCATCTCGGTTGCCTGTAAGGTGATTTTACTTGTAGCAAATTGTCAGCAGCTGAAGGTGGTGAAGATGGGGTGAGAGATTCCAGGGGTTGTAATATTGTTCCCTGGGATGGTTTGTGAGTTAATCTTTCATAATCAAACTTTCTGTGGCCTTACTTACAAAACTACAAGTAAATATGGTATATCGCAAGACTTAAAAAATAAATAAAAATATAAATGCCCATGTTCAGGAGGGATGCCTTGAGTTTTTCCTTGACTTGACTACAACCTGCCTTTAGCTTACCGTAAAAAAAATGGCAGGATCTAGCACAGGGACCAGAGCCTCTGAGGCACTGCAGATGCTGTAATGAGAATGGCCCTTGAGGGCGCTGATGCTTATGCAATCCTGGCTTCTCTTGCCTCGGGAATGAGGTGTTATTGCTACTTACCCAGCGGGCCCCAGCAGCCTGATGGGGAAACTAATTTTGTTTGCAAGTTGGAGCCTAATGAAGGAAGAGAAACCAAATTTGCGTCCTCATTTATTTCGATTTATTTCACACACACAAGTATGCTCCTCATAGGCTTAAGGAGTAGTTTCAATAGTTTGATGTAAACCAAATGATATAAACCAAACTATGTTATTGCTTTCTCTCTTTCTTAATATAATCATCCATTAGTCATAAATATTGTATTATCCCACTTTGTCATACAGTTTTAATGGCATTCATTTATGTAAACAATAGTATCTTGCCTTTTTGAACCAACACAATAGTGGGGGGCAGTAGATGAATGTGTGTCTCATCAGTCTTATCAGGCTACAGATCATGGAAAGCATACAAATGAGAGGCTAGAGAGGCAACCACATCCTTATAATGGCTCAAAGGCCTTCAGTAAATAGTAAATTGATGCCCTCTAAGCCTGCAGTTTTTTATGCTGGACCACCCAACCCAGTTCCTTTAACCCTTTAATTTTCTTCTACTGTTATGCCAGACATGTTGATACTCTATGCCCCATTTAGCTTTGTGTGACTGATTATACATGTCATAATTGTGAAGCCTGTTATTTCAGTTTTCCACATAAAATAATAAATCCAGTGACCAGTAATTATGCCTTCCACATTGTATAGTTTTTTTTTACGTCTTTCTGATGTGTACTTTTGCAGAGGCTTTTGTGTGTTGTTTTTCACTGAGTTCCCTTCAAAGTGAGCCCAGAATTAAATACTCTCAGGGGACTAAGACCCGAGAGAAAATGCCTTAATGGCTGCTGGATGGGGACCTTTTATCCTTCATTAGGCTGCTAGAGAGGGCTAGAATAGTTTTTGTTTTTGCATGTAACCCTAGCAAACAACTTAAGTGTGTCAGCAGAGTGCAGGCCTCCATCACATCTGGTTTATGCAAATATTGGTATTAGTGTGGGAACAATAAAACTAGTTGTGGGAGTCATGTGGAGTCATCTATTCACAGTCCAGTGGAGATACAGTGGGCAAGTTTCGGTTTCTCTTACAGTTCGTGTCTGCTGTTGACTTGGATATGGAATTTTTGTTTCAGCTAGATACATACAGAATCCTCGACAACTACTATTTGCGAGGTTGAGTAAGGGAGGTGTTTTTAAAAAACACCATTTGTTGATTTCTCACATTGAAAACAATGAGGGGGCAAAGAATTCAAGAAATTAATGGTGTTGGCAAACTCTTTTGCTTTTTAGAATCTCTCTTTGCCATTAAAACTGCTTTAGTCTCCTGTAACACAATCACTGAATAAAGTCTCCTGTAACACAAGTCAGTGAATAAAGCAAGAGATTTGAGACTGTTCCTCTATAGTCTCCCCAGATTCTACACTTTCCAGTTGGCCTACTCTCTCATATGTATTCTCTGCTTTAGATTATCAACTAATGCACAGTACATGAGTCATGTTAAGTGTGATGGAGAGGAAGGTAGAGTTTAATTAACCCTCTTATGGCCATTTTAACTTAAGAAAATATACTGTATATATTATAAATATCACATTTTGTTTTAGACCTCTATCAACCTCTGCTCTCTTGAATTGAATTACAAATTTTAAATTTTTGAATTGAATTACAAATTTTAAATTTTTGTGGCCTGCAGGCCTCACTGAACCGAGCTTAAATTATTAGCTGGGTTATTGCTAATACCTTGGTTTAGATGTGCATGTACTGTGTGTCAACTTGCATCAATGAAAAAGGAAATCAGGAGTTCTGCTTCTGTTCATGGCTCTCTTATGAACAGAAGGTGTGAATGAAGGCTGTCTCTGCTGCCTATGGTGCTGCTAAGCGCAGAACTTGCAGTTTGACAATGGCGAGCTGATGTCAAACAAAACGGAAACTGAATGAAACCGAAATTGCGTTTATTACCTAACAAAACTCTTTGAAAATGATAATTGGTGGTCCCTAGTTGTTGGTTTTCAAAATGAATCCATCTGTATTGGTAAGAATGTACAACGTACTGTTTTTTTTTTTTTTATCGCATAGCTGCCTGGTATGGCTTTAAGGTTTCAGGACGTTAAGGGGGGCATTGGGATACAGAGATGATCATTCTTGAAAGTAATTATTTCTTGATGAAGATTCTTTCCACTTAATATGCTTAAAACTTAAGCTAAAGTTTGGATTTTTTTTAACAGTTTGAAGTTTAGATGTAAAAGTTTTTTTAATGTTTATGTAATTTTTTTTACTGTTTACTGCTCATTACCATGGGTACCAGTAATTGTGGAGAACATTATAATTATGCTTAGTTTAGTGATACTAGTCAGTGTGCTGTAACGCATTACACAAGCAGTGTGCTGGATGTTTGCCTTGGGTATAATCACTGATCATATACCTTTGAGAGACTATCGTAGAAATGTAGCCATTCTCTCTTTATGTGTAGCTCTTGATATGGTCATACCTTGCAAAGTTAAGACATTAATTTTAAATGTGCATTTTTCTGCAAATGGCTTTCATATTATGCAGTTATTCAGAGTTGTTCAGACATTTTGAGTAGTCAGTTATAATATATGCGTTATTGCCCAGAAAACCTGAAGGGGTGAGTTTAAATATAATTTTTAACATAATCTACTAAGGCAAGGTTTCTCTCATCAAGCTCAATATAGAATTGGATCTTTTCATTATTGCTCATTTTCCTCCTTATCCTCCCCCTCCTCTGTCTTCGCATTCCCCCTGGTCCCTGTCTGTCTCCATCTCAATCTGCATCACAGGCTTAAAGGAGATCTGGCCTATAATTACAAAGGGCCACGGACCAAAGATGACATCATAGAATTCGCTAACAGGGTCGCTGGGTAAGGCTGACAGGCTTTTTATAATTCATAGCAGTTCATTCTCGCTAATGTGTCAACCTCTCAGTTGTACTTATTATGATCACTTACTGTTAACACAAATACACAGAAAACAGAATAGGTTCAAATTGGTTTGAATACAATTGTGCATTTATTACAAATGTTATGGATGTTTATTGTTGAATATATTTTTTGCATAAAAATATAAAATTTTATATAAAATTGCCCCCGAATTGTCGCCTTGAGGCTTGTTCCTCTAGACATGCATTCCTAGTTACCGTAGTTGTCCACCAGATGGGGCAAAAGCATCATGTGTAACTATCAAGACTCTGCGCCAGCCAGCGTGCCATGGTGCCTTTGAGGCCACAGTGTAGTGTGTGGATATCTTTAGTGCATCTGCTCTCTTTGTTCTGTCTTTTGTGTTTATCTCTCTTTCCTCTCTCCTTACTCTAGGCCAGCTGTGCGCCCCCTGCCTAGCAAGCAGATGTTTGAGCATGTCCTGAAGAGGCACAATGTGCTATTCGTCTACATCGGTGGGGAGTCACCACTGAAAGTAAGCCTATAATAGTTGAAAGCAACAGCTGGCGGGTCATTAGAGTAACAACCCATTATTACATGCTCCAGTATATTAGTTGGGGTTGCTATTTTAGTCAGCTACTGTTGAGGTATTCAGTAATGTTCAACAATAATGTTTGAGGTATTCAGAGTGACATTATCAGTATGACCTCCTCCTAGTCCTGAATGTTATTCACTGTGAAGAGTGCCACCTATAGTTGATTATTTACATTGGACTGAATGTTATGTGTATTGAAGGCAGTCTTTTTAAAATTGTAGTCACAGAGTGTGGAAGTTACTGCTTTTTTCTAGACCAGTTTATAGACATTGAAGCTCATTATCAGATACATATGTAAAAACTAGTCCTCTTTGAATATTCTTGACCCCCCTCAGTGTGGCATTGAATGATGAATGGCTTTGTAGCAGTGCTCCATCTCTAGATTGTTCTAATGCTATAGCCATGCTCTCATGTCACAGGGTGGACACACTCGTCAGCTCCCTCTCCCACTGATCTCATGAATAATGCATGATGGCCATGTCAGCCTCTGACTGATCCTTGCAGCTAATGGCAACTCTGGCAGTGGACTGTGTGTGTGCGTGTGTGCGTGCGTGTGTGCGTGCGTGTGTGCGTGCGTGTGTGCGTGCGTGCGTGCGTGCGTGCGTGCGTGCGTCCACCTTCACAAGACGTAGAAGTCTCCCATCATGGACCTGGCCTCTGATCCTCTGTCCCCATTTTGTAGTGCAAATGCCAACTTAAGCGGTCTGAACTGATGATTGAATTGTAATACAGAATCCATGACGAAGGTTTGAATGGCGTACAGATTGTTTCAGCTCATTGAATGGACATGTTTAGCTCTTCTTTGACAATGACATAGAGACACCAGATGGAATATTATGGGGTTGACTGTCATTTGCGATTCCTGTGTGCCCTACGCATTGTGTTTGTGTATGTGCCCCGCAGTGAAAATTGCATTTATTGATTGGGCTATAAAGTGGCCCTGCAGCAGGGCGCTCTGGCAGCTTGGGATAAAGGCGAGCCCGTCGCTGTTTGCAAAGCGCTGTCACCGGAGCTCCCCAACAACCATGACAGATTGGCCATAAAATGATGCTGATGTGAGAGACGGTGCCTATAACTCAGTCATGGCCAAAACAAGGTTTCCAAAACTCAGCCGTAGCTCTTTGCTGGCCTCATTATCTTGTGATTGGCTGGGGCCTGGGCCTAGTGATTGAGAGGTAGGGAAGACTGCATCAGAAAAACGGAATTATTGCCCCGTGCTTACCCTCTCTCCTGTCTCTACTTGCAGGAGAAGTACATTGAGGTGGCAACTGAACTCATTGTCTACACTTACTTCTTCTCGGCGTCAGAGGACGTCTTACCTGAGGTGAGTTGCCATGCAGTCACCCTTCCAACCACACACATGCACACACACTCACTCCTTGTCTGATATAACATTTTTTTTGACATTTTTTTCTTCCCTTTTTTATCATCAGACTGTTACTTTGCCTGAGTTGCCCTCGGTTGTGGTCTTCAAAGATGGCAGTTACTTCACATATGACCGTAAGTAGCAGATTCTTTCCTTCAAGGAAGCTTTTCTCCGGTGACTCAAACAAGTATTCAGCTGTCCTTTTGAAATCCCCCATGGTGTCCTCCACCACACACATGGAAAGACAAATGAGAGGACTCATCATGATGGATTGTATAGCGCAATATTTGACCTGAAACAGCCTAGAAAGCCTTTGTGAGTGTGGTCATGCTAAGTGCTATGGGGATGGGTTTTTTCCTCCATGTTCAGCCTCCCTGTCAGCTGACTTTAGCTAAATTACAGGCCAAGGCCAAGCCTTTGTCCTCTGTGTCCCATGTTCACACTGCTGTTTGTCAGTGTGTGTGTGTGTGTGTGTTTTTTTTTTTTTTTCCTTTGATATTTTTTTCCCCTCTTCTGGCTCAGGGCTCATGGCTCATGGTTATGAACCTAGACTGTCATGAAGCTGCACAGTTCAGCTTGTTTGCTGGACCTGTGGTTAGACAGTCACAGGAGGAGAAGAAATCCATTCAGAATTCATGGAGATGAAGGGGAGCAAGGATGGATTGTCTGCATATTTGGCCGCTGAGAATGATGTGCTGAAATGAGTTTGTCTTCTCAGTGTGCGAACCTCTTGAAATTCAAAGCAGCCAGGGTGCCAAAGCTGAAGCTTACAGGATTTGGACTAAGTGCAAAAAATAGTTTACAGCGCACAAACACATTTCTATATGTCTACTCACACACACACACACCTAGTACACCGCCACATGCTAATGAGAAGAGCGGGGAGCATTGCAATGATGCGCAGAAACTTGAAATAGAAAGGCTGCGCAGTGTAACCCTCTCTTTGGACCGGAAAAACGTGTACGTTTCAGGGCAATGGCGTAGCCCAAGGTGAAATGATAGTGTGGCACATTCCCTAGAGCTTAAGTAGTGGTTTAGTTATTCTGACTCCCATTCATACACTCCTCATATGCTTTCCACATCCCTCTAACCGCTCCAACTTCTGTGGGCCATGACCTCTTGCTGGCCAAGAGACTGGGGCAAAGACCTGTAGCTGCCTAATTTTTTAGGAGCTCAGTTTACAGTATAAGGTGAAAACATTTAGTGCTTCATAGTTTGGGTATATTTAATAAATAGAGACATAAAACAGTTACTATAAAACAGTTAATATAACACAGACTTACACTACGGAGACATATCTTACAAGATATGCAGCTCACAGATCATGAGCAATAGGACACAATCCATAATCTCTAAGCTGTGAGACAAGATGAAAGCACTGGTGTCCAGCCAGCATGCTTGCTAGCTTGTTTCTATGTCTTTCTTCACTCCGTGTTAGCGATAGAGCACCAGTTCTCCTCCACTCTCCTGCATCACCTTCAGTAAGCCTTTCTCCAGTGCTTCAGGGGGGAGGACGAATCGGAAGAGCGTGGCGTCTAGGCATAGACCGGTCACAAAAGGGCCCCAGTAGTGGGAGTTGTCCAGGTGGGGAGCTCTGTGCTGGGCTCGGATGACAAACTCCAGCACCTTGGAGGGCCAGGCCCCAACTAGTATGTCTGTCTGCTTCACCTCTTGGTTCCAGAAGGGTTCCTTGCGCCACAGGAAGCCTAAAAGGAAAGGGTCATCACACTGAACCCTCACCACCCACATACTGCTCCAAATGCTGCTCTCCACCACGGTGATTTGCAGACTCTCTTGTGCATCTACTGTTGTCATGATGAAGAGAGAGACGGCAAAACGCTCCACCATGCCCTCGGGAGGTCTGCCATGGACAATATTGGTATTCATAGGGATTGTGCAGAGTACAGTAGCAAAGCCTTTATATGACTACATGACTATACTAATTTTATACAGCAACATATAGCTTACCTGTGCGTACCTGAATGAAGTGGCAGTCAGGTTGAGCTATTTAGTCTTTTCCCAGGGTAGGTGCAATGGACACTGGTCTGCTGGGCTAGCTTCCTATCAGGGAGCATGGCTGTTTGCACACAACCTCAAGTATGATAAAAGTTTGCATAGCATGTAATTGCTTCCTGTGTTGGTTTTACAGTATATCAGAATTACCACATTACTAGATAACATTGCTAAATGAAAAACATGATATCATTCTCTGGCAGTAAAACTCCTGAAATGCGATCACGCTTAATTCCTTAAACTTCATAAAAGGTGTTCAAATTGTATGTATGGGCAGAAATTTCATTCTCTTTTTACAAGCTAATTACCCTTATTTGTGGTGTCAAAAGATGTGCAGAGGCCCTGTGGTTCATAGAGTGTTGTTTTACTGGTGAGGCCGTGTGTGTGTCCATAACATGCAGAAAAGGGCAGGAATAAAACAAGTCATTGAAATTCTCATTTTTTGACATGGCATACTAATGTGGCCGATTAGAGAAATCCCTTTTTGCTGTACAAGTGCAGCAAGCCCAGGTTTGTGTTAATCCTGTTTGACACAAGCTCAGCCAAGCTTTAACTGTCTCTCGTTTTGGAACAAACTCAGACCTGCTGTAGTCCATGAAGCAGAAGAAGCTGCAAGCATCACACTCCATACATTTTTTAGCACTTGGCATGGGGGAATCTGAAGTACAGAGATGTTGCTCTGGAATTAGATATTATTGCATGCTGACTAATGTAAGAGCTTTTAGGTAAATCCTGATTTTTTTATTTTTTATTGCATTTATGTAAGTCGCTTAAGCACAGTCTCTCAACAAATGAAAGGGAAATGGAGTTTTCATGTGTTCACAGCAGTGATGAAGTTGAAATACCATATTTTCCAGAGTATTAACCAAGTTTAATACGTTGAATTTTCAAAATGTCCTCAGCTATGAGGGTGATACATGGGGGAGGTCTATACATGGAATTGCAGTTCTTTTCCTTAATCTGCTTTCTCATTACATCATGATCTAATTCTGCTTTATTGTAAGTATTGTTTAATGAATTGTATTTAAAGGAGGCACGGAATGGAAAATCATTTTTCCTTGGCTTTGTTGAATTAGGAGAGGTTGTGCACGGCCAAAGAGCTGTCATGAGGCATGGTTGGGCCCTCCTTCATATCAAAGTCTTGAACTAGGAAGTAGCCACTAAAACATGGATGAATTATAGAACAAAGCCTACATGTGGTGAGAAATATCTCAAAGCAATTGTAGTTCAGTTGTGGTAGCCAAAGAAGGTGCCAGTTGGTCAAAAGGACCATTTCAATACCCAGCCTAAATATAAGGTTTTAATCGGGTGCTCATTTCTGATAAGTTAAAGTTAAATCTATTCTACTCTATTTCAGAGAACAAGGTGCAATACTCCATTTATCCATTTTATGTCCCCTTTAATACATAGGTGTGTTTAAAGGGATATGCCACTGTTTCAGCCAATTTACTCATTTTCCACCTCCCCTAGAGTCAAACAATTGAGTTTTACCTTTCTTCAATTCATACAGCCGTTGTTTCAGTCTGACAGTAGTGCTTTTGGCATCTGGGTTTCTGAAGTGACTACATACATCTTAATAATGTAGTTTTTAGGTAGGCTGACATCAAGGTGCAGTGCTGTGTAGATTATAATGGTTGATATGTGTGCAGGCTGAAATAAAATCAACACTGTGACATTTTGTAAAACTCAATTATTTAACTATAGGAAAATTAGTAAATTGGCCTTACGTTGGCATATCTCTTTTATATATTTGAGGGCGGATAACACATGATTTTGTTTTTTAAATTGGCTCAGCCCTAAACATGGTGAGGCTTATATTCAGTATGTTACTGTACAGTCACTACTGTATATGTTAGCACTCTGAGAGGGGAGAGACACAGCTCTCAAATATGCCTTGAAGTGCAGTGCTTCCTCTAGGTATTTATTACAGTTGTGGCTAAAAAGTTTTGGTACTTTTCACTACCAAATGAATGGCCATGAACGTAATATGGACTGAACTAAAGAACATTAGGAGCATTTCAGCTACAGTATATGTTAAAAAATGCACGGTTCTATGCAATTTTTCATTCCTGTTATAGAAATCAGTTTTATATAATATACCACCTTGATTAATGTACAATATAGGTCTTGATCAATGTATAGTACCGTCTTGAACCCTGAGGGAAGTTTTGTCCTCTGTAACCTCCCAATATGGATACTAACATGATACAGAGCAGTGCCTAGTGTGTCAAAACAAGCCAGGGGAGTTTAGCTAAATCTTTGTATGTTTGTTTTAGAAATGCACCCCTGCAGGTGACTGCCATTACAGAGAGAGTGAAGACTCAATTGTCCTTGTCACTGCTGTGCATTGTCTATCACAGGGACCATGTCCACACTGCCCCTGACAGCCTAATAGTTTGTGTGTGTGTGTGTGTGTGTGTGTGTGTGTGTGTGTGTGTGTGTGTGTAAAGGAGAAAATGTGTGCATGTGTGCTGTGCCCTTGTGTTGGTGTAGTTGTGTCTTGAAGCTAGAGGCAGAGGTAGAACTAATTTGTTTCAAGGTGAAAGTGATTCTGTCTGTCTGTCTGCCTGTCAACCTGTGTGTGTGTGTGTGTGTGTGTGTGTGTGTGTGTGTCCTTCCACTACTGTCCTTTCCACTGACATCTATGACTGTGTAATGAAGGGGTGGAGCATTGGGCAAAGAAAATCTGCAGAAAGAGAGACAGAGGAGAATTTAAAGTTCATCTACTCCCAGAAAATGTGCCTGTTATTATTCTTCCTGTAACGCCATGTCAATGAAGTTCAAGATGGAGTTTGGCACTTCTCTCCCATTGTGAATGAGCAACTCATTGCCAGTTTCAGGTGGATCTCCCTCCATTGGCAGGATGTTGCAGATGCATGGCATGGTCTTTGGTGCTAAAGTCTTCTGTCAATCATCTTGGTCTTTTGTGTCCATCATTTTGAAGTGCCCAAGCCTAGCAAATAAGGGGATCTCACATCTTGTGTGTCTCTTCTGTGGGGAGAGAAGTGAATTAGTGAATTAATTGCCATAGCCCATTTTCTACACAGTGTAAGAATGGCAGATTCACTTCTGTCAGTGGACTTTCAGTTTGATTTCTCTGAAAATAAGCTCCATTGGGGAGAAGCATGACAGTCTCTCTTGTGAAACCTGCTTGCCTTTTAGATGTGCTTATTGTTTATGTTGAGGCAAGTGCAGACCACAAGGAATCATCCTCTCTTTAAGCTCTGATCCTGTCTAAATAGATGATCTCAATTACCCCACTTGCCTCAACATTTTTCTGTTCTGGGATTAAATCTTCATACATATCTAGGTGTGAATATGTGAAGATGTTCTGTGCATGCGAGTCACTTTGGTTTTCATAAACACTGCCCTTTTTACCTATGCAAATTTTGTGATACTTCACTGTATGTCAGATGAACATGACTCACTGTGTTTGGCATCTTCTGTGCAAATAGGTCACATAGCTGTCATGACGCTGAATCTGATTGCCTGCTACAACAGCTTGTCTGTACTCCTTATTGAGGCCTCAGTCCAGCTAGCTTTCACAATAACAGCTTTGTATTTCAGTCTGTGGTCTGCAGACCTATTATACTGGGGTGATGGGTTTTGATTGCTCCAACTTGTCGAGTAATTTTACCTTCACTTTAAACTGATTATTTCTCTGCCATGCCAAACTAGCCATTTATTTGCACTTCTTATTTATGGAAGCGGAAGTTGTGACTGCTAGTCAGAGAAGTAAATAGGACCTGTTAGATTGCAGTGTTTCAGTGCCTAAACTAATATGTTGTATGAATGTCTTGTGGTCCCATTAAATTTGTTTTAGCTATTGGATCCTGCCCTTAACAATCACCCATGAGAAAAGCATTGTCTGACTTTGACTTTTCTGTATTTAGTACTGGGAGTCCTTCACACAGACATTTATTCATTAGTCTCAAGTGTCCAAGTGTCTGACCCAAAGGCAAATTTTTTTAGAACACTTGGTGAAAGGTGGCCCTTACATAGGCTGTTCCACATCCCCAGTAGGAGGTCCAAATGTTCAGTATGGTTGCATGTTCATCTCTGCAAAAAGCAGCACAGCAGAAGCTGTACACCACTGTACACCAGAGAATGTTTGTTATTGATTTTGAATCTAGATGTGATTCTGGCTGGTGTTGTTTAGTATTAATCATGTGAGAAATGACACACTGTTGACACTGTCCTTTGAATATTTCAGACTTTTTTTTCATAGTTTGTTTGTTTATTTATTTATTTATTTATCCAGAATATGAAGATGGCAGCCTGTCTTCTTGGGTGAACAGGGAACGTTTCCAGGGTTACCTCCAGATTGATGGCTTTACACTCTACGAACTGGGAGAGACAGGTATGGTATTGTCATGGCAACTTTGATCTTTCAAAGAACACTCCAAGTCAAAATAGTTATTAGGCAATCTTAACAGTCTGTTGGCACTTATTCCTCCACTTGGGGGTAGAATAAAATTCTACCTGCGTTTTTATATCTCCATGGAAACCTGACTTGCCTACCCTAGCCTATGACAACAGAGCCATTATTCATTATTATATTTTACTGGCTCTGAAAAAATAGGTGCTAAGAATTCTGGTTATACTATGCTAATTTGTAATGTGATGTTGTCAGCAAGCTAATTTATATGCAGTATATTTTCAGCCATTATTACAGAGGACAAAGATGAATTATTTCTCCATGTGTCATATGATCTACTCTCTCTTTATTAGGTAAATTGGTGGTGATTGCTGTCATTGACGAGAAGGACCCCACAGAGGACAGTGGCAGGTGAGAAGCAGCTGTAGTTTGGAGTACTTGCTTGCCCTGTGCCAAATGACAAACACCTTTGCTGTCATGGAAACCAGGAGCTGGCTCTCAGATGCCAGCTTTTCTTCCGTCAGTCTGGCTCTCCTTGGAAAGGATTTGGGTTAAATTGAAGCATATTGCTCTTTCAAAGGCATGGTTTGGATTGTGATCTTTCTTTGCTTTTTTGTCCTTCTCTCTTTCTCATGGCCTCTGTCACTGTCTTCACTGGTCTGTCTGTACACCATCCTTCCACTGTCTCTGCCAGGCTGAAGAACCTAATTCAGAGGGTGTCCACAGAATACAGAGATCATTTCAACAGGTAAGCCACCTTGCAGTGACTCATGGAGAGATGCAAATTCACTTGGCCTGTACCTCCAACTGTCTGCTGCTGTTCAATTGCGTATGCCATCATGAACAGACCATTTTATGTAACCTAATCATCTGTTAGGATGGTGGGTAGGAGTTGTACATAATATTGACCTTTATACATTTATATATTTATTGGGGTTGTATCAGCTCACCTCTTGTCGTGAGGATGGCTTATGTCCACATAGTTGAAGAAAATGATTGAAATCCCATAAATGTGGGTCTGCCTGAGTTTGAAAGGGAACCAAAAAGAGCATTTCATAGTCCTGTTTTTCAAGTACTTCAGTGCAGTAGCTACACAACCACCCCCTGCTCTGTTTCAAAGCCAGCTGCCTTTTCATTGTGTAGCCTGTGAAACCTGCTGGCTACTGGCCACTTCTTACGAAGGCCAGAGAACATATCCAGCTTAAAAAGTCTCCACTCTCTATCTGAATAGTCAGACAAAATAAAGACACGTAGCACAGCAGCAGTAGCGTCTTGGCAGTATATTGTCAAAGGAAGCTGAGCTCTTATCCCCATTGCTATGCACTTGGCCAGGTATCTTGTGGAGATTTGTCCTCAAATCCCATCTCTAACAGTTTGTTTCTAGTCTCCTGTCCATTCAAGATGCAACTAATATTCAAGCTCTAGATGGCTTCAATACGAGCCACTGCATTAGATGAAACTGTATGATTAACTGCATACACCCAAAATAATGCAGTTAATATTGGGACTGTAGCTGATTGCAACTCAACAGAATGCAACATCAGATGCTTAAGGTTTGGGAAGAACTTTCTTAACATCCCCCGGCGATAATCTTAATGCTGAAGTATATTTATTTGTATGTTGATCAAATATGATTAAATTCCAATCCAAAGGGCTGCAGCTATGTATTTGAGAAATATGTAGTGTAACCAATATGGAAAAACATAAGGTAAATATATAGATAGGTAAAGTAGCTCTCAGGTGTAAAACATAAGGTAAATATATAGATAGCTAAAGTAGTTCTCAGGTGTGTGCAGTTTATTGTCAATTCTGGGCCACATTCTCAGGTATTCCCTTGGTATGATTACTGCAGGCAGAGGCTTTGTGCACATGAAAAGTTGAGATAGTTGAGACTGCATGAATATATTGTTGCAAGCCCAAGGGAATCAGCCTGATGAGTTTAGATAAGATCAACTATGAGGACAGCGTGTAGCCAAGCTTCAGTAGTCAGCCTGGCCGCTGCAAGGGAAAGAACAGAAAAAGACAAGAGAAACGCTTGTATGCAAGAAACTCTCCCAGTGCAACAGTGCTACAGTGCTAGGCAATGACACCCGGACTGAACTTGGACAGAGCTTTACTGGATAAATAAAAGACCCCTGAGAGAGATGGCGAAGGGTGGAGATATGCCAAGAGTTTGGGATGAACAAATATCCTTCATGTGTGTCCAGAATTTTTGTATGGTCAGTATACTGAATGTGTCTGCTTTTGTTATACAAAAGCTATGGTTTGTATGTAATGGATTAGTTATAAAAGTGTCTCTCTTTGCAGGGATTTCCAATTTGGCCACATGGACGGCAATGACTACATCAACGGGCTCATCATGGGGTGAGTACGTCTTCAGCTCTGCTGTCTGCTCTCCTCCGCTTCTGTTCCTCCACGTCACTATCAAAGCCAGGCCTTAGTGTGTGCACTGGTCTGAGAGCAGAATTATGACCCACGCATTCAAAGTACAGCTTGGAATGAGGTTTGTTGTGGTTGTAAGCAGGTAATTATATAGTCTACATGGTGCGGTAGAGACCTGCCTTTTGCCACTTCCCGTGGAGGTTATATTTATTGTCATGGTTAGAAGGGTGCGGAGGAGTGTGTTGGCACACAGTGTGATGTGCAGCCAGCTGCTTGGGCTGAGGTGAAGGGCGGCAGGTCAAACCTCTTGGTCTGCTGTTTGGCAGTGGGAGGATGTGGAGTGTGTAATGAATGCAGAGACGGGGGAAGGAGTCTGTGCTAATGAAGGAAGAGCAGCCAGTGCCGTGGAGACGTTGTGGAGAGTGTTGGTAGGTGGCCGTGTAATGACTGTCTTGGAGATGATAGTGGTGATGAAAGGCCTGGTGCTTTGAAGAGCTCTCGGGGGGACTGGAGGTTAGTTGTGGTGGGGATAGGAGCTGCGGCTCGTGTGGCGCACTGGTGGGTTGTGTCGGAGCACCAGCCTGGTGTTGGCAGGGCGTGGAGCTCTGAGACACTTATTTTCTGACTCCCCCACTTTTAATTAGACTGCCACCACAGAGACAAGCTGCTCTCTCAGCGCCTGACACCACTGGGCTCCTCCAGGGGATGCCATTTAAAAGAACTTATATCTCGTTTTGTTTTGTGTGTGTGCTTGTGTACACATGTGTGTGCTTGTGTGTGTGTTTGTGCGCGTGTGTTTATGTGATTTACAAAAGCTCTTTATTTGAACCACTGAGGCAAATAAATGCATTAAAAAGCAAAATGACTGTTGAATATGCAAAGATGCACTTCTTTGAACTTTGCAATGGAACACAAACCAATCAAGGCCCAGGCCCTGCAGCACAGTCGTCGTATAGCTGCACTGATTGTTTGTCTTTGCTTGTGTGGGAGACGGCAGGATGGGCAGTGGAGCCACTTAAAGCTTCTTTATTTAAATCGCTGGAGCAAATAAGGACCATTCACAGTGAACTATACCATGGAGCTGTACCATAGCATTCTATTTGTTGGTTGTGGCTGCTTGATGGAAAATGATGGAAAATTTCAACAGTGAATAACAATTCTTGTTGTGTGTTCATCAGCCACTTGTTGTGTTTGTGTATTAGCATGTGTAATGTGCAGTATTTGATTATTTGACCAATTTCCAGTGTACTTGTGTGAAGCAGCGTGGCAGGTGTGCTCTCTCAGTCTGAGCGAACTGCTCCCGAGCTCCAGGATTAATTGCCCTCCTTTGAGGAATGAAATCCCCCGGCCTGTCAATGGCCACTAATCCGCTCCTCTGGGATCTTGGTCGGAGTCAAATCTGATGCCTTTTATATTCACTGCCTGCCACCCCGCTCTGCCAGCTTTGGACACATGCATACACATACACACTCTCAATCTCTTGCTCTCTCTCTCTCACACACACACTCACACTCACACACACACGTGCACTTAGAAAGGATGTCATGTAGACAGTCCAACATGTGTAGACAGACAGACTCACACACACAGACAGATTCACACACATAGACGGACTCACACAGACAGACTTCACCTGCTGGCATGGGCTGTACGCGGCAGCCTGTCACAGAGCCATTCAATCCAACTGTATCATATGTGCTCTCCATCTTGCTCTGAGTCTGTTTGAACACAAGCTGCATGCTTGCACTGCACATATGGCACGCTAGTGAGGTTCTCACGGAAACACATGAGGGAGAGGGCTGCAGTAACTCTGGAAACAGGGTTGTCGTGCAGGTTTGCGTTCTGCTTTTTGATAGGAAGACATAGCAGCGTGCCCCCCGCCTCCCCTCCATGTTCTGTCTATTCATGGGGAGACGCTAGGCTTGGGCTGTGCTATTACTACCCCTGTGAATTATTCACAATGCCTGCTGAGTTGCACGCACTTGCTCACAGCCAGACACGACTTGTCACTGGAGAGGCCATTGCCCACCGAAGTAGGCGAGTACTTGTGCTTTTTTTCCATCTCTTTGGCCAGAAGCAATGCTTTTAGCATGGTGAGGCTCCTTTAGTCACTGGTTGTCAAGTGGAGTTGGCACAAAACGCCCAACTGCATTCAATCCTCAGTGGAATATAGGGTTGGAAAAGTTTTTTTTTTTTTTTTTTTTAAATGTTCCCATTTCCTGTCACAGGGAAAAAGATGACCCAGCATGCCTTTTTTGGCTCTAATAGGTCCTCCGGGGTATACAGAGTGTGTCTTCAGTTGCTGTTAGAATGGCACTAATCTTGCAAGTTCACATTTAGGATGAAAATCTCCTGGGAGCATAAGTCCAAATAAGCACTTAGCTGCATGCTTTTCAGCCTGCACACATTTTGCAAAAGACTTACGTTGGTCACTTATGCACCACAAGGCCAGGTACGCACTCTAGGTGGAGCAAGGCCAAAATCTAGGCGTTTCTCTTGTAAAATTCCCTTGCGCATTCTTTTTTCTGTGCGTTCCATAATCTTGCATTCATGATGCCTTTCTTGAAATGTTTCCTATAGCCTATCAATGTATCCTGTATAGCTAGTTATTAAGTTTGAAACCTGCACATTGTCTCACTTGCGTAACAAAAATGCAAGCGCAACCTGTTCCTGAAATAAAAGAGACAAACAATATGTACACTTTTTTCACTGACAGCCTGTCATATTATTTTTATTTGATTGTAACAACAATGAATACATGCATGTCTGTATTTTACCAACGAAAAGATTTTATAAAGGCTTTTAAAAATGGGAAGGTCTTATTGCAGGCTATTTCCATTTTCAGTCTCTGCTCAAAAGTCTTTCAAAATCAAAGGCTGATTTATTCTCTTCCCAGATTTAAGTAGCATTCTGAATGACAAAATCCACGTTCCATGATTTCACCAAAATGATCACGGGGTTAATCAGTCTGGTTCGATTTTACATCAATCACACGTCTTTCATAAGGCCACCTTCATTTTGAGTGTAACCAAGGAGGGAGTGGCAGGAGTGATCAAGGTAGAATCTGCATAAATCAAAAGCACACAACCTCAAGTGCATCAATCAGGGACTTGCACGCTGATGGGAGAATTTCGCCCATGTGTATTCTTGGTTGACTGGAGAAGATGTGTGTATCTATGCAACAGCTGGAAAGCTGTGTGAACATTGCACATCTGGCTGGATTGTGAGACCCAGTGTGTTGCTGTGCATGAGCGCTGTGCACTGTTTATCACTGCATCATTTTGGGAATACAAGACAGTATAGTTTTGATACCGTATACAGTTATTGTATGGAAGAGATCTTTCTGTATTTGGTTTATTGCTTCTGTTCACAATCCTCAGCTAATGCATTGTTCAGAGATTAAAAAAAACATTATTTGTTTTCTTGACCTAGTCATGGATTCATTTTGATTTTTTTCAGTATACTTTTTTGTTTAATCTAATTCCAGGCAATGAGCTATGTATTGTATGTTTACACAAGTTATTTGGATGACTCACCCAAAGCGGAAGTGTTTGGCTTGATTCTGTTCAACCAGTTTAATGTAGCTGTAATGGCCAAACATGCCTTGTGGTTTGATGTGTGTGGTATATGTCTGAACTTCATACACACAGCTGGAAAGTCCAACATGAACCATTGACTTCCTGCTAATGTATGTCATTTTGGTGACCTAATATCAACTTCACCAGCTATGGTCAGACTGTAGAAATAATAAATGTTAATGTACAAGCGTTTATATTCAAATATCACATGGTTTGAAAAAGTGTTCCACTGTTCAATTCTTTTCCTGGCTTCTCGGCAAGCAACTACTTGGTAGCACCTCAGAAATTAAGCTGGTGTGTCATGGCCGTGTTGTCCGTGTGCCCGCAGTGAGGTGTCAGTCCCCAGTGTCATCATCCTCAACACCTCCAATGAGCAGTACTACCTGCCCAGTGAAGCTGTAGACACCATGGACAAGCTGGTTAACTTCATTAACAGTGTGCTGGACGGCACAGCACCGGTAAGATATGTAGAAGAGAAACACACACGCACACACACACCTTTCTTGTGAACGTGGCACATTTTAGCAGGCAAATAGCATGCATGTACGGTCATTACTGCTTATAACAATAGTAACAGAACTGTGCTGCTATACTGTTATTTCTTTTGTACCGCCCCCTCAAAACTTACCGGAAAGTTTAGTTTACTGTACAGAACCGCATTTTCTACAGAAAAAAAGGTTCGTCTGTTCCGGATCTTTCCCAAGGTTATTTTTACTCGGCCAAACACAGCAGGCTTGCCAGCTGAGCTGACCGCTGACCATGTTCCTACGGCGATGCCAGGCAGTTCACCTCACTGCCATGTCTGCTTTGGCTTTATCCTCAGAACTGCTCTGGGCAAAGTCTTTGGTCTCATTAAAAAAACAACATAACCACTCTGCCTTTCTTTTTTCTTGTCTTCTTCTCTTCCCTGTCCCTGTTTCTCTCTCTCTCTCTCTCTCTCTCTCTCTCAATCTGTCTGTCTATGCCTGTTTTTGTCTTCTGCAGGCTTACGGAGGAGATGGAATATTCCAGAGGATCAAGAGAGTGGCATTTGATGCCAAGTCTACAGTGATGGTTAGTGTGACTTTACACAGCAGGAGAAGTTAGGCAGTGAAGGCGAGCAGTCCTCATGATGAGCTCTCAGAGCAGAATGGCAATACTGGGAGCCCTGCTTTCATGGCTGCTTACAAGCAGTTATGGAGATCAGAGTTCATTCTTTTCCAAGGGAGCTGTATTTGAACACTCATCTACATAAAAGCTTTATGCAAACGCCTTTAAATTCACATGAGAGGACAGTGCTGGCCTTGGCTAATGCTTCTTAACTGCCTGTCTGTGTAACAGTTCTTTTCTAAGCATTTTAAAATTGCATACAGCAGAAAATACATAGCAATTTATCTATTCTGTACCGACAATCTGATGTGTGTGTGTGTGTGTATATATATATATATATATATATATATATATATATATATATATATATATATATACACACACACACACACACACACACACACACACACAACTGTATACATGTATGTATGTAGTCACCTTATTGAAGCAGACAAGTTGGTGGCACTGTTCCATCTCAGCCAGACCAAAAACATTCTTTTTTCCCGCTTGTGTTTTGTGTTTTTTTTATGTGCCACGTCACCCATGATGTTTGTTCTGCCTACAGAATATATTTTGATACGTTGGATCATGAGCTCTAGGTGACCTCATTTCCTTTGTGTGAGCGCTTGTGCTGATAGGGGTGGCAGAGGCGTCTAAGCCTGTCTTTTGTTGAGACCAGACACTGTGCTCTCCCATGCTAATTTACCTGGGAATAAGAGAGAGGGCACACAAGATTCCCCCCCACACATTGTTCTCACCTTATTTTCTTTTACATGTCTCTTCCTAATAGCAGCTGTGCCAGATAGAGGGAGAAGATTAAAGGGGATTAGCCTTGGGGCAAAAAAGCTGAATGGCAGTAAGAACAGGAAAACATGTCACCAGTCATCATAGAGGGTGTACTTTAGAATCACTTGTGTTCTGCAGGAGGGTTTTTTCTTTCTTTCTTTCTTACTTTTTTATTTTTGATTAGGAAAATATGGAGAGAGGCCAATTATATGACTTGTATTTCAGTAGGAATCTGATGCATATGAGTGGTCTTCCCTTGTGCAGACCTGCTCTGCAGCAAGTGATTTTTCTGAGCACAGTGTCCCTGAAGCAAAGGACAAGGGATGCAGGGAGGAGCTGAATGTGATAGATTACTCTTTAAGGGGAAAATATGCTGATGCTGTACATGCTACAGCCATGAAAAAACCTTGACCTTGTTGGGACACCTCAAGGAGAGAGGCTACATTTGTCTCCCTCTCTAGTAGCTTTTCTGCCCCATATTGTTTCCTCAGGAGCCATTTTATCCGTTGTCTCCATTACTTAAGCATGATGAACGATGACTCCAGGTGCATTTGCTGACGGACTTGGGGTCCCTGCACGGGTGCAAGACTGCTGCATTGGCGTAGTGGTGTATTTGACATTACTGGAGTAGTTTGCCACACTTGCATGGGCCCCAGTGAGTCACAGCGCTGTGTTTGCATAACGTGCGTCGGCATATCAACCTGAGCTTGGTGGCAGGGCAATCATCATCCTTCACCCCCATCCCCCTCCCCCTCTACTGTGCTAAAGTAAATCTCACAATTCTCATTCCATCCGCCCCCCACTCCCCCTGCTACCCATTGCAGAAGGCAGGCGGCTGTGCTCAGTGATGGATTTCGTTGAACTCCGCTCAGCGCCGCTACATTAAGTCCAGGCGTTTGTTTCACCATTTCTGGAACACAGAGCCACATATTTTAGAGCGATACCTCAAATGACTCACACAAATGGACCTCTGTCTGAAATGAAAAAAAGTGATTTACAAGTGGGGAATGAAAACTAGTGGGAAAGAGCTGGAGAAATGGAGAGGTGCAGAGGACTTGGAACGAGCGTTTAGTTTGAGACCTTGTTGGAATGGCATTGCCATGTCAGATTGAAGGTTTTTAATATATTGCAGAGGAAGGTGTTTTTATGTGCTCCCCTAGTCCCATTAATCTTAAGTACTGTCTTTATACCCCTCTCCTTCCCCTTGTACTACACTACACTTTGTTCTCATGTCCTTTTTTGTTTCCTCTTTATCAGCACTATAGAGACACAGTCTCTCTTGCCCATCCCAACCCCCCATACCTCATGGAAGCGTGTAGCTTCGGACATCTGTCTTTTTTAATATAAATCCCTCTTCTAGGTTATTATGCCTTCCAGTACTACAAGTTAATTGTTGACGTCAAGGTATGTTCTTGTTGGTTTTATAATTATACATCAAGGTTAGATCCCTAATACTCCTGATTGATCAGTGCAGATGAGTCAGTGTTTCAGTCTGAAGTGCATATGCTTTGCTGTGGTTTACAGTGCAGTGCTGTTAGTGTGCCAGGACCTTTCTAGACATCTGTGGCCTCTGCTGTAGTTCAGAGCTGCAGCCAATTTCTCAGCAGGCTTTGTGTCAGAATGAAGAATATTGCCTTGCAGCAACAGAGTAATTTCCCTATGAACTTATTTCACATTTTGTTTTTCAGGTTTGTGATGATGTCACTGCTAACAAAACAAATGTGTTCTCCTGACACTGCATTTTGGTGTCACTGTTAACAAAACATATTTTGGTTATCCTGACACTGCACCTGATCTCATCCAATTCTCATCCAATTTCTGTCCCTCCCTGTCTCTCTGTGATTTTCTTTCCTTTCTTCTTCCAACAATCTGTCAACCTCCACTCTCTCCCTCCTGCCTCTGTCTCCTCCCAGTCTGTTTTCCGCAGCTCCCCCCTGCTGGGCTGCTTCTTGTTTGGCCTGCCATTGGGCGTCATCAGCCTCATGTGCTACGGCATGTGCACAGCCGAGTCAGACGATGGCGCCGACGACATGGAGCTCATGAAGAGGGAGGGCCTCACCGATGAGGAGGAGGAAGAGGAAGAGGAGGAGAGGCGCCGGCAGGCGGCCAAGCTGGAGGAGTACGAGGAGGGGGAGGGGGATGAGGATGGAGCAGAGCTACAACAGCAGGAGGAGAAAAGCCTAGAGGAGAAAAAGGCTGATTAACTCAGGATGGGTGGAGCAGGAGGGGGGGGGGGGGATCCAGCCTGAATTGAGGAGGAGGAGGTGATTTTAGGAGAGGGCAAAGAAAGTGAAGGCTGGGAAATGGTGACATGGAAGTCTCCACAGACATATCTATTTTTTTTCCATTTTGATCTGATATATCTGCAGTGAGACAGCCACAGCCTCACAATCCTCCCTAATGTGATTTTTGTTTCTTAGTTTTATTTATAAGGTTGAAGATGTTGTAATTCTAAGTGGTCTTATTGATGCTCCAGCATCTCCAGTGGTGAAGAAAAATGTTACTCGGTTACTGGAAGTAGAAAGTAAAAAATTCAGCATAATTTAATAAAAAAATTCAACATAATTGAGATCAATCAAGAAAGATAGCTAAGAGTTATTGAAGAGTCATGCCAAAACATGTTCTATTTAAAGACATCACTTCATTCAACTGAATTATTCATTCATATTTCCCAGTTGGATTGTATTCAAGACTTTTTGACCCACAAGGGTTTAAATGGGCCCAAGAAGGCTAATTCCTGTATGTCCTCTTTGGTCTTTCCCCCCACCTCTGGTTGTTCACTATACATCTTGGGGGGGCGGGGGGGATGAATAATGAAGGACTGCTTTTGTCACCCTTTTGTCTTATCCTTTGTTTTTCTCCCCTCATTCATTTAGCCTATTCTCAAAAACGAATCTTCAAAAGTGCCGTGGCATTAATGTTGTAAGTCTGCCATACCAGAATCCCCATAGTAGAAGGCAGAGACTTGGGAGAGATTGTGTATTTTACTTTTTAATTGAGAAATGTTCCATCATCAATAACTGGAGGTTGCAGGTTGTTATGGGAGATGTAGCTCTAGATCACAGAGATGATGTTCTCAGTCAGTGAGTTTTGTATCTTAAACCCCACTGCAGAGGTTCATCCATGTGGGAGTCCCAGGTGCTTCGTTCTTTAGCCACAATGGCTGCAATGAGAAATGCCCACTATCCCCTTTGTCTGAACGGTGGAGAGCTGCAATGCACTGAAGTGCAGAGGAGGGCTATGAACCTCCTCAGCCATGTTTACTCAATGCACTGAAAACAGTTGATATAATGTGAAGGAAAACTAGGTCAAAAAGCTCATAAAGCAGTCAGGCAGCAGTGGTAGTTTAGTCTGGGTTAAGGATTAACATAGGGGCTTTTGTATTGTATAATATCTCATGTGAACATTCCCTTTGCAAGGAGAAGAAGCAGCCCCTATATAAAATGCAACAAGTAAAAATCTACTCTGGAGTTAGATGTCAGAACAGGGATACTTTGACTCTTCATCTTCAACTCAATTAGTCAGCAAAGAAATGGCCTTTCCAACATTTGCCATTAGACCTGAACCTAAGCACACTTGTGAAATCTACAACTATTCCTGTTTTGTGCTCCTCATGAAGATATTACTGACATTTTTATGAGCTATAGATCCAGTGTGTAAATGTATATTTGATTCCTTCTGAAAGTTGAATCTCAAATATCTGACCACATTTTGCTGTGGGGCCTCTGAAAGTTCTAAGCATGACATAAAGATGTTGGGCCATCTTTATGTTGGGCTATTGCAAAGGAACCTGGTGACAGCATTTCAGATGGATGGCAACCTGCTTGTGTTGTTAAACCACAGTGCAAACCTGGCCCTCTCCTTGCCTTCCCGTCATTGTAGTTGCCTACCATAATGCTTTCTGCCAAATGTCATTTCACATTCATTTGTTTGTCACTCTTTATTACAGATTTAAAAAAATAAAGATTGTCCTCTTTTTCTCCTTGTGACTGATTGGTGTTTGTCCTTCATACACCATTGCTGTACTTTCTGTCTTGCTTAAAGCCTCTTGTTCTACATGGTATTTGCTCTCCTCTTTCTCCCCCCTCCTCAGCACTGACTTCCCTTCCCACTGTTCATCTTCTTTCTTTGCTCCAGTCCCAAGGTTAGGAGCAGATACAGACTCAATTATTGCTGATAAAATCAAGACGCACATATCCGCTTGGAGAGAAGTTGATTACATTACCAGAATGTGATCCTTGTTTATTTATTTTCCACTGGGAATCATTAGGGGATTCTGACACAGATGCAACACAGTCCATTAGGAGACAGCTTCAGTCGCCAGGTCTGGGTGGGATGTTGTGTATGGATTAATATGCAAATATGCAACGTTTTAATATATATTTAGGAGATTTTCCCCTTGGAAATGTGAATGTTTTTATAGTACATGTAGCCTGTGAAGGAAATTGGGAGTATCATTACTAATTTACAGTGCTCCTTTTCTCCAGTTCACCATACCAGTTTTTCAATAAAGCAAGTCTGCTTGAAGTCTGGTGTGAAACAATCCATTACCCTGTTGTTCCAGCTCACTGTGTGCTGTCTGTAGGAAAATGAACCAGAACATTTGATACAACATAGTTTGAACTGAATTGGGCATAGGAAAATGAAACATGTGCCCCATTCATTTCATGTTAGCTGCTGGTACACTATTTGATTTATGTCGTACCAAATTTTCACATTTTTTTTTCTACCGAAAGCACTCCAGGTGACCTGGAACAGCAGGGTTGATTGATTCACACTGGAGTTGTGTACCAAACCATTAATCATCAGATCTTGAACTATCACTCATACAGTTACTTTACATTGCAGTACAGTGAGACCAGTGCAGCAGAATTTGACAAGCTGCCTTGTTAGCAAGGTCAAGAAGTAGTGATTTCTGCCACAATGTTTTTGACTTGGTTATGCCAACCTCAGTATACACTGTTCCAGTGAAGTACCTAACAAAGGCTAAATGTAGTTTATGCTCAGAGCTAATCTTTTGACCCCCTCCCCCCTGACAATGTTTTGAGTGAGGGAGAACAAAACACAATCGGGTAGTAAGGTGTCCCAAGACTGGTATGGGCACAGAACATGCTTATGAGTTGAAATGGATATAGGCTACTATCAATTTGACAACAGAGTGCATGGTGCACCGAGCTGGCAGGCCCAAATGTCCGTCTCATAGCATTAATGGGGGACTGGTCAGATTATTCTAGAGGATGCACAGGGTAAAGAGGACAAGCAGTTTGAATGAGTGGAATACTGGACAGAACTCTTTGCAATGATGATTCCCTGCACCCATCCAAGAACAATTTTAGAATGAACCAGCAGTATCCATTTCAATTTCTATCTAGAAGAGTGCCTGTCATATTCTGTGTAACAATCCGATCCTTGGCTACTCTGCAGCCAAGGTCACAGAGTCCAAGATCTGTTTGCCATAGCAACGGGGAGTATTTACTCTCATCACATCTATACGTACTTTTATGACACAATTCTGACAGGGTGAAGTACTTGCAAGTACAATGGTGGAAGAAGGCATGATGTTAAGATCTTTGTTTTACAGTGAAACATTCTAGGCTTACTCATGGCCACAATGCAAAAGACATAAGTTGTCACCTACTTTTTCCAAGACATTAAGTCTGACAAAAAGGCTTATGTTCTGTATTCTGGGCAGCATTTTGACTTCTGGTAATTTCTCCCATATGACCCACCCATGCCATTTAGAGAGGGAGAAAATTAAAAGAGTATAGCTGGTTCACAATAGCCATGGAAACCATACCCACACCCTGCTACTTAGGGTGGGAGCCCAACCCCATGACTTACACGCTGACCAGCGGGAGACCATAACATAAGCTGCTAGGACATCCCAGTGTTATCTGTTTCAATCTGACACCATATTTATCACTGTGCAAATATGCACATATAAATCCATACCTTCTGCTGAGTGGCACATGAACACCATGTGAGATCGGTCATCTATTGACTTTTTCCTCCTTTCCTCTATTCTCTACAGCTCCTTCATGTCAGCTTGTCAGAAACTCAAAAGTTTAGTGCTGCTCAATAACAGCTTGTCATCTGAAATAGACAATTCCCCTTTTGTTCTCTCTCTCTTTCTTTCTTTCTCCCTCTGTTCTCCCTGACACATCAGGATTCATTGCCTCTGACAGTGAAATGTATATGAGCAGGGAGATTAGTTTCTTTTCAAAGCTATGGATGTCAATCAAAGATGTCAGCACTATGTCTAGGACATGGAGAATGTGATAATATGAATCCTGAACATGAACCCAACAACAAGAAAAAAATACTTACAACCAAAAAGAAAGGTCCTGTTTATTTCGTTTTTCTTTCCCTTTTCTCTGCTGCCCACAGCACCATGCTAACAGTTGCTAACAGAACATGCCAACAGAAGAGTTTCTTTTTACATTCTATGCAGAGCTTAAGTATCAGGACTGACAAGACTGTACGTTTAAAGTTGGAGATTGCCTTTGTGTGTTGAGATTTATTTCTTTTTAAAAACTTCACTTGAGGTGGTGACAACTGAGGTTTAAACAGATGGTCTATTTGAAAGGTTTAGTCATTATTTCTCAGTCATTCTGTTTGGGAAAGCAACTTGACTTCTCTACACACTACACATCAATTTGTTTGCTTATACATTAACAATATTTCTATAGTACATAAACTGTGGGTATTTTTCATATTAACAGCCATTATTTATGGTATCATCATTACCAGCAGATGCTACTTGGTCACTTCCTCACTTTCTTTCAGAATACGGACTTAGTAACCTGGTAATGATGGCTCTTCACCATTAATATCTAATTAGATGACTGTTTGCCCACAGGGTATGCTCTCAGGGCTGCATGTAACCTGATGCTTTTGGACTCTTGAGGACAGAAAGTGACAGGAGCACAGTGGTAACCATAGCTGTCAGCAGTTAAGGATATTTTGGGCCCTCAGACTGATTATTAAAAAAAAAAAAGCATTTGCAGGTCAAGGCAGCAGTACTGTGCTCATATTGATTGTACAGGGTATGAGTATGAGTATATTTTTCCGACTCCAGTGTTTTAAACATTGTTCCTCTTAGCCCTTTTTACACAGATGTTCTGTGACTGCTGTACCCAGCTTTTAATTTCTATTCTCCAGGGAATGGCATTGGGAATTCAGACTTGAACATGAACCACATGAACACAGAATAACTGTGAGAAGAACAGGTTAGATAAATGTTTTTAGGCCTAGAAACTACCCAGTGCACTCTATACATTATAAAGTAACTCAAAAATGAATGTAGCGCATCTGTTTCTCTCTTTCTCTCTCTCTCTTTCTTACAGACACGCGCATACAAATACACACACACGAGCAAGGATTATCACCGTCTGTCCTGCAGCGATAAAAAGTGAAAGGGTTCATCCAAATGTGTCTGCTTGCAATGATAACTGAGAATAAAGATCTAGTATGGCCCACAGGCAGATGGAAATAGGATGGCTGATCAGGGGGATGAAAAAATGCATCACTTAGCATCACTAACATCCACATACTGTACACAATGACATTTCTGACATTTGAATATGGTTTTGTTGTAATGCTTTCAGACCGAAGGACAGAACATGCAGACACATCACACCTACATACATTTAGCCAGCTCACACAAAAAGTAAACACTGAGTGGTGAGGAGAATTAATGCTACCAAGACAAATGTTTTAAACGCTTAAATTCTTTAGCAGCCTTGCAATCTTGAATTTGTTTGAAGATGCTGTAGTCTCCCACTTACTGATTTTGTTTGTTTAATTGCTTTCAATAACCTTACCACCTCTCACCATTAACGGCCTCAATATTTCACCATTTGCCTTTTAGCACGGCACTCCTAATTAGAACTTCACAAAACAGAATTGCTAACCTTTGTCTCCTGGAAACAACCCAGAGTTATTAGCTGTCCCGTGATGATTTTGTTTTCTAAGTACGAATCAGCCCTTGAAAAATTCAACCAAATCAGAAGCCAGAGTATAAGTAACAGCTCTGGTCACTCTGAAGTGTGCCCATTTTTGGGCTCCTCAGAGAAGTCTAACCCAGAACAACTCTCATAAAACTTTAGGAGCCCCTAGAAATCTTGGGCTCAATTAGTGTTTTTTAGACATTTGAGTTGTTTAGCAGGATTTTCTTGTGCTCTCATCACTTACTGTCAACATTATTTTCTTTTGTGAATTTGTGAGAGCTACCACCATTAAACCTTTACGATCCAGTAAACCCAGTTATCCAACCAAGTGAAGAAGCACTGTTTAGTATGTCCCACTATCAGAACTGTGAAATGTATTCTGAGTCATTACAAGTATGTTTGGAGAGGAACCGTAGGAGGGCACAATTGGAAGCAGTTGAGCACACAGCATTTCCTTAAATACCATCTGAGGAACAAGCCCATTTCTACTCGACACGGGCCACCCAGGGGCCGAAGGGGACATGTTTAGGAGATGTTTCAAGGGCAAAAGAGAGAGCAGTCTCACTCCATCCCACCCCATTCTCCTCACCCTGGGTGGCATCTCACATCTGGGCTCCAGGCTCCAAACCCAGGCACTTGTGTGGTTGGCTGCTGTTTTGACAGAGGGCAAAGGAAAACCAAAACTTCCCACACCCATTTTGGTCCTTTCTCTCCATCACTGTGTTGATCTCCCCCCCCCCCTCATGTTTCTGTGTGTGTGTGTGTCTTTGAGTGTATGCATTTTTATATGTAGGTACATGTGCACATCATCTTTGTGCATGTCTGTGTGTGTGAGTGTATGTGTTAATGCATGTGTGTGTGTTTGTATGTTTGAGTGTATGTTTATATGTGGGTGCATGTGCACATCATCTTTGCGCATGTTTCTATGTATGTGTTAATACATAATCCTGTATGAATGTGTATATATGTGTATGTGTGTGTGGAGGAATGCCAACCATCATGTGATTAGTGTAGGACACACTTTTCACTGTCTTCACACACTCTAACACCACACCTCTGATTTCTCACATCTCTGCTCCCCTAACTTTGATCTGACATTCACATCTATTCCTTGGTTAAATTGCTTGTGGAATCACACAAATACTATATCATGTGAAATTGCACAACCACTGCATATCTGGTGAAGCTGTGAAATCTGAGCTTTCCAGTGATGAAAATGATGTGATAAGCACTTCACTAGAAAATTAAGTTTGAATGTAGTCTACCTTAAATTTAATACATTATTCAACTCTCCATAAACCTTTTTTGGTGCAATAGGTCACAAAATCATGATATATCAAACTATTTTATATGGTTTTATTAAATTATAAACTGCATTTAGTTAGTCCTTAAATGCATGGACATATTACCTGGCATCTTTTTCATGAACGTAACCCTAACCATGTTAATAATAACAATCACTGACTTATTGGGCTGTTGTGAAACAGCAAAACAAAAAACAACACAAACAACAACAACAACAATAACAACAACAACAAATGGAGAGAACAATGTAGGAAGGCACCCCACCAAATCTAATCCAAGGGTTTTTAGAGAAGTTTTCAGCCCTACATGATGTTGTGTTTGTCTCTTTCTTACTCTCCTCACACACTTAAACACAGTGAGTATCGTTCTTCCCATTCAGTCACATGGGATTCTAGGTCGAGGACGAAACAGGCAGCACACCTGGAGTTAATCTTGGAATTCAGCTTCCATATCTGACATAGGGCTCCTCCAGGATCAGAAGCTGTCACACACGCTTAGAAGTTACATTTATCAGTGGGGACCGTGAGGAGGGGGAACAGGTGGAGTGCACAGTCCCCTGCTCACATCAGCCTGGGCAATGTTTTTATCAGTCAGATGAGGAGTGACAAGAGGGGAGGAAGGGAGACTAGTGCTGCTATCCGCTTCAGCATTGAGGGATTAAGAGAAAGGCAAGGAGGGATGAGAATATGGAGGCTGAGTGGAGAGTAGAGATAAAGGCAGGGGGCTGGGCTGTTGTTTGTGTTGTTTGTGTTTGTGTTTGTGTGTGTGTTGGGGATGGTTAGGGGTAGCTAAACCAAGTTTCCTTGTTGGCAGAGCAAATCACAAGAAAAAGGAAACACATTATTTCTCATTATTTCCCACTGAGGCCAAAGTATTGATTATCAGCTAGGTGCTGGAGGGTGTGAGGGGGAGAGAGAGAGAGAGAGAGAGAGAGAGATGCTGTTGTATCATGGATGTGAGAGCTGAAAAAGAAACTGCGGTTTGGTCTCCCAAGGCACCCAATGCCAATAGAAGGCAAACTAATAATAAACCCTGCAATCCATACCAGAGGGAACTTGGATCGTGGCAAAATTCTGCAGAACAATAATGAATACTCAGGAAGCAAGGAGATTAGTCTTCATTTGGGACAATACTTTTCAAATCATTATAGAGGCTTGTAAAAGTATACACCTTCTACAAACCATCTCTGTGTTCTCATTAATAAGTAGGTCATATTTGTCCAATCTACGTTTTTATTGTGAACATTTATTACATTTTGAAAGGCTAAATATTTTGCTTGTGTGTTGCAAATAGTTATGTGTAAATCTAAAATCTCATGTTAACATAAATATACAAACCATGTACATTAATTATTTTAATTAATTATTTAGTATGATACAGTACTTTAGGTTTGAATAATATTCTGTATTGCTTGCCCCCATTATCTAGTATCTAGATATTTAAACAGATTTTTAGGTGATTTTAAAAACAGGCTAAATGTGCTTCTACACCACATGACCACCTAGCATCCAATCTAAATAAAATGTTGCTTCATGTAAACAGATGACCTAGACTTTTTAATCAGAATGATTTAAATGGAATGACAACACATTCATCTATGTGAACGGCTACTGATGTTACCACTGCCGGACTTGAGAATTGATATGGTTTTCTTGAGTCATTGTCAATGTCAGTTTCAGTGTCTTGTAACCATAAAATATTTTTGCATATGATAATTTGAATCCTCTAAGTAATTTACTTACTTCCACTGGAGTCTAGTTTTATGGATGGTCTTGGACGTTGGTTAGCAACTCAGTTTGTGCTAATGAACTGTGCTGACCTTGTGGGGTAACCATCTGGGCAGCAGTGGAATATAAAAAATAAAAAAATCTATATTAATGCATAAATATTACCAATATATAAATACATTACTAGTAATATATAAATATTGCTGTGCTCCCAAATGAATGAGCAGTCCATGCACTTTTAGTATATGATTAAAATATACGCAACATGCTTGACACTGAATCATCAATCCATTTGGTAGGTGCAAAAGAAGGAAATGAAATGAGTAAGTGGCCAATCAGTCTCTGCTTTAGCCTCCTCACCCTCAGCTACAGCCTCCCAGCTTTCCCTCCCAGCTCAGGCCATTTGTCTTTCTTTGTGCAATTAGACCAGCTATTATTGACTCCCCATCACACACACACACACACACACACACACACACACACACACACACACAGATAGACAGTATTGGGGCTGTCTTGACTCTCCAAATGTAATGTGCTCTAACTCATTACTCACAGGCCTCCTCCGTTGCTAAATCAACCCTCCAGTAGTGGCAAAAAAGCCTGGGCTGAATTGGATCCATCCATTAATTCAACATTAACATAACTAATGAATCCTCAACTCCCAAACAATGTGCGTCCTTGCTGGAACATTGTCTGCTACTTGAACATTTGAGAGCTGAGACACACTGCAAACCACTGAGTCATCCAGCAGAGGAACAAGGCTTGTGTTTCAGCTCATTAGCTGCAGTCAGAGCACAAGCCGCTGGTGGGAAACATCATACCTAACCCAGACAAAATGCACTTTTCCCTTCCGTGTCTCATCCCTGTCATCCAAAGTAGTAAGAGCTACAAAGTTACCAATTGTGCCAAAGCTGGCAGCGACTCTACTGGGACTAAATTACCAATGGAAATACAATGCTGCACAAATGCCTTTCTCCTCTGTCTTTGGACCCTTGTGTTTTCAGATATGTATGTGTGTGTATGTGTGTGTGTTTGTGTATGTGAGTGTGAGTGTGTGTTTTACTTCACCGCCTTTTTACATCTTGATTTTTTACTAGTTAATTATTAAGATGACAAAATTACCATCTTGCCTATGATTGTTTGTTAAATGTGTTTTTGATTCATCCCAGAGATAAATCAAATCAAATAATATTATTTTGATGATATTTAAATGAATTGCACCAAAAGAAACTCGTCAGTGTAAACAGTACAGACATTAAAGACACCTATTTTCCTATTTTTCTCCTATTTTTGGCATTACAGATGTACAATAGGACACAAGCCGATTTCAAATCTCATTTTCCTGTTTATCCTCAATGACAAATCCACTGAGCATCACCTAGTGCAATCATTAAACTCTCTTTGTCTTTCTGTTTCACTTTATCCCTTTGCCTGTTCATCAAATCTCAGAGTTGCTAATACAGTACGCCACTCACTTGCACTGACACACACACACATAGAGAGAGAGAGAGAGAGAGAGAGAGAGAATAGACAGGTTTTCATACGCCCAGGAGCACAATGTGCCGAGACAACCTTATCTCCCCTAAGTCATCTACAACTTTCAGAAGTGCTTATCAAAAAATGGATTCAAATTAAACTATACCCCTGCGCTGCTGCTCACAGGATATGACAGAATGAGACACCTGGCGCTACACGTAGACCAAAGTCTGCTTGGCCCTGTCAGTGCTTGGAACTGTTTGCAGCTGTTTGAGTATGGTGTCTGATGTAAGCTTCCAGGCATGTCCTAATAAGCAGCACTGTGAATTCATTTGGGCATGATGGCTGTGATTACTGTACAATCAATGAACCCACAGTCTATATTTAAGGAAACCCTAGAGAATAGTTGCCTTCATTGAGCTTTATCGACAGGTAGATCAGTGACTCACAGCACAGTTGGGTAGTGCCCATTAACAGGCCAGCAGCCAGACCAAAAGCTCTCTCCAGCCTCTCCATCGGCACAAGATAACACATGAATGAATGTGTGCTGCCTCTGTTCACCCCTCATCCAACCAACTGGGGCCCTCGGCAGCCCCCTCTGGGGATGTGATTTCCTGTGTGATTGGGCTCTGCGTCCACTCCCAATTACACACTGTCCAAGAACCCCAGCACTCCATCTTGTGTTGTGGGTGTGTGGTGACTGTCACCCCCCAGACAGATGTGGGAATGGGAGCTGTCACCAGCCTCGCAAAGCTGCATCCCAGGTGGACCTGTCAGCTCCGGTCAGCTGCCAGGGCCGCTGTCATGGGAATGCTGGCAGCAAACACAAGCACTGTGTTTGGACAGTTAAATGAGGCTGACTGTGTGTGCATGTGTGAGTGTGTATGGGTGTGTGTGCATGTGTGTGTCGCTGTCTCAGCACACTGCTTGTGTAGCATATGTGTTGCTAAAGGGTGTGTGTGTGTCTATCTACAGCCAGAGAAAAAGCCTAGTATTGGATAGGCTGCAATTAACTTGTTTCATATATCATACTACAGATACTGTTTAAAAAAAATGACCTGAATGATCTGTGTTCCTGTTGTCTCTGCAATAGCCTGTGATTTGGCCATTTAATTTATACTGCAGGTGATTGTCTCACAGGGATACCGAATCATTGCATTTCATCACAGAGCTCAGCAGTGTGTGGCAAATATGAAGCCTCATGCGGTCTGTGGTGCTTCAGTGCCGACACAAACACACACACACACACACACACACACACATACACAGACACAGACACAACTGCTGAGACAGCATAGGACTGAATAATATTGGCTTCTGTGGAAGAAATTCCCATTATTGGTCCGGCCTGTTTTCTGGGCATACTCCAACAGTGAATAAATGCACATATTGATTTCAACATAACCTGATAAATACACTGGGTGATTTATGGTTGATTGACTGTGCTGCACTGTTCAGGCTGTTTAATGATCACAAGATTGAAATTTACAATTCTACTCTGTCAATGTATGCAGCTGCCCAAAGTGACAATAAGTCCCTCTCCGGTTATTGAGAAGAAGAATTTAATGCATAAATTGTTTGAACGCAAACAGGTAGGCTAGGGTGATAAGTGTTTGTATCAAGTGGTGATTTTACAGCAGTGTCGAGGACTGTACTGGTAATGCCAGTTTATTCAAAATATTTGACAGGTAACTCTTCACAGTTGCTGTCACGTCTTCAGAAAGAGAGAAAAGGGGCTCCTTATTATAATCCAACAGAGCTCCAGATGCAGGCTGAAGTAATCGGTATGAAATGGCAAACAACAAGACGGAGGCTATGCTGTTGATGACATGATTGCATCACATATCAAAACTGTCCAAAGGGGATTACTACCATGGGACCCCAAAGACAAGTGCCATCTGGCACCGGTCCCACATAATGAGGCCTTTGCCATGAAAATTCAAAAGAGATCATTTGCATGCTCTGATCAAGAGCATGTTTCAAGGGATACAGGGGGAAGAAGAGTCCGAGCAGAGACAGAGATGGACAATAGAGCCGCAGGACACAGACAGTTTTGCCATATGAAAGGGATGTGTGAGACACGAGATAAAGAATTCAGCTGAACAAAAGGTACGGAGAGAGTGTGTGAGCACCAAGTGAAGGGTGCTGTCGGTCCTGCTGTGAGACATGTTGTGAAAAGAGATATCTGTGTCTGTGTGTGTGTGAGTGTGTGTGTTTGCATGCGTACATGCATGTGAGCATATTTCTCATGGTTCATGAAAGTGAAGCGGGGTTTAAAGTAGTTCATTTTTGCGTTTCTAGGTAATGAATGTCAGACATAATGTCATAACCACACATAACAAATCTGCAAATCAAGTAAATCAATCAAGTGCTACAGTGCTACTGATTTTTGCATATGTGTTGGTTTAATCCAAATTTAAGCTTGTACCCCATCAAATAGCATCATTTTCAAAGTATAGAGAAATCGCCCTCACTAGCAGGCTGCATTTAATCATTTGGAGTATGGGAATGGCATGTGAAACACCATTACACCGTGTTACCCCTGTTACTCAAGGAAATGCCAGATGGGTTGGTGCACCACTGTGCTGCATGGTCTTTGCAGTTTGGGGGAAATTCCATCTGTCATCAGCACTCTCAATTGATCAGTTTTCTATTGCACCAGCTGATGTTTGAGCTGTCAGTTTGACTCTGGGTTAAACTATCTCAAATAGGCTACCTATATACTACTATAAGGCAGGTGTATGAAGTGAGGCCAATGTCCCCTTGCACATATTTTCAAGTGGATCTATCCATCCAAGTGATGTCAGAGGCCAGGCGGGAAATAATTATACGAACACAGAAAGAAATGATTAGGCCTGTTTCAAAAAGTGTCATAAAAATATACATGAACAAGGTCATTATTCGCTGACTAGAACATCATTATGAAAAATATGGGCTATTTCAGCTCTCCTAAATTCTGACGCTCTTTATCTTTATTGAAAATTAGAGTAAAATGTAGCTTAATAACATTATAAGGCCTTAGAAAATAATAATAAGATAAACAATCCAGTTGGCAATGTAGTATGTAGAGTATAGGTATTCTGTATGCTGTCGCATGGTCAACTGTAGTCTGCAAAGAAGTCAGGATCTGTGACATGGGGTGAGCTGTCCTCTTAACTTTAGTAACATGATGGTTAGTGAAATCACTACACATAGTGAACAACTGCAAAAACTGTACAATGTCTTTAGCTGGAAATGGGATATTGTTGATATTGGAAATGGAATGTTGTTTGTAAGTACACAGGACATTTGGTGCCTCTCTGGACCAAACAGATTCTCAGTTCATTTATTATTGTTTATGTGGAAAGTTGTTAAGCTGTCAGCTTACTTGTAAAGCCACAGGTGCAGAGCAAATTGAATGCTACAAAGTGCTTTGATGGTTTGGGTTTGATTGGCAGACTGCTGTATGTGCATTTAGAGCAGTGCATCTCAGAGCTTTTAGTGGTTTCAGGGCAATTGACATTCTGATGGAGTTTTGCGGGAGTTGCTAGATTTGATTATGCTAATGTATGTAACATCAGAATACACAGCTTTGGGGTATATTATAAGATTATTTGTGAGCAGTCACTCCATTCCTGATCAATCTTGGTAAATAGAATACATCAATCAAACTTTTTATCTGCTGACAATGCTCAAAACATTACAAATCCAAACAGTTTTATTAGTTGAAACTTTAATTAACTCAAAAGAATGTACTATTTATGTAGTAGGCTTAAACACAAAACACTGAAGAGCTTTTGAAAGTACCCTGATCCAATTGAGGGTGTTAGAAAAATAGACTCATCACAAACATCATTAGATCAAGAAAGAGAAAGTGTGGCTTATTGACCAGAGCAGGGAATTGTGGGTCAAATTGATTAGTGGTAGTGACTTTTTTCTGCAAGCTCTGTCATCTTCAGACTGCCCTCTTTATTTTCAGGGCCAGATTTGATCAATGCAAAGCCTCTGTCTTGCTTTCTGTGTGGTATTGGGCCTCCCTATGGACCCCATGTAGGTCAGAACACTGCACTCGAAAAGGTTGCAGAATTGATGGGAATCAATGGGTGGGAAATGTCAGCAGCAAATACTGTTTGCCACACAGAGACTTTTCTGAACAGAGGTGAACTTCATATTATTTCATATAAGTGGAAATCTCAACCCCATTTACAGTTCCATTCTTCCTAGGCCTTTGGTGTTAAGATAACCATGACCACTGACTTTCAGTAGGCCTTTATTCCAAAGGGGAGAATACAGAAAGCGGATCGGATAACTTCAAATATCTTGTTTCTGTTAAAGAAAGAGACAAACCCAAATCGTGTCTGTGTCCCAGTGGTGGTTTTACACAAGTAACAAAGTAACTTTGGGCATGGGCAAACAGAATTTTTCATGCCTCACATTGCTTTTTTACTTTTTTGCACTACATCCTCACCTATTGCTCTGTGGCATGATATTTGTACTTATTTGTACTTTCAGTGGTGTTAATGAGGTGGTGTTGTAATGGCTTGTGTTCTGTGGTCAGATGAAATGAATATTGAGTTTTTTTCTCCACAAACATTAAATGAGGGGTTTGGAATGCATAGAAGATTGACTACTGAAACAAGCTACTGTGTAATGGGACTGTGATGCTGTGTGTCTGTTTTCACTCCAAAGCCCTGGGAATGTCATTAGGCTTCATGGTGTCATGAACTCACCGTGAAATAACTCTGCATTTTAAATCAAAATGCCTCTAGCCTGGGAACCCAGACACACTGATAGCAAATTCAAATTTGCTCGCAGGTTCGTCTGGCATCGAGCCATTATGATTCACAGCCAATGAAGGTAGCTGCATTACTGTCTATTATTAAACTATTTTCCTAAACTGTCATTTATATCATTTTTTTTTTTTTGGTGGGAGTATTGAGCACAATACGATTGGGCTCTATACTGATCTAAGTAAATATAAATAAATGATTTATTGTTGCAAAGCAGTGAAAGTTGCGAATTTTTATACTTAAAAACTTCCTAAATTGCCAAAGTGATAATACATGATCAATCAGTGATTAATCTTCTCATCCACCATGCTCTATAATTGCCATTGACTCAGGAGGCATCTTCAGGCAACATAGACTAGTCGCTGACAAAAACAAACAAGATGCACTAACAGTATTGGTCCCAGAGGTGACACTAAATCAATGTTTCTGTCTGGTTACATGAATGTGGTTGAGAGACCTTTGCAGCACACCAAACCTGTAGGCCCAGAACTTAAATTTGATGCCTGGAGAAACAGGATGACAGGTGATTAAGTGATTTTAAGGTTAAGCATAACATTGTCCCTTAGGATAAATGAAAAGCATACTTGTAATAGAGTATCAGAGATCATCTTTCAGTAACACTTTTAATAACAATGTAATTAGTCTTTATAGCTGTTTATATATTCTAATGCTTCTAATTCTACTGCTTCTAAGACATTATAATGTTATCTTATAAGCCTTTACATATCAAAAAGTTACAAACACTCAGTGCATACTCTAAGTAAAGTGAGATGAACACATAATTACTCATGAATATCAATAAAGCACATTACAGACAATAAGGAAAGTGGTATGTTCCCCTAGCATTAAAAAGCCAAAGAAGCTTACAATGCTTTGTGACACTTCAAATGATAACACGTTATAATAATGGTACATTAGTTAAGCATAGACTTAACACTTAACCATCAGTAAGGATTGTTCAAACATTAGTAAGGCGTCACTACATAAAGAAATCATGTTTTCTCATTTTCTCATTCACAAAGTCACACAAAATGGATTTATTCATTGTGTTTAAAAAATGAAGTTCTCATTTCTTTCTATAGATAGTTATATCTATATAATTAAGGATACATTCATGTGCAAAGCATTGCATAACTAATACACAATTCAGAATGATTAAGTGAATGATAGATTCATGATAGATTCTAAATGAAGTATAGATTATGTGTGTCTTCATGTGAATACACCTCTGAACAAACCTCATCAGGTAACTTAAGGACCCCAGGGTAACCTCCATGCCTGATATGTTGCAGTGCACTCCTGTGTATGTGTTAACACATGATGTATTCATGTTGAACCACCATTAATACATCTTTACTCACTGGTTTTGCGTACCCTGAAGTAAAGCCACATTCTAATTCCCATTAAAATATATCACGACTCATCATTGAAAACCCTTTACTTGCTGGTCAGAACAATGCTATAAAATGCTATAAAATTATAAAGGCATATATGATAACATTATAATGCCTTATGAGTGCAACCATAAGGATGTATAAACATGTATGAATACTAATGTCATTAGCTATAAGGTTTAATGAATGAAATAAAACCCTTTATGAATGCATTTATAACACTATATCTGCAGAATCTGCAGATTCTTATGCCTTATTTTATCAGTGGAAATTTTTGACCCACTTATTTGTTTTGCCAACAGTGTTTGGGTAAAAAAAATGCAATTTTGTTGTAGCCAGCAGTATTATTCTAATTCATCTTTAGAATAAGAATAGGTGCTTGTAAACTTATCTCAGTGATATACTATAGGTAAAGGCCAAGATAAGCGTTGATTGCTTGCACTAACACCAGCCTAGTATTTTCCACTTTACAAAAGAGAGGCAGAAATGACAATAAAAATCCTTGGGGTAAGTCGCAAGTTTTGAGAAGTTTAAACGAATGCAGCAGAAAATGACACCTTCATTGGATACATGGAACCTCCTGCCGTTGCTCAAAATGACAGAGTGATGCAACAAGCCCAGTTTAATATTTGTGAAGGCCTTCACATTGTTGGAGCACACTTCTTTTCCACTCCTCTTCCTTTCTGCCTCTGCACATAAGCTGCAGGGACCTGCGTGGTAATTCAAAGAGTTGCCTCTGTCTTTTCCTTTGATCTGATCTGATCTAAGACCTGCTGCTAGAGAGAGACAACAGAGAGAGTGTGTGTGTGTGTGAGAGAGAGAGAGAGAGAGAGAGAATATTTACTTCCTGATTCACAGAGATGTCATTTAGAGGTGAGGATTCATAATCACCTCAGTGTTGTTACCATGACTAATATTGGTACTGAATGTGTTTGTACCTTTTATTATTTCTTTGAGCTGCTGTTTTGTAAAGCTTCTTTTTGCAGACTGTAAGACTGCAAAACCACCAACACACTGTTAGGAAAAAAAGATCAAAACAAGACTTCCAGACTGTTTGAACTTTCTTCCTCTGATTTTCGCACTAGAGGTTCAAAAGCTCCATAATTACTTTGTTTTACTGTTGCTTTTAATTTTGGCCTCCATCCCCTTATGCAACATAAGCCAAAATGCCTCGAGTACTTTTACCATCTCCAGTAAACACTAAACTCAAATGGACTGAGAATCAGGTATCTGGAAAGGAATCAGGAAAGAGCAGAAAGATCCACTAAAGCCGACAGACTGCACCAAAAGGAGCAGGGGACAAAAATCTATGACAAAAGTCTATGATTTCATTCTGGACAGTAAATAATGCTTTGCACTGCCAGGAGATCTCTGCACTCTCAGGCTACATCTTTAACAGCAAGAAGCTTAGCAACTACCACACATGTTTAAAACAAAGCTCCCATTTCTAAATATATCTCTTTCACCCACATACCACATACCATGGACATATGTAAAAGAATGTGACAGCAAGTCAGCATTTACTTTCTATGGTGTGTTCATCCTAAACTGGGATAAATTCAAAGATTTTTTGCAACACTCTCTCATAGATCAACAATACATGCTGTGCCCTTGCACTAGAGATTAAAACGTGCTCGAAGTATGAATACTTCGAATACTGGACTCCTGTGTTACCAATTTTTTTTTCCTGGTAGGAATATAGGTCCATTTTTTTCTGCATTCCTATACAATGTGAGAATACATTGACATTTTGAAAGACAAGCACAACACCAGCTTCCTCCTCTGCTACTGTCTCCTCTTCTGTGGTCGACACTCTGGGAAATGAAGATGGAGTAATGGTGGGCTTAGTCCAAGCTGCTGGGAAATCAAGCCTTCACAAAATCTAATATTGATTATGGTGCTCAACTGGTGATTCAGCATGTCTCTCCACCGCACTTTCTAGCAGTGAACCTCACAACTGGACTCTGACAGTAGTTCCATTCAGGATTTGTGCATTGTAATCTTCAAATTAGTTTTGTGGATAGATCACTGGTCCAATCACTTTCCAGCTGAGTCATCTACAAAACTCACTTTAAATTCACTTCCATAGGCCTTCATAGGGAGGCACTAGCCATATCCATGCTGGACAGGGGTGTGTTTAGGGAGAGTGTATTCACCTACCGGTTAAGAGGGAAATGTGGGAAAGGTTCTTTCTACCAAACATGCCCATTTGTGACCACCAATGAGATATAATTGTCTATGAGGTATAGAGGGCTTTTATGCTGCCTGTTCCCATGGAGGTGGATTCCTGTGCCCATGAGAACATGGTCTCCCCCACAAGGTTTTGTGAGCTCCCCTTTCCCACATTCCAAAGGCTCACACACTCATGTCTTAGGAACATGGTCTATGTCTTATTTTAATGATATGACTAGACTCATGTGGAACACCTGCAATTTCAAAAGAATTTACAGCCCTTATTATCATTCATGGTGGTACGGATAGTGACCTTGACAAGACAGGAGGGAAAAAAATTATCTGCCGTCATAGTGAAGGTGTAATGTGTAGAGAAGTTATCACTTCTCTTCTTAAAGCTTCCTGTTCAATCATACTGCAGGCACAGCAATGCAAAATTCCAAGTCCTCTATTGAAGCCTAAGTGGAAAAACCTGTGAACTTGTGTCTTATGGTTAAACCTGATTAAACAATCGGACAGAACTCATGCTGACTGTGAGTACTCAGAGGAGGGAGAATACGAGGTGGTCTCACCAATTACGGATTGTGTAGAGCACTCTTGTAACACAAGGCCACAATCAGGGGATGAAAACAATGGTGCACATGAATGTTTATCTGGTCTGCCTTTTTAGCATATCTGCCGGATTTTTAGGGGAGCGCTGTTAATCTTTCTTGTCCTTTCCTGATCCAAGCTGATCAATACATTTAACAACAGGTTCCTCTGGAATCTGACATACATTTCAGATGATGATAGATTAGGAATAAAATCAAACACTGTTTATTTAACTTACAGAGTACAAAAATGAAACCCTATGTGTTTCACATGGGTTATTTTATGTGGTGCCTTAGGCAGACACATACGAGTGATCTCAGTTCAGACTGAACAATATTCACATAGCCAGGTCAGTTAGCAATAGCAGGATGTATCAGCATGTCAGCATACAAAATAAATAACCCCCTCTTGCCCATCCTGCTCAGTGTAAGGTATTCCTACAAGCACAACACCCAGAGAGACTGTCAGAGATGCTGACTGACACTGACAGAAGTATTCGATATATATGCGTCCGCTGTGTGTTGCTGGTCCCTAAAGAAAGGGAGTATGCTGTGGATGTGTATGATCACCAGTGGTTACTTTACCCTTCTACCCAGCCCTCTACACCACCCTGATCCACTGATCATAGTGTCCTGTGTTTGGCGCTCTTGGTTTTTAGGCATTTTGATATGTTGACCCTTGGGAACTGCAGTATTAACAGCCCACAATCCCTGATTAGAGCATACAGTAACAAGTTAGCATACAGTAAAAACCTGCAGTAACAAGCTCTAGGTGTGCAGATGAAATTCTGACATAGAAAACTGTGACATTGTCATAAACCGGATATGAATTTTGTCTGAGTTTGAACACTTTGTTTACATACCTACAAGACAGGACTCATTTTATTAATACTGTGAAATACACACTATAGATTTTCACATTATGTCGAACTTACACAGAAGCTTTTGCAAATATAATTTGTTTTCAGACAACATTATTCTCTGATTATAAAAGCACAGAGGGAACAAAGGAAGATGTAAAAAGAAGTAGGTTTCTGAATGAGACAATCAGAGGCAAACAAACAAAGACCCAGGCTTGTGCTGGACATCAAGGAATTTTGTATTTTTAATGCCATCCTCAGGAAAGATCTTCTCTTGGAAAGATCTTATTACACTCAACTCCAAACAACAGAGTCAGGCTGCTGATGGGGCACACACATATCTAAAGCACCAAACACACTGCAGTGCGGTGTGTGCACTTTATCCAGAGAACATTTCATCAGAAAAATGTATAGCCTTACAACATGATTACAACAGTCCCATTACACTAATCATTGGTTTTGTCTTTGACAAATCACTAAATGTTGTATATCTGTTGAAATAATTGCTCACATTTTTAGCTCATGCTAAAAATTTACTTTGATGTCAAGGCTCTATGAACAACATCAGAAACTCTCAGACAGACAGAAACAGAGAAAGAGACAGAAAGACAAATATGAACTGAATATGGACATGTCTTTAATCTTAGTGCTGAGTGTTTTCTCACACAAAAGATCATATGCCTGAAGCTATTGCACCCAAATTTGATCTGTTTTAATGAAGGGATTTAATTAACATGCCACCAAGCTCAATGGCAGACCTGTGGCTGAAACAACAGTGGTGAATTCCTTGGTCAAATCTGGTTGTGGTGAAGGGGAGGAAGAGAATATAAAATCCCTGTTAAGATCTAGTTAAGGATCTAATTTGATAATTACTGATTTTGCTTTAATTATACTTCTCCATAATATCCCTCAGTTCTCTCTCGCTCTCTCTGTTTTTTCCTCTTGCACTCTCTCTCTATCCATCAAAAATAGAACATCAACGTGTTTGTAAGGTGTGGCTCTATAGTATATTGTGAAATTGAATTGATTGAAGGTTCCTCTTCCAGAAGTTACGTCATGCTGACTCAGACATGTCATTCAGAATTGTCACGGCTACCTTAGATTTGTCACATATATCCCAACCACATGCTTGAAGCACACAGGGGCTGTCATGTATCATGACACAGTGTTATCTGGTTTCCACCACAGTGGTCCTCAAACACACAGTTCATAGCTTTCCCCACCTGCTTCAGAAGGCTTCTCATATAATGACAGATCTCTTTTCTTCTCTCGCCCACTCAATAATTCAAAGCCACTCACTCCCCACTCACTCCTTAGTGATAACTTACAGAGTTCCCTTCCAGCTTGGTTAGGGAAATGAAGAAGTGGCACTTGCATTGTAAGGTTTTTTTGATTTTGGTCTGCATGTGGATATTCCTTAGCCTGACAAGCCATACTATATCAAAATGTATAGTCTGGACATGACTGACTGGCTCAATCCTAGGGGGCGGAATAAGCGGTTGTCTTTCAAACTGCCAGTTGTTTTGCACTGTCACAGCCCTGTCGTCATTGTGCTAAGCCTGCCCAACGACTCTTTACAAAGACAGAACAAGCCTTAATAGAAGACCTACTAAGGCGCTATGGTGTGTGACGTATTGGCTGAGCAAAAATATACAGGCAAACCATCAGCTAAAACAAGATCAGTAATCTCAATTGTCAGTGATAACTGATGTAGGCACTAGCTCTTTCTTACAGTTTTATACCCTTACATTGTGGATCAGTGTAATTCTTGTGGCTTCATTATGTTGCAGTAAATGCAGGACATTAAGATGAAAGTTTTAGGAGGACTTCTTTAATATCAACACTATTTCTTAAAACTGGGGAAATGAGTAATTCCGGCCACGTGTTGTGCAAGAACACAAGCCAGCATCCTCATTAAAATTAGATTTCCAAACCCATTAAAGACAGAGACTGCATTTATTGCAAGCACTATATCATCTCTTTGCATTAACATACATCACTGAGAGAATTTGTGAGGTAAATAAGGTTCTAAAATAGCCCTGTTTTTATGTGGAATTCATTTTACTGGGAAGCCTGGCTGAATATATTTTAACAGCCCATGTGTGTTTGTGGTCTTATGCACATAATTGCACAGATATAAACAGCATTTTGTATTCCTCAGCTCAGAGCATTTCCATAAATAAACAATTTTTTACATTGCCTGGATATGACAGAGGTCAACATCACACCATTGCATGTTCTCAATCCAATATTTCACATTGCAATCACTATGACCAAGTTAATATTTTGTGCACCAGTAAATGGGCTATTTTTAAACTCTCTCTCTCTCTCTTTCTCTCTCTCTCTCTCTCTCTCTCTCTCTCTCTCTCTCTCTCTCTCACACACACACACACACACACACGCAATCCTATCAAATTCACAATCCCTTCAGTGCATGAGTTATGAAAAGGCAGTTTCCCGCACGTGTTTTTTTTTGTTTTTGTTTTTTTTTATCTGTGCTTGCTTGGCTTGCCATTGGTAGCATGGTTGTTGTACAGGGAGCCAACAGCAGGAGGGGAGCTTAAGTGAGAACACAACTGTGTTCTGTCAGTTTCATCATCCCCACAGCCACAGACAGAGAGACCAAATGAGAATCTGACATTAAAGCCAGAAATTATTTGGAGCACAACCTAGCTATTCCCAATTGAATTAATGGCAGTCACAGCATTTTATTAGGCAAATAAAAACACCTTCAAATGTGCTCCTGTGAGTTAGCTTTCAGCAGTGGAATTTACAAAGGGTTTGAGAAGCTTTCCTTGCCAACCAAATGTGGATGCAAATATCTTCAAGCTGATATTTTCATTATTGCATTTATTTGGTTGTGCCAGTTAATATCATTGACCAAATGTCACATTTGATTTGACCATATAGTATGTAATGGCAACTGCTTGCTTTAAGCACCAACTTAGCTTTATCTATTTGACTCCCTACCTTAAAATACAACTATATCTGTAAAGTCAGGGCGGGATTTATCTGATGCACAACCAGTAATGGTGTCCGCATGAAACCATATCGTCATTTGCAAAGAGGTGTGTTCCAAAAGAGTTCCATAAGGGTAATAATTTTCACACAGGTTTTGTTCCCAGAAAGGATATGTGACCGAGTCTACTCATAGGCTACTACAACACTGTCTTTGAGGCAGTCACAACAGTAACCCACCCAGCATTGCTCCTCACTACCTCAACTTCCAAAGACATAACTGTCATTCTTTAGGTTGTTGGGCATTTCCAGAACCCCAGAGGATAGACCTTATCTTAAACCTATGCTCCAAAGAAGTATCTAGACAATGATCACATTCACAGACTTCACTGCCAAATTCTATTGGTTAGAACATTGCATGAAAGTCCATATGTGCTTGCAGTTTATCCCATTTCAAATGTCAGTCTGTTCTTGAGGGAATTTTACACACACTAAACAACAGATAAAAATTACATATTTTCAGTTCTTCAGCTCTCAGCCCTTCATGCTATCCTGGATCCTCATTCAGAGAAGGTGATTTTATTAGATGAAGTGATTAACATCATCCTTTCACCTGCAATGTCAGAAAGAGGTGAAATGAGTGTAGATTTCCACCCTATAACTGATCCAGTGGTTCTATATATTCTTAATGGTGTCAGTCCCCTGGGCTTCCTTACACAGTAAGATAATGATGCATATGTCTGAAACTGTATGGGCTTTCATTAACAATGCCATGTAAAGGAGGCTAGGAAAGGGAAAGATTATACAGCCACCTACTCCTTCAAATGGATTATGAAGCGGACTTGAAAATAGAATCTGAAGTAGCTACATTTTGAGAATGTGTTATGTTCAGCATCGTTTTGAGCACCTGAGGCTCCTTTGCCATTATTGACAAAATGCTATCTTTACTTTACTGTATAGTGATGTTAAACATTATAAACTTTACTTGTGAAGTTCTGTAAATGATGACAAAAACTCAAGGTTGTAATGCTGAAGCCACAGAGTATGGAGGAACAGAAATTTGGTCTTTTCAAATTGTACTTACTGATGTTGGTTTTAGAGTTCCCTATGTCTTACCAACGACAGGCTAAATGGGCTTGTAATCACATACATTCAGATTGAGGTCCTATTGCAGCCTATAATTAAACCAGTAAACATTTTTGGCCTGTTTGAGGTGGATTTCAGAGTGGTGTAGTCATTCAGAACCTCAGACTTGCTAGACTGGAATGTCATGGGTAGGGAATTGTAGGATATCTGACAAGTGAGCCTAGAATGAAATGTTAGGATGCTGATATAGCAATAAAAGTTAGGTTTTCCAAGAGGAGCAAAATGAATATAATACAGTTTTATGTTCTTTCTTGGGTAGCAGGGATATATAACTTTGATAACATATTTCATTCTTAATTTGGGTGCTAAATGGCCTGCTTTTTCATATGGTGACATACTTGTTTTTCCTCAATCACGCTATGAACATTTTGAGTTTTTTAATGAGTTTGTATCAGCCAAGGTTCAACTGTTAATGATATAATGACGATTAAGATTTCATAAACATAGACATTGCATACAGTTTCACAAGAGAGACCTAAAATGAAGTTGTGAGATCATTCACACACTTTCTGAGCAGTTAATGGCTCAGCAGCTAGAGTGGAACTACAGCCTAAAATATTCTTTTCAGCTGTTGACAATATATGTTGAATAAAATGACTAATGACTAATGCTAGTGCTAATATCATGTTTGCAGATAAAACAATATTTTGAGGCATTTTACACATTTAAAAGATGTACAGCTTCAATGTGTCACAACATGATTCATTGTACTGAGACTACCAACATGGTTTATGTGTACCCAAATAATTGTTGACATGTATCTGGATATTTTTATAAACTGATATTTTTTCATCTGTATCTTGTCTTTTTTTGTTTACACATATCCAGCAGAATACACAGAATATAGCATTTCCACTTTGAAGGGTATTGTTTTTTAAAAAAGCTCGAGGTGCTAAAAACCTGTTCATGTGTAAATGAAAGACAGATTTAAAAATATGATCCCAAAATACTGGTCTACTTGTAATATCAAAATCTACGATAGGAGGAATATTTGGAAGGACTGCCTCTGCTGTTGCCTCCAGCCATGGGGCATGGTGGACACTGACCATCCCTGCAGTGGCGTTGAGTTCCCATGCACCATACCTTGGTTATGCTGCTATAACATAGTGCTTCCACAGACTTCTCATGCATCATGCAACTCTCTCTCTCTCTTTACAGATATGTACTTATGACACATATGATGAAGTGTGAATCATCTAGACTGGCCTGACTCATTTGCTTCCTCTGCCCACATACACTACAATCATCTCTGCTGAGTGTCATCCCTGCCTCTCACTGGTTGACCTCCCTGTCACCAACTCCTCCAGAGTGGACTGTGACCAATTTCACAGGAGGCCCATGCCAGGACCGACTCTCCTTCCTAAAGGTCCTGCGACCGACCCTTTGACAAAGGCACACAATATTACCCCTATGATCAATTTCGCTTCCTGAACTTAACATTGTGCCTTGCTGCTACAATCCTGTCCAGCTAAACTTTAGACAACCACCTATATATGACACCACCTATGTATCACAACGTAATGTGTCCTTTCCTCGGTCTCCCCATCTATAGAGCCCTTTTTCAAAAAAAAGAGAAGTGGGTGTGGTTAGGAGGTGCAGTTACTCTTTAAGCATTCTTTAATAATGATTGTTTACTTTGCGCCATGTGATTGCTATAAACAGTCTGATGCTTAGTGGTCCTGAAAGAAGTTTATTTGGGAAGGAAGTGAATTGTGTTATAATTGTGTGTGAACTTCAGGCAGGTTAGGGCTGTCCCAAATGAAGTAGGCTACTTTGTGCACATTTACCGGAAATTACAATCGTAACTTATTGAGCAGGGTTGTATTTTTATGTGCACAATTTAGTTAAACTAGCACAATTCTCTTGCACTAAACGGACACCTTCCAGTTCCTCTTGGATGCAGCATAGAGCCGTATGTATTTTGGAAACAGCAACTGGAAAAGGACATGGATGGAACATGGCCTACTTAAGTTTCTTTAGATTTGGTCGAGATTAGATTGCTTTCTTGTGTTGTAGACAGTATTTGTAATGTTTGAACTAATGCTCTCAGCAACAACCTCTGTTGCCAGCTTTAGTAAGGCTACATGCTTAATGTTGTAAAACTGCCAAAAAAATGCACATTTGAAATGGAGAAAGAAATGAGAATTATTCAGTGTTAAGTTGACATAATTGCTAAATTATAAAATGAATTATAAAATTATTAAATTAAATAAATTGTTCCGGGGTTGAGCACATAAGCTGGCGCAAAGCGAAAGCCAGGGAGAATTATTCTTTCACTGGTGCAAAGTGAAACATGTCTCATCATAACAAATATAATATAATTTCGTCATTGGTTTAGGCTGTAATGACCATAGGTAATATGAGATGACTTGCAGGCTTGCAGAAGTTTAGAACTACATTCTTTTTTCTGAGTTAACAAGTTTAATGTTGCCGTCATTCGCTGCCATATAGCAGAGTTTGGATATGCAAATGGGACAGAAATTTTGAATGAATGATGCGGGATGGGCTGTCATTTCTGCATTAGGCCTACTTTCTACATTACTACATATTCAGTTCAGAGGGATCTTTTTTGAGTTAATAATGAGTGTTTTGAAGCTGTCTCCTGGCTTACTCTACCACTTTAAAGTTAGCTAACAACCTATGAAAATGCACCAGAATGCAGGAAATGACCTGTATGTTTTGTGGGTGAGGACCAGCAGAGCCCCCACGATCACATTTTTCTATAAACCAATAAACATCACAACATCACGTCACATCACATCACCAAACAAATTTTGGTAACACTTTAGATTAGCATACACATATTCACCATGAACTAGCAGCAAAGTAACAAACTAGCCATTTGCTGTCACTGATTAACACCTTATACTACATGAGCTTATTCTACCCATAATAGACCATTTATTAAGAATTTCTTCAAAATAAACTCCTATTTACTGTTTATACATAGTAAGTTAGTTTTTGTATATGAATTATGATCTTTATATGCCTTGGTTAGTATGGGGCTTATAAGGCAGTAGTACAACAGGATGAGTTATTCTCCTTCAGTAATACTTAGAAAAGATTATTTATTCATAAGATCTTACTCACTATGAATAAGCAGTAATTAGGAGTTTATATTGGAGAAAGTTTAGTTAATGGTCTACAATGGGTAGAATAAGATTGTGCCAAATAAAATATTAATGACTTATAATGACTAACAAATGGCTAGTATGTTATTAATTTGCATGCTAATAAGCTACTAGTTAATGCTGAATATGTGTACCCTAATCTAAAGTGCTACCCTGATTTCAAACTCAACCCAGGCAGAGAAACACAAACCCCTCAATCTTAGCGCCTGATTATAATCAATGTTTGGGGAGCACAACATTATTTTTTGTCATAGGGCCCAACATTTCTAGCGGCACCCCTGTAACCCCCCTCCAAATAAAAGCATTTAAAACCAATAAAAAGGGTACACAGTTTGTCTATTATTGGAAAAAAGTATAGAATGAATGAGAATCAGATTTCATTTGTCCCACTGATTTCTTCCAGTGCAATCTCTTACACTATGATAATTATTCATTCATATCACTGTCAGCCCATCCTACCTAGTATCTTTCAATGACTTTATAAGGGAGGTGTGTGGGTTTAACCATCATATGAATCTTAATTTCTGTCCTGCCCATTGTGTGTCTTTAGATCATAAAAGCTTTATCTTTTTTCCTCTCATGCTGTTCATTCCATTTGATGTGCACACACACACACACACACACACACACACACACACACACACACACATGCATACATGCAGACACTTACACACGCATTGAAATAACGGAATTACTGACATCGAAGCGGGGAGACTCAATGAATTCCCTCATTATCACCATGGCAACGTGGCCTTACAAATGTGAGCTGCCAGTTTGATATGGAAGCACTGGGGGTTTGGCTGAGTAGTGCTCAGTTCAAGCCATTGTATTTTCCATGAATTCGAGGCTAGAGTGGGACTCCTTCATAGTCTTCAAACCTTTCCCTGTCTCCCTCTCTAAGGCCTGCATGAGAAGGCATTCTTAAATACATGTGCCGACAAGCTGGGGCTCACTCTCACATCCCAGTTTTCACAGATGACACAGAGTCTTTTTGTACATTTACTACAGGAAGAAAGGGACTCCGACAGATTTGCCATTCCAAAAAAAAGCAGCTTTCTCCTAGGGCTCTCTGCACAACAGTAGCACTCCCTGCACTGCGCTGTGCCATTTTGTGCTGTCAGGCCGTGACGGCATGCCACTAGACATGACAGAGAGCTTGGACTCAATGCCAAGTCTGTTCCTTCCTATGGAACACACTGACAGTCTACAACATTCTCTCAGTTGCTGTTCAAATCTTGTTCAATTGCTATAAATAACTGCAAATCAAATAATATTCAAACACTACAAAATATAACTACAAGGAGTGTGATTGGCCAACTCACCCTCTGCGTTACTAGCTGGTGTGTATCAGCAATGGATTTAGCAACGTGCTAGCACAATTAATGATCTTGCAGGTAGATACATACATAGGCCTAGATGTAAATGCGTATACTTAAGTGGACCACACAGGCAGTCATGTACATATACTGTACATACAAAACCTGCTGAAGGCAAATCGTGTATAGACACAGCAACAGTGCTCCTGTGCAAGCCACTGAACACCAAGCCAGAACTATGGTCCTGACAATGTTATGGGTTATAGTTATGATTTATGGCTTATATATGACTCAGACTGAAGTACATCTGCTGGCACAACCAAAAAGTTAGTTGCTTTCAAATTGTGATCTGCTCTTTGCTTCTCTCACAATTGTCATTGCTTAACATGTAAAAACCAAGTAGTTCATGTTTAGCAATCTTAAGACCTGAAAAGAACTGCATGTACTAAACTGAGGGAGGGCTGTAAGTTGCAACACTTCAAAAGCTTGGAGAAAGCCAAAAGAGAGAGATTTTGTGCCACAGGGGACTCTATTTAGAGCAATGTCAGACACTCAGCCACGGCAGCAGTCTGCTTTTGCATCATCCCCGCTGATCACATTTTGATCTTGAACATGGCATTCTCTCTCTCTGAGCTAGCTCCCATGAGTACTCTGTGCAAGTGTCTTTACATTACTTTCTTCCATCTGAGGGATGTGCTCAGTTGGGCATAATGTTTTCAAGTAGCCCAAAGCTGTGAGTTGAGGATGCGTTATTTACTGAAGTTATATTTTATGGTTGCTCCTCAAGACCACTGCACTTAATTAGAAGACTGAGTTCTATGTTTCATAATGATGTGTTTCTTTTCCAATCTGTGGCTTCTTTTCAGTTTATGCAGTGACACTATAACTAACCGAAGTTCCACTTTTTAAAATTTATAGATCATTGATGAACTTCATACATTTTTGACAGACTGCAGAGATATGGTTAATCTTCCATTTTCATGCTTTCCTCTCCCATGGAGTAAAGCTCTTACTAATTACCAGCCCCAGTGGGGTGGCAGAAGGCAAATCAAGCTAGAGCGAAACTTTGCAGATGACAAAGGCAAAATTCTTCATTGATTTAAATAAATAAATAAATAAAAAGATACATGATTATTTTGATATTTGTTCTAGTACCACTTCTGATTAGGACCATTTGGCCATGCCTCATACCAGATTGGGACGGAGCTTCCATATTGGTGCCCTCTGTGTAGCAAGGTACCCCTCTATATGCCCTTTTTTGGTGCATAACACACCTACAAACACACACCTTTTCAGCAAGGCATTGTCTCTAATCCCCTCCCTCCAACTCAGTCAAACCTTGGATCTTGAAAGGCACAGTATGAAATCACTGTTGTTGTTTGTTTGTTGTTGTTGTATTGTGCATTTCTAAGAATTTCAAAGGAATCAGATTTTGATAGAGACTAAAATTTCACCCACTGATATTAGGCCACATTTCTTGTGCCAAAAATATAAAATTTGGAGTATTTCCCTTATTACTTGTAAAGCTAATCATACATTTACCATTAGAAACTATTAATTAATTAATTACTATTAAAACTGTTAAGTAAACACATCCTCTTAAAATGCCTCTTGAGACGACAAGCTCAATGGGATCACATCCAGACTAGCAATGTAGAGAGATGATTATTGAGTGGAAGTGTGTAGGAAGGCATGGCCAGGTTAACATCAAATCATACCATCACATTTTATTGGCATTATGGCCATGACAAAAAAAATCATTTTCTGTGGAATTGCCAATATAAATTTATCAGATTGATTCACAGGGAGGCATTGATCTTAGGACCATGATAGTAAAGCTGGGTTGTCTGCTGTGCACTCAAGCGGATTGTTGATCAATCACATCTTCTACTGTACGTTTGAAATTTACTGCCCTTGTCTTACTGTACATAATAAATTGCCTAAAAGTTACAGTGTCATCTCTCCGACATCTCTCTCAGACTTGGAAAAGATCGAATAGTAGCAGAAATATGTCCTATCATGTCCTATCGTCAGTCACTGGCCCTGGACAGAAATGCAGAGGAAAGAATCCTCAAAAGACTGATAAAGACAAGACCTCACAGAACATAAAAAACTCTAGAGAAAAAATCTAAACACATAAGACAGGAAATAGCTCCCTTGAGTCTAAGCCGACTCTCCTCAGCAAGGTGAACTCCAATAACACATTTACAGGGCTGCTTACTTTCCCATCCCAATCATGTGCTTTCATGGGGATGATTAAATGCCAGTGTCAGGGGCATGTTTGGCCACCCTAACCACAGCTGACTGGGACCTCCAGGACAGCTATTAACCTCTACTCTTTGTGAGGCCAGGAGACAAGGCCAACATAATAGAGTGGCCTGGCCTATTTTGTGTGTACTCATTACTGTAGCACAGTGTTCTTAGTGGATCCACCAGAGGTCAAAAAAACAAATCCAGAGAGTTTGACTGCGGAGGTTACAAAGACAGGAGGAGGGAGCAGACAGCATCAGGGACTGGTGAGGAATTGAGACAGAGGATAGTGGGGACAGTGCAGCTTGTGCTTGTGGATCTATTTCATGAAAGCATGCAACACAAACTACTACTTGAACACATCTTTGTCTATCAAAAGGGTATGACATATCATATCTATGAGGAATACATGTTTTATTTATTATGTTGTGTGTCTTTATGTCATAAGAAACATCCCATCACTATAGTGTGTGACAACCTAAAAAGGGTGTGCAAGGAAATTTTAACATGATTTAATGGTCTGTTGGTAAAGCAAATCACTGCAGCCAATGGTAATTACATGCCAGACAATATTATGGACTGCTCTGATTACAACTCAGCCCTGGATTGGAGAGCACAGTTGCTAAATGCATGTTAACTTACAAGACATGGTCCCCTCTCTTGTTTATACCATTGGCTCTTGAATTGTGTGCGTCCTCAAACCAAAGTCGAGTGAACCCTCACAGCGTAAGGAGAGGGAACCGTGATGTTTTTAACATACTCTCATTCGTCTATTTTATCCCAGTGGCTTTTCTAATGTGGACACGCCAGAATTGGACATCTGCTTAACAACTCAGAGCTGGCAAGACTATGGTCTATGGCTGCCATCGGCATTTCTGAGAAAGCGCTCTGTCTGTTGCACGATACGGCAAAGACAGGTTGCTTTTATGTGATGCATTTTCTGTTCCAAGTCAGCTAAACTGACCCATATTCAAAATGCTAAACTTGAGTAGAATAATTATATTCTGTGAACTTCAGAGAAAAAAATATTGTCCCGAAAAATAAGTCCCAATGTTTCTCCTCTTTGGTGATGAACATGATGTAGGTAGGTTTCAGTTTGGAGATTTTATTTCAACATTATTTCTAAGGTTTTGCCTTTTTCTTTGACTGTTTGAATCAATACAAGCTGGTGGATTTGAAAGCTTTATCCAAACCCCAAATGGATGACATCATTACTCACGATACTCAGAAGTACCTGACATGCAGCACTCAACCACTTTGAGGCTCACTAAATAATTCAAGGCATTTCTCTTTTCTCTCAAAGAAATGTCTGACTTGTCCCTTAGAATACCAAGTGTCCATTTGGGCCCACACATTCCACCAATGCCTATTTAAAGGCCATGCTTTACAGTGATAAGTGTTTAGTCCATCCTCTTTTCTTTTTTTCCACTTCCAAAGCATCAATTTGGTTCCTCCACCCACAGCCAGGAAACACCCTTGTGTGCAGGGCCAGGCTTAGGCAGCCAACTCTAGGTCCTTCAGCATTTCATAACAAGATCTCCAGGGTGTGTGTTTCTTATTGTACTCAGGATGATTTAGTTTCCCCAACAGCTCTACTATGCATGATGAAAGAGAGGCACAGAATTTCAATGGAGCCTCTTACAAACAATGCCTTTATTCATTTAGCTGTTCCCACAAGTCTTCCCATTGCATACAGTTGCATCTATAACTATAACCATTGCACAAACAGGTCTCACATTAGGACTGATTAAGTCTGACCAGTTAGTGACAATGGCTAGATCCTTTTTGTTTTACCTTTTTCAAATACACAAGTCGAGACGAGTATTGCTTTCTTTCCTTGCAGGAAAAACAAAGAAGGGCACAGCCCTTGCTTGTTTACCGTCACAAGTGGGCAACCTCGTAAGTGAGACATACATCTTGTTGCTGAACTAGACCTTGTGAAATATTTGTCTAGGGTCGGATGGTTTCTGAATTTCTGAAGGGAAACCACTTTTGTCTGACTCTCCATCAGTGCACTGCCGGAGATCATAGCTAGTGGCTATGGATGGGCATGGATTTCAGTCAGGGAGATGCCTACTGTATTGTGATTGATTTGCCACATCAACTTGGCAAATGATTCTGTGTAAACATGGGTTGTAAACCAACCAAATTCTCTTTTCTGTTAGATGTGCAGACAACAGTAGGCTACATTGCACAAGTAGATTTCATGTGGGAGGTCTCTCAAGAGCTCAGCTGTGTGTGTGTGTGTGTGTGTGTGCGCGTGAGAGAGAGAGAGAGAGAGAGAGAGAGAGAAAAGAAAATAAGTAGATGCCTCATTGACTCCAGAGTGGGCGAGAGATAAATCAGTTGACTGTAGGTGTTCACAGGCAGGTGGGGAGAGAAATTAGTCCTCTCTTATGAAAACTGAAGTTGCCTATGGCTGATAGAATGTTCAGGCATCTCACATTCTCTCACTCAAGTTCTACCTGATATTATTTTCATGGCATTTTGATGGTGCCAGTCATAACTAAAAATAAATATATAATCCTTACCAGCTCATCCAGTTACAAAGCAAACAGACCATGACATTCTATGCAACATGCACCATTTGTACATTAAGACAAATGATTTTGTAAGTGAAGCTACATGAAAACTATAATAGGGAAGGTAGTATTTCAAGCAAAGTAGTATGTGTGTTATATGTCGATCATTATTGTATTGTTATCATGATATTCTGATTCCATTTGAAGTCTGTCAAAATAAACATTTCCTTCATTTGGCAAGCAAGACCAACAGATGTTGGGTGTAATTATAATCCCTGGGAGATTTTGTCTGTGCAATTAATCACAAACCTCTCACTGGTAATTACTTACTCAGTTTGTTCATCCTGGGCAGGAACTCTTAATGAGGGTCAACATTTTGTGAGACCACCAATTCCCATTGTAACAGCATACAAAGGTATCACATGCCTGGTCAGGCGGTGTATTATAGCACATGGGTCTTATTGTGGATGCATTAGACCTTGTTTAATTCAATATAATATGAGTCCATGACCTCAGTATCAGACTGCTCTACCTGGACAATGACAGCCTCTGTGGACAGCATTAGGAAGTGTATCAGCCTATAGCTGCCTGTTTCCTCTTAGCTTCTGGAAGCAAATGAAAAACAGTACTGCACATTTTACTCCAGATGAACCAATGAATAAGTAAACAGGATGCTCTAGAATTCTCTTTTTTCCCCTGAATTTCAGGGATGAAGTGGTTGGGGGTGGCACTTATGCTGTGGCACTATGGGAAGCCCATAATAGAGCGAGCTACCCTACACTGCACAAGGCCACAGCATTCGCTTGATCCAGTCTGTCATTTCCTGTTTACATGGGCACGTTATCAGGAACAACCAAGGTGTTTGTTGACAACACATATCACCACGAGAGAGGAATGCTGAGATAACACTGCATGCTGAATCAGTTTAGCTCTACAAAGACTTAGCCCTGGCAAAAGCTGCCTCTTACATGATCTGCTCTAAAGAAGGTTTTCCTTCCATTTGGCATAATGCTTGTGCATTGCTGAATATGTACCCACTCCAAATCTCATTCAAACATGGCATAAAAGTAGTTCTCCTTATTGACAGTCCTGCATTTCCCTTTCCAGTGGGGTGTGTGGAATGGTGATGTTGCTCCTGCTCTATACACCTAAGGGCTCAGAGAGCCTTATCAACACCCAGCACCTGACAGCACAAGATAAGTAAGAGCAAACACAATTCAGATGCTGTGATTTACATGTCTGTAGATAGTCAAGACTGCAATTACAGTAACATTTCACATACATTTATATGCAACAATAATAAATAACACAAATGTGGTTGCTGTTGAAAATTATTTTTAAAAAATCATAAATTATTTATAAAATCACCATCTCTATCTATTTGCCTTTTTCATTTCAGTACAGAGCCACAGCATGAATTTTTAATCAGCTGAAAAATGCTCACCTCTGGTCCGGCACCAAATCCTGGCCTGATAAATGATGACAATTAAACAGATTTCCTAGCAATTCTCTTCATTAATGCAAGAAAAGCTGGCCAGCCTGCTAATACCATGTCACCATTCTCCAATTAGCTTCCAATGAGCCAGGGCTACATTAACTGACAGTAGAATGAGAGGCAGCAGTGAAGTATTGAATCCACCCTTCTTGTTCAGCACAGCCTAGCAAATGAATGCGTCTCTTGGTTGAAAAGCAACCTATATGGTTTACATTTACATTTATGCATTTAACAGACGCTTTTATCCAAAGCGATATGGTATACATGCACAGCCACAAACAGCTTTCAAATGATTAAATACCTCTCTAAATCAACAAGAAATAGTGCAAAGCGCATGGGAGGCCTTTGCAAAATAGGCCTATATGTTCTCTGTTAACACAAGCTATAGGGCAAAATAAAGAAAGCATGCTTTATGCATCCCAACGGTTTAGAATCACGCACCAAGCAGAAAAACATAGAGAGACTTAATCAAATAGAATCCAAAACACATTGATGTTTTCGTTTCTATAGACAAATCTGCCAGGAAATTTGTGGCCGTTGCCATCTTGCAGCACCACACACTGGAAGCAAATGACAGTCACGGCATAATTGCAAATAAAGAAGCATTGGCAATGTATGGCAGTAGCCCCCAGTCACTCACTAAGGTACCAATAGTCGCCATGGTTATAGTTGTGAAATCTGCTGACACTGATGTTAGGTTGCTAGCATAATCATTAGGTTGCTTTAACCAGGTGGCTACAACTAGCCCACATTACATTAAACATGAACCTAATATTTTATATACATGATATATAACCTCCTGGCATGATATCAGCTCCAAAACGTGAACTAGGTCAGAACTGTTTGCACTCCAGATAGGTTGACAACGTTAATATAATGCTAACCATAGATCTGAGACAGGCAGCCTCAGTCATAGCGGTAGACCCGGGGCACAGTGCAAATTTCATAAAGTTTTATTCCAAAACGTGTCTTTTACCACCTCTACTGGAGTAGCCATACACCGTACAAGTTCTTCCCGACATCGTATGAAGCAATACAAGGAAAAAAGAAAAGATGAAAACAGCAGTTTAGAAAAATTCCACTAGTAGCATCCATTGACATGCATGCAGTCTTCCTGACGGCAATGCCCCAGCAATAGCGGCACCATTAACTTACGCATTTCGTCGGCTTTATCTATAATGTTTATGTTAATTCACAGTCATGGTGAGCACACTGTGTACAGTGTTCTTCTGACATATAACCAAATCACAACTGCATTAATCCTCATTTGGCATGCAGGAATAATCCCCTGTGCCAACATAATTGCTGCTTTTTAGGTAAAAATTATGAAACCAAGAAATATAGTTTGAGCATTAAATTCAGACCATAAGCTTTGTCAGTATCATTTATATGGAAGAATTTAAAAAGCATGTACTATACAGTATATACACATTGTGAAAACACAAGAACTTTGAACATTTATAAAGTGACTGATTATGAATGAGATTGCAATTTAGCAACACAAGCCTGAACTTCCAATTTTATCTTCCCCATTTTGTCTCTTTGCATGTATTCTGGTAAATGGTTAGTACCAAGTCCCAGATGACTGTGATTATTGTGATTTATACATGAATTCATTCATCATCAGAATAAAACACAACACCCAGTGCAGATGGCTCTACCATTTTGGAGGAGACCAGCATGAGCCATTAACAGAAATTACGCCTATGCACAAGTGGATGGTAGAATGATTGCAGCAATTGTCTGATGAGGTTTTATTTATTACATTTTGATCTAAAATGTTGTCTAAAATGGCCTGCTCAAGCAAGCTGTGGTTGTTTATGCAATCAAGGCTGAGTTTGAGGTAATCACTGTAATACAAAGCATGCAATCGTAGTACAAATGTGTAGGTAGGTAAGAGCTGTACAGACTGTTGCTGATTCTTTATCATCTGTGGATATATAGAGCAACTCTTGAATATAATTAAAATCTAAATAGGCAGCTTCAAGAGAGTTCAATCAGCTGTTCCCACAGGGCTTTAACATTCCTCATGTTATCTTGGAATGGAGTTTGGCAATGAAACAGAACATTCAAGCATTGTTTTTGTCTTCAGCTTTGACATGGTCTATACCAACATAAAATACCAACACAATGTATACATACCAAAGTGCTTCAAAACAAAATATAATATTTTGTGAATCGGACTCTACAGCTTATGAATTTTCTATCTATTTTCTATCTCCAATTCTTCATACAGTAAACAATGAACAAACCAACAAAGCTTGCTGGTAGTCAGTTGGGCACTAGTTGTGCAGTGTATTTGTTAGTAAACTGCCCTCCCAAAACCTTAGAGATGAGCAAGTAAGTGAAATAGAACCCTGAGGTTTTAGCTCACTTGTTAGCACACTTGATTCCCAGCCTGCGGTGCTGGGAGGTGTGGGCTCAAGTCTGGGTGAGTGCAGGACTGAACGACATGGTAAGATGTAGTGCTATGTCTTTGTCATTATAGTTAATATATACAACTTTCCTTTTTCATGAATGATGCTGATATTGATCATGTTTAATATAGTGCATAAAATGTAAAACGTGTAGTAAGTGACTATGAACTTGGCTAAAGAGTCAACACTACTTGTCCGTATATTGTTCCTTTTGACTGCTGTCACTAGTACACGACTTGCTAATACATAGCAGTCAACAGAACATGTAACTATATAATGATAAATGTAAAGAATAGACTAGACTGTACTGAAAGACTACAGTACTACTGTACTGAAAGAATTTTGTTTAAATACCACTGAATTGAGTAGGTGTATGCATTTTCTCACATAAAAGTTTATAAATGCCCACACAAATGAAGTGATAGCCTAATAGACAAGAAAAATTGGTAACACTTTATTTTAAGGTGCCCACATAAATGTGTCATGAGCCTGTTATAAACATGACATGACACATCATTAATGTCACATATCATTCACCGCTTCACCGTTTCAGATCCTGCAAATGTAGTAACCACGAAATCTATACTGGAGGCAGCCGAGAGAGCCTTCATTTCCCCCTGTAATGAGCCATTTAATCATCAAAGTGACTATGAAGCTGGTAAATTAACCTAAAAACATTGCCTGGTGTGCCTTTAATGTTCATGATGTGTCATGTCATATTTATATGTCCCTTATGTAGACACCTTCAAATCAAGTGTAACCAAAAAAATCTCTGCTTAAACTAGAGGAAAGAAGAGATCTTTCAATGATCATGGTGAAAACATGCATATAGCACCTTGTGGTCATTCTATTACACATATATCTTCATTTTTTAAACTTGGAGACACCTGCTTTTACTCTGGCTCATGTTTCACTATACTGACTGCCCATGGACAATTGTTCATATGCTATAACGGCCACTTTGACAACCACAAACACAAACTTGGCATTCAGGGATTCCTGTGTGAAACACAAATATGGAGGCAGCCTGGGAAGCAACTGGGAGAAAATACTCCCTACTAGAAAAAAATACTAGAAAAATATCTTGTTTAGGCTTACAAGACAACATACACACAGCTAGAATACAGACAGAGAACTTGAATATTACATGTTCTATTAGGAACTTCTCCATTTCTAAGCATACTGTTGATTTTTTTATAACCTTGAATTGAATAATTCTTTCACGACATGCTTGACCTTTTCTCTTTCTGATGTTTCAGTTCTACAGAGTAACCGTGAAAGTTAAAAGGTTGTTGCATATTAATGGAGTCAGCAAAATCAACTGCTCTAGATGGTAAGGTGTTGTCTACCTCCCACAAGGTCATCTCTGTTTTAAACCATTAATACACCTGCAATGGTAACATGAGCATTGAATGCATGAACAATCTTACCATGCCATGTAGGGAATTCTTATGTGGCAGATGGCTGTGAATCTTAACTACTGTAATCTGGGAGCTTGCATTTACATTAAAACAGACTTGCACAACCTTTCCCCAAAAGAATGTGTGAAGGACAATTATATGAGTGTGAAATATGGTCCCCAATGTTATATTCTCTTTTTTCTTCCTTCACATGTCATTTCTTAACACTGGCTGGCATCCTCGCACCTGTCCTTCAAAAGTACCTTGTCATTGCTGAGGTAACGTCAACCTGACAGTAGTCTTCTAAATCACACATGAACCAGTACTTCATTCTTCCCAATCTCTTGTCTATCCATTATCATTTTCCCTCTCCTCTCTTCCCTATCCTTATCCTCTCATATATTTATTTATTTGCCTACTTCAAATGATTAATACCTGCTCCAGGGTTTCATGGCCTCAGGCCTGCACCAGTTTCTCCTGGCTGTCTCCCTATCAGGTCTGTAACAGAGGCTGTGTGTAAGGGGATGATACACTCTGCTGGGTATTTGACACTTCCAACCAGTAGACCCCTCTTTCTCACTTTCTCTCTCTCTCTATCTCAGTATCCAGCTCTCTTTATGCTAGAATCATTTGTCAATATACTTGAACCCCCTTTAAATCAGTAATCAACCAGCTTGCCTAAGAATAGAACAATGTTTGAAACAAAGCCAGTGCACTGTTGTTATTGCAGAATGAAAACATTTTGTCTTTGTACAGCTCAGCTGCACATGCATTTTATGCCTATGTTATCTTATGGAGATGTAATCTATAATCTATGAAACAATCTGCAAAAAAGATTTGTAACCACTTGACTAGTTGTAGGAATACTTGCTGACTTTATTTATTTATTTATTTAAAATGAAAACAAAGGTTGAATGAACGAGCAAAATTGGCAAAATCACAAGGGCATAAATAGTCAAATGCATTCTCTGAAGATAACATTTATTTAAAAGTTGAAATTAATGTATATTTTCATAGTTCTATGTTTTAGCTTGTTTACATTTTTGATTAGTATCACATTTTGGATTGAATTATTTTCTTGTTATTAAACAATTTTAATTCAGCTTTGATAAAACCATTATTTCCGACCCTAAAAAGTCCAACCTAGGTTGTTTAAATGACTACCCCCCTATAGCGCTGACTTCAATTGTGATGATGTTTTTTGAAAGGCTTGTCAAGAACATCATCTGTTCATCCATTTCTGGCTCATTAGACCTTCTTCAATTTGCTACTCAAATTAAAACCTTAGTGAGAGTGTAACTTACTAACAGGAAATTGGCAGGAGATGAAAACGCAAGAGTGTGATAGAAGTGCAGTAGAAGGTCGTGACACCAGCTTGGAACAACAGATGAGAATAGTCTGAATTGACATGTGCAAGGTGTTGGAAGTGCTAGACACCGTTCCTTGCAGGAATAGAGTGACCAGGGGTAACACAGGGCTTTAAGAGGGTAAGGTAGATGGGAGCAGATCCATCAATCACCCTGTAGGCCAACATTAGTGCTTTGAATTTGATGTGATTGTAGGTAGTAGGTTAGGTATGGCCTGATCTTCCTTATGTTGAATAGAGAAAAGCGACAAGGCCAAGCTACAGAGGCAACGTGAGCAGCAAAGGTTAGCTGGTCATCAATCATGACGCCTAGGTTTCTTGCAACCTTGGTGGGAGCATTGGATAAGGAGTCTATCTTAATGCTGATGTTGTGATGTATGGTTTGCTTAGCTTGGAGGACCAGTTCAGTTTTGGAGAGGTTTAATTGGAGGTGATGTTCTTTCATTCATGCAGATATGTCTGAAGGACAGTCAGAGATTTGTGTTGACACACTGCAGTCACCAGGAGGAAAGGACTGATAGAGCTGGGTTTCGTCTCCATAGCAGTGATAAGAGAAACCATGCGAGTAGATGATTGGACCCAGTGAGGTAGTATACATGGCAAAGAGAAAGGGCCCTAGCACTAAGCCTTGGGGCACCCCTGTGGTGAGGTGGTGTAGTGCAGATGCTTGCTCTAGGCATGACACATTGAACAATCGCCCAGTGAGATAGGATTCAAACCATGGGTACGCTTTTCCTTTGATGCCCATATTTGCCATTTTGTTCAGTAAGTAAGTGGTTGACCGCTGGGGTCAAAAATTCAAGGCAGACAACTTGGCGGATCACTGCAGTCTTTAATCGCGATGCCAGAGACAAGCTACCCACACAAAACCTACACAAGGTGTGCTGAGTAACTAGCCCATCTCCTTGGAGACTAGGATTCCCTTTTGTACCCCCCAGACTACACATCACATGTTTTAAAACAAATTGCAGACCCCCATGCCCTTCCTTTGACCTCTTGTCCTTCTGTTGTTTTTGCTTATCTAGGTTTCATTATTCACTTTTTCGGAACTCCTGGTGGAGCCAAATCATGACCTTTCTGGTTTTCACCAGCACTTTAAGTTACCCATTAACCACATTTTGCTTGGTTGATTGTCTTATTCCTCAGGGTAGGGTTTACACAGGGCATACATTCTGTGCCACATTACTATTCTCTTTTGCTGACATTTATTTCTAGAAAGAAGAGCTTGGTTAAAGGTGGTGGGAAAGGTATCCATAGGTAGTGATGCATTGATCACATGTGTGGTTGCTGTCACAATGGTAGAAGCCATGGCCTGTAAAAGAGTGGTTGGAATAGGGTCCAGTGGACAAGAAGTAGGGCAGCTGCCTGTAAGAAGCTTAGATACCTTGTCCTCTGGGAGAGAAGTGAATGAAGAAAAAGAAGCAGTAGGTTTAGAGAAGCTCAAATGACGAAGCTGTGAAGAAGAGTGAGACAGTATCTGTGTTGGTGGGTCAGAGAACCAGCTAATTGCTGCAACTTAGTCAGTAACAAATGCATCAAAGGTATTAGCTGTAAAGTTGGTTGCAGGAGGTGGAGGTGGTTTGTTTAGTAGAGATTGTCAAGTGTTTTAATGGAAGACATGGCGGGATCCACCCTAATGGATTCAAACAACCCCTCAAAATCACAGATACTTGACCATAACTACCAGTAGGCAGGGGGCTATTTTTAATGTCAATTTTTCTAGATGCCTAAACCATCATGAGTCAAAAACTTCAATTGTCATCCCATCTGATTGTAAAACATGAATCTAAAGTAAAGTCCCAATAGCATTTAGTAACTCCTAAATCTCTTAAATCTGTTATTAGGTAACAAGAAAACTTTTTTTACTGGTATGCATTTTGAATAGATCTACTAACCAAGGGATCTTGGTGATCCCAAGATGCTCCAACAGTAGTTCTAGTTTCAGTTGTCTGGATGTCTTAGTTAATATTTTAATTGCAAATGGGGCATTTTCAAGCACATACCATTTTTATAGCAATTCTCTGTTCTACAGAAGTGAGCACACGTATCCAAATGTATAGTCTGTTGTCTTTCCCATGTTGAAAAATGTCTGGGGCATTTGCCCTCTGTTTTATTTAATTTTTTTAATCATAGTGAACCACAAAGTCATGGAATACTACTTGAAAACCCACAGACACTTTGGTTAACTCTAAGAAGTTGAATATGTGTTCATCATTATATATATTCATCATTTTTATGGGGGTCCCAATAATTGTGGCAATTGTGCAAAGATATTTATTTCTTTTTTATGCATTGTATTTTGTCCAGATAAATTTCTTTCTATTTGAGATTAAACTATTATCTATTATTTTCATTGTAAGTTTAACTAATTCCAAGGATTCTTTTCCAGGGGTGTATTTTCTGGTAATTAACTTTTATGTTGGTAAACAATTGTATAATGATGCTATAGCTATGAGCTAATTACAAAATGAACCCTGAGCTGGTGAGGAACATGGAGAGCTTACTAGTCTGGCTTACTTTGGATAGTAAACTAGTATAACTACAGTATACAACTCAAATGTATGCCTAATATCAATCTACCTTACTGTACCCTACCCTATCTACAAAAATATACTTACAATCAACATACTGAATCATAACTTAAGTGCATTCTTACAACATACATACTTTCATTGTTGGCATTTCATAAAACAAAGGTCAATAGTTAATATGCAAATTTGGAGCACATTCTCAAAAGGCTACAACAAAATATTTGTGTCAGTTTAAAAATAAGTGAACCTATTTTGTTTGTAATGCCACATTATGCGAAGGACTGTTCCTTGTTTACCAAGAGAAAGCAAAAGGGAGAGAGAGAAAGAGGGAGGGTTTATGTAACTGATATACATTCATACACAATGGAATACTTTAGTTGATAGATGCCATAGGACCAATGGTTTCCTCTCAGCAACACAGTCTCCACTCCATATTATAGATGGTACAGAAGCCGAGGTGCCATCTCCCCATCTGCTGCTAAGCACCAGGGTGGTCAGCTCTCTGAAAACCTCAGCAATCTGCACTGGTCAAATTAGGCTAATGTACTTTTAAACGCACACCTCCCAAAAGAGCTGAGTGATAGATTGATATGGTTGATAATACCTGTGTAAAACTCATTCTGTCTCCAACTCTCTCATAAATAAATACTGCCGCATTTACTAATAGCATGTCCTTCAACTGAAAAGTGCACAAATTAAGTTAGTGGTAGTGATGTAAATACCCTAATTGTTTTTTATGTAAACTCTATTTGCAAGTCAAGTTGGGAATATTTACTGAATATTCAAAATCTGGTTACCTTTGGAAGTTATCAGGTTTGCATGCAGTTAATACCTGATGGAGTCTGAGAAGATGAATCTATCTAGCCGGCTAGCATTTCAGATCTCATTGAGAATTCATTTAGAGAAGCAGTGAGCTGTAAATGCCGTCTTGATTGGTCTGGGATACCGAGGAGATGCAGTGGTGAGATTCCACCCCGAAGGGATTCAACTCCATTTGGTTCCATTAACTGGAGAGGTGGTTGTCAAAACACTCATTTCTTCAGATACCTGGCTGATTAATATGGAGGTGGTACATAGACTATAATGAGGGAACTATTTCTGTCCCTTCCAATAAACTGACAGCCTAATGTGTCAATGAGATCTTATTTTTGTCTATAAACTCTTTTGGTAAGAATAGGCTATAAATTAAAGGTAAGAGTTAAGGCAATTCTGTGCTAAACACCTTCCCACCATGTCTAGTAGTAACCTATGATTAGCCCAGACCGGTAGGCAGTTTGGCTATGTGTGTTTAGACATGCAATTAGTGAAAAATATGCAGTAACATTTAATTTTCTAAGCCTTGGCATTCTCTCACCTCTAATCGTTCAGCATCACCTGTAATGATGTTCAAAGCAGGTGCAAGAGCTAAAATAGTTTATTGTGACACTAGAGGGAATGATTCATCATTATTTCATTGTTTGTGTGTGAATAATTGTCGCCCGACTCACACATCTCTGGGCCATTATACAATAACAAAAACATGTTGTATTGATTCTCTGAATATGCATGAAGCTGCACTGCCTTATTAGTTCCCATTCCAGCATACAGCACAAAAAGCCACCCCTATTAGCCACACACACGGCACACTTCCCTATTGTGTTGAACAAGAGAAGCATACCACACAGCTGATGAAGGCTTCAGTCATCATGCTACAGAGGAATGCTGGGAGTAATAATAGAGAACATTCCTCTTGAATAGCATCCAGGAAGTGTTAGCCTCATGGATCAGTTATTAAATCCAGTGTCACAGATCCCGCCACATCCGCCTTCTCACAGTCTCTGGTGTCTCTCACTCAGCTGACACAGCTGTGCCTCTGTCTGCTCACACAGACATTTGTCTATGAGACCATACATCATCTGAGGTCAAAGACTGCTGAAATGCCAGCACACTGAACAGTGAACAAGCAAGCATCTATAATGATCATCATTAGTTTATGCTTTTTGATGAAATTATTGAGTGAAATTAAGATGGTCTCGAATGTGGATGGAACCAGATTATATCATTTACATGATACTTATTTTTTTTTAAATGTATCACCATATTTGCATGTATGATCCACAGATGATACATGTTTATAGTCAGTGCTTTAAGTGGAAAGAAATACTCATCAAGTACTCCCCTTATTCAACTATTGCCAGGTAAATTAGGTAGGTAACAGCAGATCATTAAGTGATAAAAAGTGCCTAAAATTGAGGAGTGCCAGTACTCAGTACTGGTGCATACGGGCTCACTTAAAGCATTGTTTATAATTATTTATTTCAAGTCCTTTTGAGCTCTGTAACTTCATTCATTCATTCACCCTTGCCTTTGGGTATCATTTACATTGCTAAATAGATGTAAAATGTTCATCATGTACACTGTACCTCTAAAAAAGGAGATTAAAGTGTGGATCTTTCCAGTGACTTTTATTAGGTAAGATATAATGCCTTAGCACAATGAGTCTCTTTGCTTTACCCTTTCGAAAGCAGTTTCCATGTAAACAAATATTTGCAACTCCTATTCAACATGCTTCAGTGGCCACAAAGAATAGTTTTATTCCTCCCTGTTCTGAAGGCAAGTCTTTGAAGCAGTCTGTCTTGTAGAGCAATAAATGTGACATCATGCATATTTACTTGTGACATATGACTGTCAAATGCAATTGCTGCCCTGCCTGCCAGCTGGTGTATTGGTAGATAGGACAACAGACAGGACGCATAATTTCCTCTCCCCCACCCCACTCTCCATTGGCACTGACTATGAATTATGCAGAGCATAAATATAGAACTGTCTGATCAGTCATCAAGTTCACAGATAAAAGGCATTTCATAAAGCCTGATAAATTATATCTAAAAAATGTCTGCATCTTATTTTAGTTACATTCTCAGTAACACAGACACTGATGTTCTAGTAATCTACCACATGAAAGAAAAAACCTGATCAGCGTTAATCCTATTAACCATAAGTGGTTTATAGCGTGAGGTTCACACAGGAAATCATTGTGCTTTAATCCTCATAGATCATAGGTCATACCAGTGCTCCTATTAGTCAATAGCCTTTCACTCAAGTGCCCCCAAACAGCTCAGTGTACTACTATAGCATAGCATATTGTGTGCTTCTGTTCTTGGGACAGCTCAGGTTCCTCTGCAGGGATTCAATACGATCAGAAAAGGATGACTATGAAATGGCAGTATTATGCAGTACTGTGTTCAGTGGGGGAAAAAATCACATTTCATGTTACGTGCACACATGCACACACACACATGCATGCACACATACATGCATGCATACACACACAGACATAGACACAGTAGCAGTCACATACATTTGAATACTTTTTGTATAGAGTGGTTTAAAGGTTTAGAGAAGGCATACACCTCTGCTCACTCATCTTGCAGCATCAGAAGCCTTTTCATGGGTCCGAGATGGAATAGCAATGAGTCAATAAATGCATAAACAAATGTAGGCCAATATATCATCTTTTTGGCATGCTAATGCCAGGATAAATCTCAATGTCTAAATGAAATGTCTGATGTCTAACAAGGAAGATTATACAATTCAACTCTAACTTTCAAATCAACTTCTCATTTCACTGTCCATTACAGTTAAAGAGACTCATCGGATGGTTGTGTTGGGCTAGGTTAAAGAGACTTATTGGATGGTTGTGTTGGGCTAGGTTAAAGAGACTCATCGATGGTTGTGTTTGGCTAGGTTAAAGAGACTTATTGGATGGTTGTGTTTGGCTAGGTTAAAGAGACTCATCGATGGTTGTGTTTGGCTAGGCTTCACATACAGTAAACATTGCATTAACCGCACTGTTTGATCATCAGTGTTCAAACATCTGGTGCCCCATAAACAAAGTTATGGCTTTAGCATAATAATGATTACATATTGGTTGGACCACTGTCAGTGCCAGGCCCTTAGAACTGGTGGCGCCCCTGATCATCCCTTTAGTTTAATATTTAGCATGCAGTGCTGGAGGAGGATATTACCTTTCGGGCGCTGAGGTTGCCAGTGTTTCACCATCTGCTTCAGTTTGCACATGACAAATCAAGTTCAGAGTGATTGATTATTTTGGTTTCCTCACAGCACATTGCTGCCATCACAGGCATCAGAGACTCCAGGGACTGCTGTGGATGAGCAAAAGAAGTCCTCATGGTAAACATCCCCTCAAATAGCTGATGGTGAAATTAAATCTATGATCAACTAATGAGCAGAAAGGGTGAATGCAGAAATTGGTGCATGCACCACTACCTACAATAGCAATTGGAATAGCAACTTGAAATAGCAACTTAGAGTGGCCTGGAGTTTTTGAAATGTGGAACAATCACTGAAAAGCTGAGTTGGTAAATGAGATGTGACTTGCAGATATCTATGGCTGTGCCCTCCTTTGATGTACCTTTGAAATTGACTTCAAAGCATCTCTTAAGGACGAGCAAAAGGCCTGTATCGAAACCTTTGCCATGGATGAAGAGTCAAATAGCATAGGTTCTGCACTGAAGCATTTCAAAGGGGTGTGGAAGAAAGGCATTTGTAAGTAGGCTCTTGAAGCCTGAGTGGCATAGGGTTCTTGTACTCTGCTTCTAGCACATGGAAAAATGTTTCTTCCAACCTTGTTAATACAAACTTTGGAAAATCATTATATTGGGACACACATATTTGCCATTAACTAGATGCTTATTAACATGCATATGATCAACATACTGGCCATTTGTTCGTCATCACAAATTACTTATTAATAGCTTATTCTGCATGACCTTATTCTACCCATAACAGACAATTAACTAAAAATTTCTCCAGTATTACTTCCTAGTTGCTGCTTATTCATAGTAAGTAAGTTAGTTGTTGTATAGCCTATGAATTATGATCTCAACATGCTTTTCTCAGTGAGGGGCTTATAAGGTGTTAAAATTCAATTTAAGCCATGAATTAGTAATAACAGTACACTTAGTTTTCAGATGTACCCATGTACTGTTCCTCTGCTCATGTGGCAATGGCTGTGGTTATCCTCAGGAATTTGTTGTCAGTATGTTATTCTGAAGACTCAAGGAACGACAAGCACAGATCTAGACTGATGGCTTATTTAGGAGATGCATTGTGTTGATGAATTTATATTTTGTATGCCACAGCATTTTGCTTCCATGGTTGCCTAATGCAACTGTGCTGTGTACATTGAAAAAAATTAGTCATAGAAGGAATGCCCCCGGAGCAGCACTGATTTATGCCTTTGATAAAACAGTAAGCTAGAATGTTTTAGTGTAAAGGGTGTATCTAGGCATGTTGTAATTGCAACTGAAAAAAAACAGAAAATTTAAAATGTATGAATTATGAAGTATGGAACCTTCTTGTTGTCAGCCTTGTGTTTGATTTTTGTAGAAATCTAGTAAAAACAAGTTCTTGGCAATTCCACATGCATTCTACAGTAAAACACTGAGGAAGCTCTACATTAAAACTATAAGGCCTACTGTATTATGACAGTGACATGCTGCTGTAATCACACCCTTGGAAGAGTATAATTACTGTACATTACATTGTGAATGAAAACAAGCTAACCTTGGTGTTTTCATTTGTTTGCATGATGTACAGAATTCCTTCACTGAATAAAATCCTGCACATGGAGACCATTTATTTATTTGAAAGCTCATTTGTCGAGTTGAAGACTCAACATCAGATGCAGCAGGGCAGAGTGAGGTATTAGCATTAGGTGTGGCAATAAATCTTCATAACAGCTGGTGTTAGACCAAAAATTAATGCTACCATTTTTTCATGGAGTTGTTTAACAAAAAAAAAAATCTGCTCTCTAGATGGTGGCAAATGTAAGTTAAATTGATTGGAGATCCAAAGGGCTCGGCAAGAATGTTTTGCATAATTTATCACTGCTGTACTGTAATATGTAGGAAAAAAACACATTTGACTGCAATAGTGCAAAGGGGAGTTTTGCTGTGTAATGCGCATGCTAAACAAGATCTCTAAACAAACTGTATTATCACTGTGATGCAAAAAATGACTTTGCATCATGGGTGTTCCAATAGGCTTCTTTTTTTAACCATGAAATGTCACACTGCAATGTACAGTGCAGTGCAATGTATAGACTTTTTTTGCATCACAATGCATTACAATGGCAATATAGTTTCTTTTAAGATGTTTACAGTATGTTTAGGATGTGCACTACATATGCACATCTCTGAAGTCATATCATTAAAATCCCACCCCAATTTCCACACCAAAAATGTCTATGTGATTTAACATTCTTTTCAAATAATCAACGCTTTCAAACTCTCTAGGGGTCTGATATGCAGATGTTTTTGCACAAACTTCTGTCATCTTTTCCTTCTTGGCGTTGTCTGCTAAGTGGTGAACAATAACAAGGACATCAAGGATAAAAACTCCTAACAAGGAGCTATCCCAGGCTAAGAGCTTCGCTCATATTTAAAATGTCACACTTTCTCAATAAATGTTGCACCAGTGCACACCAGTGTGCATGTATGTAAATCTTTTGATCTACAAATTACTTTTACAAACATACTTGGACTGTCTGAAGGAGGTGGACGAATTTCTTTTGAAATGGAGATGTTGAGAAATGAGAAAAATCTGTATTTACAGTTATTACATTATTAACAAGGGCACAGACGCAGAAAGCGTTTGTGTACTTAAATACCCCTCTTTATTGTGCTCCTGCAGCAATGTGATGATTAACTGCAACAGTTGTCTCAGTCTGAGACCCATTGTTTCATTCTCATTTTTTTCTCAGTTTCTTATCACTTACAAAGAACAGACAGCTTGAGGAGCAATTTTACATAAAAGTAAAGGATTTGGGTTGTCATCATTAACTCAACTCATTCTGTTCCCTGTACTCAAGAAACTCGAATGCATGAATAAGTGAGAAACAGGAAGCTTCTGGCAGAACTTGTAAATTACGTTAGCCTACTGTGCAATCAAATTGAATGTGTTGTCTCATTTTTAACAGATGTGTTTAAATAAGCCAGCCACATATGGGCACAGCTATGGCTGTGAACTGGTTTCCAAGTATACTCTTAGCAGGTCTGAATAATTTTGTCAGTGCAAGATCATATTGACAATAATAGGTGTGATTCATGAGAGCATGCCTATCATGCCACAAGTCATTTCCTGCCTCTGTGATGAACAAGCATCACTTGTTGACATCAAAACTCCATTAAGTGACAACCATAACTTTATAGAAGTGGCGCGTTGGTGCTGGAGAGGCTCAGGGGAAGTGAGGTTTGAAGAAGCCATCTGCGGTGGTTTTGAGACAGCACTACATAAGCTTTACCAAACTGGCCTAGGGTGAGATACCTAATTCCCTATATGCACATAGTGCCCCACACTATGTGCATATACTCTACATCCCCACAACTGTGCATGGCTGGGAAGCTTTTAAGCCTCAGCACTGCCAACAATTAAATATTTGATGGCCACCATACCTGTTTTGGTGTAGGAAAACTGATCTGGAAACAGGACAGCTGTGCTGGAAGGTAGGCCATGCATTTGCTCTGTAATAGTTACTTTGTTGGCTGTACAGGGGAAGCATATTGTGAGATAGGGTTGGGGAATAGAACACTTCCAAAGAAACTTTTCAGACTGATTTTTTCCCCCTTGTCTTCTTTTTAGTGGGCATGCAGTTCAGTCGAGTCAATTCATATAGAAGATAATCATTTGAAGAAAATTTTGAGAAAATAAGAGATTGTGATGGGGAAAAAATGTTAGTCATTGTTTCACAAGTCCTATCAGTGATGGCAAAGGCATAGGGTGACATGCAAAATCATTAAAAGCCACACTGCTAGCCACACTGCTAGGTGTGTCTTAAACACTAATGAAAAGACCATTGTATTATACACAAATTTAGTTGATTATCGCTAAAGTGTTTCTCTGTAAAATTATGCAGCTTGGCCATTGGGGTAATCCATCACACCACCCATTGAGGAAATCCGTTGATGTGATGGTTTATTCACTCTATTATTATTATTGCACTGAGTTACGATCCAAGGTTTTTTGGGAAAAAACATAGAAATGGAGATGTATATTATAACCAGCCTCATTATAAAATAGCCTGTAGGCCTATTTCATCCTTTTGCTTTTGCCCAGCACCATTATGCTTCTCTGACAAGGTCATCTGAACTCTCCTCTCTCTCTTCTCCACACATATTATTATATATTATATTTTATTTACACTGAATTTATTTATTTTCAGATTTCTTTTCTTTGCATTCATACAATATGAGGCATATTTGAGTAAGAAATTATGGTAACACTTTCTATGAACTCAGTATTCACAAAGCATACTGAAAAACAAACATATTCATAAGGGGTTATAATGGACTCATAAAGCCTTATAAGGCATTATAATATTATCTTTTAAGCCTTTAAAGCCTGAAGTGTCACATGACAAAAGGCTTAAATTTGTTAATTGTCCCTTCATATGCCTAATTGCGCATGCCAAATAATGCAGAGTAACAAGCACTCAGCACATAACTGTTCTTTAAAAAATCAGTGAGAGACCAATACAGACAGTAAGTAAAGTGGTGTTTCCCTAGTGTGCAATGCCCAAAAAAACTCTTTATATTGCTTTGCTGTAAAGGCTTATATTATAACAGTTATGAATACTAATATCATTAGTTAAAAGGCTTTATGACTATATTATAACCATTTATGAATGTGTTATGGATATAGGGTTCATAGAAAGTGTTATTATACAGGTTAGCAACCATTTCTGGTATCTGTTTCATTATTTATGGCTTTTGACACCATGGCTTTCTAGTTGATGTTTATTTGCTTTGCACCCATAATTAGTTTGCCATTTAGCAGTTTATTTTCATTCAGCAATCATACATTTTTGTGCTATTCCTTTAAACATTTCTCATCTGATCTAGTATTATACACATACATGCTTGCCTGATCACAGCTCTGGTTGTTTAAAGGGCTGTTGACCAATGGAATCCACCAGAATAGAAGTGCTAAAAGTAAATATGTGTCCTCCATGATTTATTTTAGCCATGTCCATGTGATGATTGAAAGCTGGCCTTAAATGATTGGAGATTGGAAAGGGATGTGATTAGAGAGAGTAAGCTAATCAGTACAAAGTATCTTATCCACAGTGATGAATTTAGTCCATCAATAGTTCACAGTTAACGTGTTTGGAATGACTTCTAAAGCAAAGCGAAGACGATACATCTCTGCATGCCTCATGAGAACCATTGGCCTGACTGGTTGTAGGCCAGTCCAGTAGCATACATAGGCATTGAGATAGACGCCCGCTGATCTCACCTCAGAGGCAGTAAACAACATTCATTCATATTCTTTACAGTTAAGTTAGAAAGTTTCTGTAATACACCCCCTGGCTACAGGCTTTGAGTCTGGCTGATGGGCATGATTGGCTAAATGAGACACTGAGACTGCTCCTGTTGTGCAGATTGGTGCCATGCATGGCAACTTCCAGCATTAGTGTGAGGGAATGGTGGAATGTGAGGCATGAAATTGTAAAGCTCTTTGGGTGCTCAAAACAGTTCAGGAAAAGCATATACAAATGCAATCCGTTTTACCATTCATGTAGGCTACATCTGTGCAAAAATCATCCGGTCACCATCAGGAAGAGACGATCAACAGTACAACAAGACTTTCTCCAACAGCCCTGCAGTCTGCTATGACCCAGAGTTATAAAGTTCCCCTGCATCATCCACACTGGAGGAATATTTAGAAAAGGTAACAACAGTTTTTTTTTTTTTACCAAATGAGATTAAAAGCATTCCTATTAGAGATTACACCTGTCCTGCTTAAAGCATGTATACATGTCCCAGCTCACTTAACCTTACTGACGTGCAAAATTGGGTTCTTTCGTTATCTATAAAAATGCAACAAAGAAATGCTCCATAGCCACCCACTATTTGCTTACATCCATTAGCCTGCTGTCAGCTGGGGATTAAACTGGGTTTAAAAACAGCTTATAAACATAAACTCACTGGCATGATACCTAACTCTGTCAATTCCACTGATCAATGAGGTGGTGGTGATTACTTGAAGTATCTTGAGTACCCACATCACGAAGTATTTTACTGCCATATAGGCAGGCCTTCACATTCAGAGACCGAAAAAGTTGTTGACATGGGTAGATTCCCATCTGAATCAGAATCATATCAAAAGATGCAGGCTGACTCTCTTCATTGAAGCTACAGGAGGTGTTTTTAAATCTTATTTAGCTATAAAAAAAGAAATGTAAGAAGACTTGTATGAGACATTTTGTATGAGACATCTCATCATACAGTCTAATTCATGTACATCCAGCAATACATAATACAGTATATTTGAAAATTTTTTTAGAACAGAAGAAACATTGTTCTATAAAAGGACTCCAAAATGTGAAACACTGCAAAACTGCCATCTTTGTAATCTCGTCTGACACATCCATCTTAAATTATTTGGCAATGCTGTCAACTTCAATCAACCCTTTCACTGATAAATTTCAGCTTTACCCACTCAAAGTCTTTGACCACGCCTCTCTGAAATATGGTGTTGTGCAAGAGTGTGTTTTTCAGTTATACATAATACAAAATATAATACATGTTTGATGTGGCAATAACAGTATAGTATATCATTGCATACATACTGTACAAATGTGGTGTGTGTGCATGCTTGATGTGCGATGGATGTATCTGATAAATGTGTTAAATTGTAAGGAGCAGAACAATCTCTTGTGATTACTGATATGGTTCTCTTAATTGTGGCTGGCATTATGGCTTGAAAAATTAAAAATGACAAGACTGTATCCATAAACAATGCAGTTAATGATCTGAAGAAATTTACACCTTGCGCAATTAAAACTACTCTCAGTGAGAATAGAAAAGAGACAAGATATCCTTCAGAGACATCTATATGGGCAATGCTGGTCCACGGCCTCCCATCTACAGTTTGGCACTGTGCACAGTATTAAACTGCACTGTGCTCCCAGTATGAATAAGAATGCACTGAAGTGGGGGTACAGTGAGAGAGCGACTCATCCGACTCTCTGGAGGATACCATGGAACTCCTTGAACAGAGACAATAGTTGGGCTCAGAGAGGCCTCTGTGGAGTGTAAGGAGACTAGACTTCAGTGCATTGTTCTCTGTGTTTCTGAATTAGATTACAGATTCAAATGAGGCCACATCTAAGATAGTTCTTTGCTATGTAGATTTGTAGATTTTTTACAAGCCCATTCCATATCTAATACATCCATATATATATAATGGATAACAAATACGTTATTTTCATGGCCCATCAGAGAGTATATTTAAGACTTTACTTTCCATTTGCAAATAGTGTAAAGCAGAGTGGTCAAAATGAAAATCATCATCTTTTTTCTGCTGTTGTCACTTGTAAGCTTAGATCCTATATAAGTCTATAATCCATCCCTTATAAATCATAACATCTGGTCAGATTAAGCTGCATGAACAGGAAACATCTGCCATGTTGAATGATCAGATCAAGACGGTGTGAACCAATACCTTTAACATTTCATTTAAGACTGTTATATTAAAACTGCCATGCGTTCTCTCAGTTGCTGTTATGCAGTCTATTAGTTTCACATCAAAGCTGGTTGACTTGCATGCTAAGGTATTTTTGACATCATGTTCTATTATATTATGTAATATTCTGTTGTAATTTCTAGGTCATCTTGGATATTTATTACACATACTGTAGCTCTGTTAGAAAGTAGAGAGTCGAGAGGTCTCGGAGTGATGGCACATGAGTACAGCAGGAGGTAAAGATGGCGTGTTTGCCGTTTATTTACACCACCAGGGGAAAACAATGAGCCAAGAAAAATATACCAAAATTAAAATGTAGGAAAATATATCTATATACACTATTTACCAAAACAATCAGGCTATGAGAAGCCAAAACAAGACAGCAAAAATAATTAGCCAAAGGCTCACAATGAATAAAATCAAGTTTCGCTAAATACAAACCACTGACACAACTGAGGCAATTGGAGCACATAGACACACGTCCATCCCCATGGAAGCTCCCCCTCACAACATCCCCGTTATAAGGGGTACCTGCGCGCACCCTACAGGTGGACCATTCCACTGACTGCGTAAGCAACAGGGGTGTTTCAGGTATTCAGACATGAATTCTTACAACTACAACTACAATATTTAAAATGGTACCACATACATACAATAATATCAGGCCTTTCCCAATATAATAACAAACATGTACACGAAAAGTGATCGTCATTACAAACCCTCGGACAGTTAATTCACTTTGCGAGGGTGCAACCATGCCCGCTCGCGAGCGTGCCTGACAATAGCCTCCTCATAGAGGCGCGCTGTCCTTAACCCAACGCGGAAGCGCTGCCACCACGGTAAGGAAAGTTTGAATGAGGAGATGGCGTTGCATGAGTTTAATGGCGGCTGCATAGGACGCTGTGATGACGCATGCACTGCATCACAAGCTCCATATATATATATATATATATATATATATATATATATATATATATATATATGAATATATATATATATATATAGTTCAGTTCAGAAATAGTGACAACACCATCAAGGTCTTGACTCACATACCTGGGGCAAACACATTCACTCTCTGTATTCCTGCAATGCAAATTGTTCATACAGGTAGTAGAGTCAGATGAATACCATGAATTTTAACTAGGCAAAAGACAAACACTATGTTCAGTGTTGATTTATGGTGTATGAAAATTCTGTATTTTTTGCATTTTATGCTTTTTCATGAATATATGTGTGAATGTGTTTGCCCCAGGTATGTGAGTCACGACCTTGATGGTGTTGTCACTATTTCTCCAAACTGCATAGAGCAGTAATCCCTCTAGCATGTCTGCTTCCAAAGCCTGCTGACCCCTGACTGTTTCTGCTCCTCCAGCTGGTTTGGAACACACACTAGAGCAAGTCATCCAGTAGGCTTTCACACATTTCTGAATGTCATTTTTTTAAATATTAAATTTCCTTTCCAAAATCAGAGCGAATCACTGAAAGAAGAATAAATAAATTACACACACACACACAACAAACAATATTTCAGTTTTTCATCCAAATACACCTCGTAATATATAAAATAAAGACTGCTTCAAAATCTTCTTTCTTCAAAATCAATTTCTGTGATACATAGAAGACTGGAAGTGTATGATCCAATATCAACACAATAGAGTTAGGCAGACTTTGTATATTCTATTTGACTGGCCATAATTGTTGATTTTCTTTGGCCAGTTGCTACTGATTGCCAATCTCTCAGAAGTAGTTTACTTTCTGCTCTATAGACTTTGATCTTGCAGTCAAGAACTCTCACCCTGGCTGCTAGAGAAATTAATGATTAATTGTTTTGGAAAGGCAGCCTTTGTTTAGCCACAAGAGGTGAGAAGCAGCCATGAATCAAAGATTGCATTTTACCTGTGGATAATTGGCAGCTGTGATCTTCACAATGTGTGAGAAAGCTTCTGTCTAATATTGATCCTAAGGCACTGATACTAAAGGAAATCAGTTGCTACCCAAGTTGTATTTGACTTAAGAGTTGGGCAGGTAATTGTGTATGTGGCCGCCACATAATTTCATGAATGAGTAAACGATAACAGGGCAGGAAAGTTAAAAAGACTATGGAGACTGAGCCATTCATACATGCATTTTTAAGGACAGCCTAGATCCAAATCTTCCTCTTTTTTAAATTTTAACTTGAACATTCACAGTGGTTATGCCCATGCAAACCAGAGGTTCATTAATCAGTTGAGATGTGAGAAGCAGTCTGGTGTCACCCAGAAGATGTGTACTTAGAGCCTGCTAGAAACATATGTTTTGTCATTGTCCATATTATGTTATTAATCAAAGTCTTGTCACTAAACCAATGATGAATGTGCTGCATTATAAAATATGAACATACAATATGTAATATACTGACTGAATGTATAGATTCATTATCCATGGTTTCAGTAATCTGACGTGCACTAGTTTGCCTGTATGACTTTTGATGTTAAAACAACACTAAAGCACATTTTGCTATTGGGATCCCCCCACAGACTGAAAGCGTAGTTGATCGTTACCAGTGCCATAAATCAGAGAATTTTTCATAGCACTCTGTAAATATTTTGTGCATGCCTCCCACCAGAGGTTTTACAACAGAGAGGGTTGAAGCAGTCAGTATCAATGATCTTTGTTTACAAGCTGTCAAAGTATCAGAGAGCCCCAAAGTACTAGTTACCAGCTCAAACAAGCAAGCAGTGTGATAAGGTTTTTTTTTATTATTTACTTCAGAATAATTCAGAGTAATTCATAAATGGTTACATTTTCATGATCTTTTTTAGTAGTTTGGTTTGCATCTTTTGCAAACACTACCAGATACTACCCTCAACTCATAGCTAAGTTGACATTAGCATGATAGCTATCGAAATTGCTAAGCAAACCCTCATTACATCTTCAGAACTTGATACTGAAGTTAGTTTGTTAAACATGTATGAAACGCTTGTTTCTAATGGTTTAATCATTGTTTGCAAACACTAACCTCATATGTAGATGATCGAAATCACAAAGCAAATCCTCCAACTACAGCCAGGGTACTGTCTACATACTGTTCATAAACTAGAATGACTCCGTTTACCAACATGAACTGAAGAATCTGAGTCTTTTCATGATTAGACATTTATTGTGATGGGTAATAATATTTGCCATTGCTGCATGGCCCCTCAGAATAGGAGCTGTACTGACTGAAACATTAGTTTATTATTTATTTTAAGGTATTAAAAATCTTTGATATTGCTTTAAAGCAACCACACACAAACACATACCAGTTTTGTTGCATTCATTCTTCATTTCCTTTACATGTTGAAAGGGCTGTTGCGTAGGCTTACAATGGATGACTGACAAAGAATTGATATTGCATTGTATATGTACATATTCAGTGTGAGCTTGCTCTTGTCTGTGAACTGAACAGCTCCAGTATGGAATGTGCCAAGTTCCCTCTGGTGAATGCCAATGGAGTTGCACAGTGCTGGGCAGAGAGCACATCCCACAACAGGATGTCATGCACTCAGTTTAATTCAATACAATTCAGTTTTATTTATACAGCGCCTTTAGCAATAGTATTGTCTCGTGGCGCTTCACAGAAGGCGCACCCAAGAGCAACAGGGGCAAGGAAAAACTCCCTTATGTTCAGTTAATCTAGGAAGAAACCTTGGGCAGATCCACGACTCAAGGGGCTAACCCAACTGCCAGGGGTCATGGAGAAAAATTACAATCAGTAGTAACCATGACAGACTATAAGTTGCCTATGGTTTTAGCTAAGGTTCATAATAGTTCATAATAGAGTATTATCCCACTTTTACATTACATGCTAGTCAGTCTATAGGTGGTTATCAGGAATTATGGCTGGACAATGTAGCAGCGGCCAGGCATAGTGACAAACTCAAAGGAGTGAGATGGGTCATGGGGGTAGTAAGGGTCCATTTGACAGCGCCATTGTAAATGGACTGCATTTATATAGCGCTTTTCTACTCCTACGAGTACTCAAAACGCTTTACATTGTATGCCTCACATTCACCCATTCACACACACATGCACTCACACACCGGTGGCAGAGGCTGCCATGCAAGGTGCCAACCTGCCACCGGGAGCAATTTGGGGTTCAGTATCTTGCTCAAGGACACTTGGATGGGGTCAGCCAGAGGGGGGCACGAACCGGCAACCCTCCGGTTGCCGAACAGCACCTCTACCACCTGCGCCACCATCTCATTGTGAGGGGGGGGGAGTCAATCACAAAGCCTCAGGAAGGGGAGTCGGGCCCAGCAGGTCCTCTGTGATGGGGAGTCGGTCGTGACATGTGCCTCCCGTAGTGTTGGTTGTAGTCCACTCAGGAGGGGAGGGTGAGAGGAGTCTGCCGGAATGAGGCAGGGATGACACTCAGCAAAGATAATTGTGGACAGAGGAAAATAGTGAATTAGGCCAGGCTCACACATCAGAAAGCAAATGTGTAATTTGGGCATACATGTATGTGTATAAATATTGAGAGAGAGCTGAAAGATAGAGAGAGAGAGAGAGTTGTACGGCATGACACATGAAGGTTGTGTGGCAGCACTAGGCTATAGCAGCATAACTAAGGTATGATGCATGGTAACCCAGCACCACTGCAGGGATGATCAGTGGCTGCCATGCCTCGCAACTGGGGGCAACAGCAGAGGCAGTCCCTTCCAAAAAACCCATGAGAAGTGATGATTTGCCATGCACCATCCCTAACTATGGGAAACAGTAAAGAGGAAGGTTTTAAGTCTAGGTATTGAGAGTGTCCGCTTGTCGAATGTGGGGGAGGAGACTATTCCACAGTAGGGGTGCACGGTAACAGAAGGCTCTTCCTCCTATCGTAGATTTTGATATTCTTGGGATTACCACGAGACCAGCATTTTGGGATCTTAGGGTTCTAGGAGGGTGGTAAGGGACAAGTAAGTCTTTAATATATGTTGGTGCATCGCCCTTGAGGGCTTCCCTCATGGAGCCTAATCCTGCCAGTTTGCTCAGAAACAGGTTTTGAATGCAGTTGTTTACTCCAAAGAAAATGCACATCCATATTATTCATTACAGGACATCCACACAAGGAGGTGCAAACCATCCTCATCTGTCTCTCATTGGTTAAAGTCTGTCCCTCTTTTCCCCTTTGTTAGACAGGACAGTGAGGAGAGGTGAGGAAATGTGAGAGAGAGAGGGTTGGCTAGTGGGTTCAGAAAATGACATCAGGCTGGGCTTAAACCTGGGTTCCCATGACTTTGGGACACCCACGCTCCTACAAACAGGCCTTACACATCTTTACACCCCTCACCTGCCCTCTCCTGCCATGCTGGAGGTAATTTTTTAATGCATTGGCAGCGCTCCTCTTGTTCCTGCTGAACATACAGGTTCTATTACTGTGTTTCTGCAGTGGAAGTAATAAAGTACAAATTCTTAATTACAGTACTTAAGTACATTTTTCAGTACACTTTTCATGTATCTGTACTTTATTTGAGTAGAAATAATAATGAGTAATTTTACTTTTACTTCACTACATTTCTAAAATGCATTCCATTACATCTTATTAGGCTTTTATTATCACTTTTTTGCTGAAGTCGCCTAGGTTGCTTGGTTGTCTCGGAAGTTTAAACCAATCAGATACATTGTTTGTATGAAACCATTTTGAGATGGCAACACTGAGGTTCTCATTCACCCCAATGGGTGACGTGTAAAATGTTTTGTTACGTTTTGTCATCTTAAACTCAAAGCACTCTTGACTGGGGCAGAGTGCTTTTTTTCTGGGCTTAGCATCACCATTGTTAGCTGTCATGCTTGCTAATTACAGCGTGCTACCTGGTAGATCAATTAGCAGCTTTTTTATGGACGATACACCTTACATGATGTGTTTATCCTGTGACTATTGGCCTTCTCATGTGAATGAGTAGTCCAATTGTTCCTGCGAGATATGCTGCTACACTCATATGAATTTGCGTCCCAGTTTGACTAGTGTTATCTTCAATAGGTAAGCCTAATGCTACCAAAGCGACTGTGTGTAGCTTATTCCACTTTCAACTCTGCTGTCAACAATTATGAGGATGGAGATGGAGCCTTTGGGCGGTGGTGGCATAGTGGTTAAGGAACCTGGCTAGCATGCAAGTAGCCTGGAAAATTGTGGGTTTGAATCCTGGCTTCCACTGTTGTGCCCTTGAGCAAGGCACTTAGCCCAAGCTGCTCTAAGGGAGACTGGCCCTGATGTTATTGATAGTTGACAAATGTAAGTCGCTTTGGATAAAAGCGTCTTCTAAATGTAAATGTAGCATTTGGATGTGATGGAGCAGCCCATGGTAGAACGAGCCATGATCTTTCTGACCAGCCTATCTACTTATCTACTAAGGAGATGGTTGTCTATTTTGAGACCAAAAACGTATAGTATTGACTGCATGTAAGAGGTCAAATATTCCGACCATGCCATTTTTAGTCAGCCTATCAAATATCTGAATCAGAACTGGTGGACATTTTGGAAAGCAGAAAGCAGTTTTGGTTATCAGCATTTCCTTGTATCAGCAATTTCATATGGGAGCTAATTCTATAGGCCTATTTTTTTGTATTGAAATATAGACCATTAAAAGACATTGCACCAGTACTTTTACTTTTAGTGCTGTAAGTGCATTTAAACACAAGTACTTATTACTTATACTTAAGTAGGATTGTAGTTCTACTTTTGCTTGAGTATATATTTTGCTGGTTATTTGTACTTGTACTTAAGTACTGAGTTCCAGTACTTCTTCCACCACTGCCATTCTGTGGCCCTGTCCAGCTCCCCTTTCCCTGATATCTCATCCATAGAGCAATTATGGACATTGAGCTGGACGACCTATGCAAACTGACTGGACAGTGGCCACACATGATAGAATGGCCTAGCACTAGTTTATCTGCATTCTAACTTCAGAGGAAAACTGGACAATGCTCAGATGTTTTTGACGTCAACGTGAAACTGTTGTTTCCCCAGATACTTTCTGGGGGCCCTGTACACATTCAGCCACACACTAAAACAGCATATTCCAACACCTAAAACAATGCTTTTATAAAACACTGAGGTGGATAAATCTGAAAACTCTGGGTATATGTTGTAGTGTATAGAGTGAAAATGTAGTTTTTGTGATTGTGTGTAGTTGCTATGACACTGATTGAAGTTGGTGTTCTATAAACTCCTGACAAATGTTCTAATATGGATGCAAAACCTTTAAAAAAACGATATGAAAATGACAGCGTGGGCATAAATACGTGTGTATCTATATTTACCTGGCTTAATGTGTACATGATCTCAGTCATGTTATGTGTTGATCCAAAACACATTCTTCAAACCTGAACAATAATATTTGAATTCCTCAATGATTTTATATCATACTCTTTGCTATTGTCTGTAAAGACAATACTATTGTGAAAGGCACTGTATAAACATAATTGAACTGAATATTAATTCCTATGTTTTTTAACATTATGAAAAGGCTTCAAAGAAGAATGACAAGGACATAACTGGCAGTCCTAATAATATTCCAAAAGATGTTTTTTTCCATACCTCTTCTCATCTTTACCAGGGATGTCGATAATTGTGGAGCGCACTGTATCACCATATCACATGTCCCATCTCCTAAAAAACCTATTCAGCTATTTAATTTCAAAAGCATAATATGTATGTCCTATTTTATAATACGGGTTGTGTATGATTGATTTATTTTAAACCAGGATTGGTTATCCAGCCAGCTGGCTCTAAGTGGTTTTTAAACGATGGTGTGGATGTTTCACAGAGGATAGTTTGTCTTTGTGGTTGAGGGCCTTGTGCTGTCCATGTCCTAATTAATCTGATTAATGATCAACATTCTGATGGAGTTGGAACTGGAGACTCCCCTTCCGCAGGAAGCAAAAAGCCACAGAAACTGATGTTCTCCATCTGTTTTCCTCAGAGCTTTCCATATTTGTACAATATTGCTGTGGTGTTTGACAAATTTATGAAGAATCTGGACTGAACAGGGAACACAGTAGCTGCAAAGTAAGCCTCTGGTATCAGTGTCTGATTTAAACATGTAAAATGCTACTTGCAAAACTATTTAGCGATGGAAGTCCTAATCTGATAATCCTCAACAGTTTGGAGTGAGAGTATGAGGTCTGAAGCTGAGACACACTGTGCCAGAAGGAGGAGAACACATTACACTTAAATTCTGGAAGGAGCCATTTGTTCTTCAGTTGAAAGAAGAGGAGGGAATATGGATCTAGGTCTTTCAGGGGTCACATATGACTCACGGTTGGCAGATAAGGGTTGGGGGTGTGAACACCTGATTCCCAGGACACAAGATGGAGCTGCCCAATAACAGATGATGTGGACAGGGACATCTGTAAATGCAATAGTGACCCTTCTGTGACTCCAGCTTAATGCTTGAACAATGCAGAAGGATGGGCCATAAGTGTCAGTCTCACAGTTCCACTCACAGCTCCTCCTTTGGCCATAGCTTCCTCAAAGAGTTGGTCACACTGAGCAAGCTCAGCATGAGAAAAGGGTGAAAAAGAGCTCTCACTCCCATGTTTCTTTTTACCTTTCGTGACTCCAGCATTGTGCCGAATGTTGCCTTTTTATTTTCTGCAACTCTTCGTTCAGTTTTTAGTTGGTCTCTGTCAGTTTGTCCGTTTATATTAGTTTAGCTTTTTTCCGGAACGCTCGATTCAAATAATGCTGTGCTCATGCGACATGTTTGCTGACACGATTCGAATCGGTGGAGATGCAGAGACAGGATAGCGGAAAGTGAAACTGTCCAGGCGACGGTGAGATGAGCAGCTGCACAAAGTGGCTAACCACGTCTGTAAATCTGTAGATCCTGATGATAACATAGACTAGCCTATTTATGTGATTTTATTTATTTTGTTCTTCTGTTTTATTTGTTTGTATTTATTTATTCTTTTTCTGTTGCCTGTCTTTCTTTCTTTCTTTTATTAAGCAATTTCACTACATGTCTTACATTTGACAAATAAACTCCTTGATCCTTGATTTTTGATCAAATAGAAATTATAAATAAAATAGAAATAGCTTTGTTTAGGAATGATTTTATTCTATTTCCCTGCAGGGATTGAATGTTAAATCACATAAAGCAGGAGGATACTGAAGGGTTTCTATAAACTGTGAATAGAAAACTTTATTTTGGCGCAGGGCAAAATGAGAAATGCCATAAACCTCCAAAATGCCTCCCTCAGTGTATATGAGCAGAGATTGCACTTTATTGTGTTGAGGTGGATCCCTGGGCTCATTGCAGTGCCTGTGTCATAGCAATCATTATCAATCCTGTCTCTCCTAACCTTTCCTTCCATACTGTAGACATTTTATCTTGCTCTGCTGTGCTGGGCTCTCAGGACACATGGACCTCTGGACCCATTGAGCCTCCCTGCGTAGTGCACTAAGCTTGTGGAAAATTACAAACACACACAAGGTCACAGTGGAGCCCAGCCAGGCTCCCGCAGAGAGCATCTGATCCTGTCTGAATCGCTGCAATTACCACCCTGGGTGTGCTGCCTGTGTGTGGGTGTGTGTGTGGCTATCGTGCCAGTCTTTTTTTTATTTATTTGAACAAATAGGATTACTTTCTGTGCTGAACTGATTGTGATTAGTACAGAGTACCAGCCAGAGAGAAAAGTCAAAAGGGAAAGAAATATCTGCTGGACATCTGCAGGGGTTGAGTCATGCTGGTATGTCAACTGCACAGTTTATCCTGTCCCTTTGGCATTAGTTAGTCTGCCTCCCACCTACCTCCCTGTCTCTTCCCAGCCTGAGTGGGGCTGCTCCTGACATGAGCTGCTTGTTTATCAGTAGCATGCCCCACAGATGACATAAAGTCACATGTGCTCTGAAAACACCGTCCCTCATATTGGAAATAAAAGTTAAGAAGTTAAGAAGAAGAATTTCAAGCACATAACACATTCATAGCAGCTCTCATAAATTGCTCATAAAACATTCATGACTGTTTCATAAGACTTGACTCAACATTTATATATATATATATATATATATATATATATATATATATATATATATATATATATATTTTATAACTTTCATAAATGTGGAAGACAGAATGGTGATAACTTGTCAAATTAAAAGTCCAACGGTCTCAAAGCAGCATTGCCGTTGTTGTTTTAAACCTGTTACCTGATCATGTCACATTTAAATAACTATCTTCTTCTGCTCCGTTACCTACACTCAAATGGGAATGCGTCCAGCTGTTCCAGAGTATTTAGTTTACCTCTCTCTGTGTAGTTTACCTCTTAGTATTAAACTCAGATAAGTAAATACTTTACAACTTCTCTAGTAAAGTGACATTTGAAGTAGACTTATAAGATATTCATGAAATATTTAGATATGACATGATCAGGTCATGTCATGAACAGGTTTAAAACAAAAATGACATTTTTGTGAGCAATTTATGACAGCTGCTATGAAGGTGTTATATACTTACCCGTCATGTAAAATGTTACCGAAATCATTGAGACAGGGTTTTAAATGTCTACTACAACATTCTACTGTTTTCAAATGTAGTAAACACCTTACCTCAGCCATTTACAGGTCAACATGTGTCTATAAGGGGAATTCGAAGAGACAACAAATTTCACACCAGCTGTTAAATGTGCCTGAACCCAATGTTTGATACGCTCCTCTCCTGAACGATGACAAATTAAAGTAATTCAATCAAAAATCTCACACCCCCTGAGGAGAAAGGTTTGCTGTATAGCTGTGGCAAGCTATTGAGATTCATTTGCTGAGTGACACAGCCTTGCGGGTTAGAAACACGCTGTCTAAGATCTGGTATACATCAGAGAAATCTCTTACCAGTGTCTGAACTGCGTCCCTGCTGCACAACTTAACCAACATAATTAATGAGTGAAGGTTTGAGTAGGAGAAATAATCAGCAGAACTGCAATATGTCTCACCACTTTAGAAAATGAGATTGAAGATTTTAACTTTCAAATACAAATAAAGTGTTTAGTAGTGTTGAGGCCATGAAGGTCTTCATCTTTTCTGCATGCTATAATTAAGATGGGTAAACATTTCATACAGTGTTGATCTCGGATGAAAAAGGAATTACAGAATAAAGTAAATGATACAGCAAGAGGGCACTAAAGGAATGCTCCCCACCTCCTTCTTGGTGTAACCAAATGGAATAATAAGGTGTTGATTTAGACAGAAGTGTGTGTGTGTGTGTGTCTGTGTGTGTGTGTGTGTGTGTGTGTGTGTGTGTTGTGATGGAGGGTGAAAGGAGGATACTTGTGGCATCAAACATCTGTAAGCTTTGTGAGCCTTTGAATGAAACAGACAGGGACTCTCTTCCAAACATTGCATCATTTACTCTGAGCCCCTCCATTAATCCTTATTAGCCTGTGGTCATCTCTTTTAGTTCATATTGTCTTATCATTGACATCTCTCAGGGAAAAGGTAATCTAATTTACTAGATAGATCTTTGGTTATTTTTCATTACATCCTTTGGTAAAATTGAATTGGGCAACCTTTTGGCTTCAGATTGCAGAATTGATCTTGTGTAAGATAAGTTTACCTCCAATAAATTTTAACACAAATACTGCTCTGATCGATCCTGAGATGTGGTTCTGGGAAGAAACTCTTTTCAGGACTGCTGTTTATCACGTCTTAAGAGGAAACAGTAGAGCAGACTGTCTCCATCAGCACCCAGTTTTTCCACAATGTGTATTACTGGTTTTGACTTTTGCAGTGGGTCAGAGTAAATGGAAGACTTCCTTTTTATATGGACTCGGAACACCCTTGGATTCAGAGACACCAAGAGTCTTGGTCTTCAGCATTTCCTTAAGAAATAGAGGTATAGCGACAAGCCGGTGAAATCTACTGCTGAGGTAGAACCATCTGTGTTTTTGGGAGCAGTGAACCTGTTGTAGAATAGTTACAGTTACTTGCATTAGTCAGTGACATTTACCATTCTGTGGTATTGTGACTAACCCCAAATATAATGCATCAGCTCTGATGACTTATGATCCACATGGTGGGAAGGAAAGAGTGAGAGAGAGAGAGAGAGAGAGAGAGAGAGAGAGAGAGAGAGAGAGAGAGAGAGAAACAAATCAGCTACTTTTAGATTACATCCAATCAGTCTGACGATTCAGCCCAGACCACACGTCCCATACAGAATTAGTTAAGCTCCCCCTGCTTCATAATGTACACATGCCAGTGCAATTCTCTCTGTAAATCATACACAGTGAGCTTAGGGGTGTCCAAAGAAAGCATAGCACAGTGTAGTCAAATAAGTAATAGTTGTATCCTCACATACCAGCCAAACCTTGGCAGGGTTTCTTTAGGCCAGAATGACATATTGCACACAGCATACTCCCAGCACCGCTCAGTGAACAAGCCACATGTGCACTATAATGAGGTCTATTCTGGGCATAAGCATGTCTTTGATATTTTACAACATGAGATTAGAGAGACACATTGTTGTTTCAAACATGACACAAACCAGAGAACTGAAACATTGCAGTCTGTTCTTGTTTCCCCTCCCCCCTCCACTCAACGTGCCCATGTGTTTATTTTTATTCCTTTGTTTGCTTGATTCCTAGACAAGGTGACTGTCTCTGTACAGGCCTTTTCAAAGCAAGAGAACAGAGGGATTTACATCCAGTCTTACAGCTGACTTTTTGTTGCCTTGATGTTTCCAGTTGTCCGCTCTAGATTTAGGGACATCAGACTATATATAGCCTACTACCTTGCTGGCATATGTAATTTCTGTAATTTTGCTGTAAAATGTAATGTAATTCCTCCGGATGCCCTTCAAAGTCATGCCAGACCAGGGATCAAAAGGACGTTTCATCACACGAAAAGTTTCTCCTTTTTATACCAGAAACTTCAGAATTAATTAAAAATCACATCAGGAAATGTCAAGGGATTTACTTCAAGGCTCAGGATGACAGGTCCCCTTTTCTAGTGAGGCATCCTTCACTGAGAGGACAAGTCTATGTTCATAATTCCATTTTTCATCAAAGAGGGTTTTAATCTCACTGCTCTCAGTGGTCTGTGTTCACATCTTTACAGGGAATTCACATTCCTTATCTCTCCTCCCTGACTCCACGGATCCCCATTGGTTGAGCAGAAGTAATTTCATCTGGGCCAAAATTGGATTCCATTTTTGTCTCTAAAATGCAACATGAGAATTTTAATGGTTAGTAATAAGATACTGATGTGTGTTAAATCCACTATAGTAGGCTATGATTTCTGTGATGGGGAGCCTAACCAGCAGTGTTATTGTCTTTCTTTGATAATGGCTGTAATTGGGTGGCTGGGACATCAGGGATGATCACTTCAGTTCTTGACAAAGCTTTAGCAGTGGCTGATTTTGGATCACTGGTTCTGCTTGACAGAATCAATCTGAGGATGACACACACACATACACACACACACACACACACACACACACACACACACACACACACACTGCATATATAACTATAGTAATTTCTTCAGCCTTTATGAAATCGCTGACTGTGTCTTCGGCCAAAAAAAGAATCTTTTCTGTCATGACACAGCTAGCAGAGAGCTGTTTTCATTATTTATGGAACAGTAAATAGGAATAGTGATGTATACCCCAAGGCCAGCAAAATTACTTATGCTGAAGAGCACTTTCTTCAGAAAACATAAATATTCATGTAAGGGCATTTATAGGTCATTATCTGTGTTCTCTCATGACAACCTCATTTGACATTCTGTTTCATTTTGGCTAGTAAACATGCAGTCAGGAGCATCATGTGGGTTGTTTTCAAGAATGTCAGTTTAAATACTGAAATGGATCACAATCCATAGGCTTCAACAGTGCACAGAATCATTAATCCAGGTTAGTTATGTTTCAGGCAGCGTGCTGTATACTCAAAACGATGCCACTGTGTATTAATGAAATAGTCAAACAGCATATATTTCAACTAATTAAGATAAACAATTTTATACTCAGAATAAAATCTAAGTTACATTTATCTATTTGGAAGATGTCAATCAGAAGCACAAAACCAGTTACCAGTAACAGTTATTTACACCTACAAACACTGAAAAACTGTGTGACAGTGGGACAGTCTTCTGAAGAGTATTCTAATAAATGTTTAATGTGTCGCAATACCTCAAAACAATTTACAAACTTTGTATATGCAACATTTCTGAGGAACTGAGGAACTGATTTGATTGGTGCGGCACAGAGGCAGAACAATGTTTCATGACTTTGCATAACTACACATCATTTAGCCTCTCCTTCAGCAGTCCATTACAGTGAGGTCAACAAGTCATCTGAATCTAAATGTTCCGTCATTCTTTAAGGTAACTTGGCTCAGGACCTCTCAGTGCCCTAAGGGCCTGTCAGTGGCTGAGTAGAAGAAGACACATTCCTTACATCACCACATCAAATGCTCCTTGGTGGCAGCCACGGCAACAACACTGGGAGAGGGCAAAGGCAGTGAATCAAAATAGCAGGATGGTAGAATGCTTGGCAAATACAAATAGAGAAGCAGTGCCTGAGGTAACAGTTTCAGTTACTCTGAGAAGATGGTAGCACTGTTGAAATCTTTACTCTCCCTCTCTCTCGTGCATGGTACTATGTTGTAGAGATTTGAAGTAAAGTTTTCTGTATGCCTGTATGATTATAAGGGCTGTCATAAAAAGAATGAAAAAAAAAAAACAATAAATTAAACATTCCTCTCAAGATTGTTGTGTAGTCCAGGCCATGAAAATGTCCGTTGTGTGTCAGTACTGGTATGAGATGAGCAGGGACGTGTAAAGGCCAGCACTAACCAGACGTGTCTGTGGCACTTGAAGAGAAAAAAGTTTAGAACTCCATTAACAAGCAATTTGGCAAATGTTAAAGATACAATTGGTTACAAGTGTAACTTTACTTCCCTTAGTCGCTGTTGCCACTGGTGTTCATCTTTGGCCCATGCAACAGATTTCCAGCAAAATTCATCAGCATATGTTATCCTGCTAGCAAACAAGGGTAGCAACCAACAAACCAAAAGTAGGTGAAAATATTCCTCCCTTAGCAGAAATAATATTAATAACAACAGAATAATACATTATCATAATTTAAAAACAGGCAAACACATACTGTGATCTGATCACCACATAAATAGCCAGTTAGGGTCATATTTTGAACGCCCCACAAAATAAAATCCCCTCAGGGAGTCTGAAATTAGTATCCTGAAATATTCATAGCAAGTTTAAGAGCTTTGCTGTGCCATGCACCACCATGGAGAATTAACAGTTATCGACACACTGTGTGCCAATTAATGTTTTATGTCCTCATTCATGTCTCATGCCTCTTTGGACATTTCTTTCACAAGACACTTTAAAGCGCAAAAGTCTTTGTGTTGGGTTTCGGCTCTTTCCCTGCACATAACAACATGCATCCAACATTCACTGTGCTCGAAGGTGACACCAAATCCTAATGTATTGTGGCATCATCATTTAATCTTTACACCTTGGAGAAAAAAAAATCATGTCAGTTTTTTCTTTTCTTTTAAGAGTGAGCTGTCATATCTCTGCCAGCCTTGCTGATAGCCTCAATGACTAGTTAGACAGGTGTGATCTCGCTTTACATACAATATTGATGTAAATGTTCGATAAAAGAGTGAATCTTTAGTACAGCTTTGACAAGTGTGGTGAAATATTATCATTGGAGTTTAATACAGCCAGCTAACCATGAACCATAATCCATCAACCTATTTCACTCTGGTCAACTTTTAGACGTGATGTTTCTAGTTACTGACAGGAATAATCCAATAGTCTACTTTTATCCAAAACAGTACCAATGCACTAGCCTACTAATAACATTACACTATAATTCTCTTTGGTAGAGATTAAAGAACAGCATGTTAGTGCTAGGTTCTCAGTTCTAAGCCACATTTATAATAGGGTTTTTGACATTACTAACTGAGCTGTGCAACCGTATGGCTCCATACTCCAGTATTCCAACATATCACCTTATCCCTTAACAGAATCTACTTCTCTTACAGATGCACCTGCTACAACCTGCTATAACTTGTGTGGCATCCTTATTCATTAACTTGTTGATGCTCTCAAACATCTCAAACATCCACAGGTTTTAGAGAAGATGAGAATGGGATTAACTGAAAAATGCACAATGCAAAAATCTTTGATATTCAAATCATTTTGTCATGTACCAAACATGTTTTAAAAGAAGAAACGTTTTAATGTTATTTAATAATAAATATATCCAACTCTCATGAGAATTGCTTTTTAAACTCCTCAGTTTTTATTCCCTCATGTGGTTGGCCTCTTTATCTTTTGAGGACAAAACAGTCTTCAAGAAAATAAATTGCATACACTAAGATACTGAAGTGAACAAAGCCAAGCAGTTTCACTTTCATTTAGTCATCATACTCTCACTGATGAACTATTGTCTCAGAATTGAGGGAAAATGAAAATGGTTCTAGAACGGTTCCATAGATTGGATCATCAGCAAACTGTTCATCCCTCTGATTTGAGCAGATGGACAATTAACAGAAATGAATGGATAGGTTGTTTCTTTTTTCCAGTCAGCATAAATTCAATGAAAACCCATACTGTCTCCACATACTGTCCTTTTTTCATTTTATTTCTCTCCATAAGGTGATAAATTACAATTTATGAATATCTCATTTTGAATTAACAATACTAGGAGCTTATGGCACTAAAATCCTGTGACACAAAGCATGAATGAAGGCCAAAACACATCATGTCATGTCATGGTCTTCATAGTGGTGTAAGCTCCGAGTTCTTCGGTTCTTCTAAGGATAGACTGAGGTCTATCTATTCTCATTTTGTCCTCTGCATCTTGCCTTCCTTTGGGACCAGGCTTGTGAATTCCCTCAAGCCACAGGCTCTGCACAATGATGTTTTTGTCCATAAGTCAACTTAACTGAGCCTACTTTAAAATGGAAAGAAGAATAAGGTTTACATATTGGCTAGAGTGTACAAAATGTGATGAGGAATGAGGCTAGTTAAACACATTACTGCCATTAGAGGATTAAAAAATGTGCTTAAATGAAAGAATATACAAGCAACTATAGCTTACGCTACACACACTATTATAAGACCAACCTAATGAATGAACTTGTCAAACATGTCAAACAAGTCAAACACGATCTGATCTTGACATTGAGTTCACATGAGGGTGATAGAGCCAGGAGAGAGAGAAAGACAGTTAAGGAGAGAGAGAGAGAGAGAGAGAGAGAGAGAGAGAGAGAGAGAGAGAGAGAGAGAAAACTGACATTTATAATAGGGTTTTTGACATTACTAACTGAGCTGTGCAACCGTATGGCTCCATACTCCAGTATTCCAACATATCACCTTATCCCTTAACAGAATCTACTTCTCTTACAGATGCACCTGCTACAACCTGCTATAACTTGTGTGGCATCCTTATTCATTAACTTGTTGATGCTCTCAAACATCTCAAACATCCACAGGTTTTAGAGAAGATGAGAATGGGATTAACTGAAAAATGCACAATGCAAAAATCTTTGATATTCAAATCATTTTGTCATGTACCAAACATGTTTTAAAAGAAGAAACGTTTTAATGTTATTTAATAATAAATATATCCAACTCTCATGAGAATTGCTTTTTAAACTCCTCAGTTTTTATTCCCTCATGTGGTTGGCCTCTTTATCTTTTGAGGACAAAACAGTCTTCAAGAAAATAAATTGCATACACTAAGATACTGAAGTGAACAAAGCCAAGCAGTTTCACTTTCATTTAGTCATCATACTCTCACTGATGAACTATTGTCTCAGAATTGAGGGAAAATGAAAATGGTTCTAGAACGGTTCCATAGATTGGATCATCAGCAAACTGTTCATCCCTCTGATTTGAGCAGATGGACAATTAACAGAAATGAATGGATAGGTTGTTTCTTTTTTCCAGTCAGCATAAATTCAATGAAAACCCATACTGTCTCCACATACTGTCCTTTTTTCATTTTATTTCTCTCCATAAGGTGATAAATTACAATTTATGAATATCTCATTTTGAATTAACAATACTAGGAGCTTATGGCACTAAAATCCTGTGACACAAAGCATGAATGAAGGCCAAAACACATCATGTCATGTCATGGTCTTCATAGTGGTGTAAGCTCCGAGTTCTTCGGTTCTTCTAAGGATAGACTGAGGTCTATCTATTCTCATTTTGTCCTCTGCATCTTGCCTTCTTTTGGGACCAGGCTTGTGAATTCCCTCAAGCCACAGGCTCTGCACAATGATGTTTTTGTCCATAAGTCAACTTAACTGAGCCTACTTTAAAATGGAAAGAAGAATAAGGTTTACATATTGGCTAGAGTGTACAAAATGTGATGAGGAATGAGGCTAGTTAAACACATTACTGCCATTAGAGGATTAAAAAATGTGCTTAAATGAAAGAATATACAAGCAACTATAGCTTACGCTACACACACTATTATAAGACCAACCTAATGAATGAACTTGTCAAACATGTCAAACAAGTCAAACACGATCTGATCTTGACAGTAAGTTCACATGAGGGTGATAGAGCCAGGAGAGAGAGAAAGACAGTTAAGGAGAGAGAGAGAGAGAGAGAGAGAGAGAGAGAGAGAGAGAGAGAGAGAGAGAGAGAGAGCCCTCTGTAGGCTACGTGTTGTACGCTTCCGACAAATTAGAGAAAACAACCACACCATCGTTGCCTGCCTACATGGAATAGAACGGAGGCACAACCTCAAGTTCCATGTTGCCATAACGTTTGTGGGAAATTCTGCGCTGCACAGAACAAAATGCCTGCTTAGAACACGGACTGGTCATGACCACCGGATGTTTAATATGAAAGACAGGTTGTTCTTTTGTATTATTAGTCCGTAGTTGCAGTGTAAGTACCTAGCTCATCGAACTTCCCCTGAACTTGTCCAATAACGGAGTAATTCTGAGGAGGCTTCGGAATGGATGGATACCTGGAGGTGGGGAAATGAACTGTTACTCCTCCAAAACGAACGAAACCTTGTTCAACGCAGACATTACACACAGGACTGGCTGCAGTGTCAGGTGCGGAAATGCTCCAGTTAGTTTGGTGTGTGCATGTTGCTGTCGGGGCGAGCAGAATAAAAACCCTGTGGCTGGCTGCCATTGGACCGGACACTGACTGGGGCTGACTGATGTTTGTCCACGGTAATATGTTTTGGCGAAGGAAGATCAATACTACTTTGACGCTGGTCACAAGAGAAGGTGCCAGCCTCCATATTCTCTCACACACCGTGCAAAGAGGACCTGTCTGCCGAATCTAATGGTTATAGGCTATTAACATCTGATCGCGTTTCATGTAGCCTAACGTTAAAACTGTCATCTCTTGCTAATATTTCGGTTGGTCGATCTATTTCAGGTTATTTGAACTGGACTTTTTCACACAAAAAAGAGACATGACACGATTGTGTGCAATTTTAATATTAGATCGGAGGTGAAGACAACAGGATCCTGTTTCCAGATGCAAGTTCGACAGATGTGCTTGGTGTTGCTGAGGTGTGTGCTTCAATCAGACTTTTGTCTATGGACTACCGAAATTACTTCACTCTTCTGTTTGCAGTCGGCATCTCATATTTATGACTAATAACCACAGACTTGGCTGAATCTCCCACTTCTGTAAACAGTAGCAGCGCACCAGAGGAGACAATGTCGAGTGAAACAAGCTCGTGTATCACCCAGTTTAGTTGGAAAGGTAAAAGTCATACAGAGGATCGCTGACATTTGTTATATTTCATCCGCGTGACAAGTGCATGTCTCAACTGAACCTAAAAATGGAGAAATACTTGGCTTGGACACCGTAAACAAGAATTTAGAGTCAATTTTAATGGGATTAAAAGACAGAACTTTAACTTTATCATGGCTGAAAAGTACTTCATATTTTTTGTTTACTTATTTGCAACTGGGTTTGGTTTTTCTGGTATTTTCAATGCATCAGACAAAGATTTTTTTAGTGACTATGGGCAGCTAAAACTTACACAGGACAGAGTACCAGAACTCCGAAAGCTTCAAGCCACTAATCCTCATCCCAACCTCTATTTCAATCAAGCGGATATACAAGTCATGAGACAAAGGTCCACTACTACACACAGTCACATCTTCAAAGTCATCAGGGCAGCTGTTTTGACGATGCTCTCTAGTCCTCCACTCTACATGCCTCCTGCAAAGCATGAGGAATTCTCCAGTAAGTGGAATGAGATTTATGGAAACAACTTACCACCTCTGGCACTGTATTGTTTAATGGCTCCAGAGGATTCCACTGCACTTCAGTTTCTGGTTAAGTTTATGGACCGTATGGCGGAGTATCCTGACTGGAAAGTCACTAGTGCACCAAATGACGAGGTTCCCATGTCTCACTCACTTACGGGCTTTGCAACTGCCTTTGACTTTATTTATTCTTACCTGGACCAACCGAGACGTGATCTTTATGTGAGGAGAATACGCTCAGAGACAGAGGAATTGTATGAAACATCGAAGTATAGAGGCTGGGGAAAGCAGTTTCTACAGAATCACCAGACCACAAATATCCTTGCCATTCTAACTGGTGCTATTGTAGTAGGCACACAGGATGACCCTGAGAGCATGGTCTGGAAGCAGGTTTCAGTTAACTACATGGAAAAAACAATGTTCTTACTTAACCATGTAGTAGATGGCTCTTTAGATGAAGGTGTTGCATATGGCAGTTACACAGCTAAATCAATTACACAATATGTGTTTCTTGCTCAGCGCCACTTTAATATTGATAACACACAAAATAACTGGCTGCGCAATCACTTCTGGTTTTACTATGCTACCTTGTTACCAGGCTTCCAAAGGACAGTTGGCATAGCTGACTCCAATTACAACTGGTTCTATGGACCAGAGAGTCAGCTAGTTTTCTTGGACAGCTTTGTAATGAAAAATGGCACCGGCAACTGGCTCGCACAACAAATAAGGAAACACAGACCTAAAGATGGTCCAATGGGACAGTCCTCAGCTCAGCGTTGGACAACGCTCCACACTGAGTTTATCTGGTACAATGCTCACCTGACACCCCAACCCCCTCACGATTATGGTACACCTAAAATGCATATTTTTTCAAACTGGGGGGTTGTAACATATGGAGCAGGCTTGCCTAATAATCAAGGGGACACATTTGTCTCTTTTAAATCTGGGAAGTTGGGTGGCAGAGCTGTCTATGACATTGTGCATGCCAAACCCTATACGTGGGTTGATGGTTGGAACAGCTTTAACCCAGGGCATGAACACCCAGACCAGAACTCATTTACTTTTGCCCCTAATGGACAGGTGTTTGTTTCGGAGGCCCTGTATGGACCCAAGTACAGCTATTTGAACAATGTGTTGGTTTTCAGTCCTTCCCCAACCAGCCAGTGTAACGCCCCCTGGGAAGGGCAGCTTGGCGAATGTGGCAAGTGGTTGAGGTGGACAGATGAGGGTGTGGGGGAAAGTGCAGGAGAGGTGGTGGCAGCCTCATCTCACCGCGACTCCATGTTTGTTAGTGGTGAGTCTGCCCCAGCCTATTCATCTGCCATGAGATTGAAGAGTGTTTATAGGGCTCTTGTGCTGCTCAACTCCCAGACTTTGTTAGTGGTTGACCATGTGGAAAAGTGGGAAGACTCACCAGTGAAAATGCTCAGTGCATTCTTTCATAACCTTGACATTGACTTTAAATATGTCCCCTATAGGTTCATGGACAGGTACAGTGGAGCATTAATGGATGTTTGGGATGCCCATTACAAAATGTTCTGGTTTGATAGTCAGGGTTTCAGCCCAGACACTAGAATTCAGGAGGCAGAGCAGGCAGCAGAGTTTAAAAAAAGATGGACGCAGTTCATCAACGTCTCCTTTCCAATGCAGAGTACAATAAGCAGAATGGCTTATGTGATGCATGGGCCTTATGTCAAAGTATCCAGCTGCAGATTTATAGATGACAGCAAAAATGGTGTGCGGCTGTCAGTCATTGTTAACAACACAGAGAAAATTGTTTCCATTGCAACAAACCACCGAGACATAGGGGCACGTTCCAACTACCTTGGTTTTGGCGGATATGCCAAAATTGAGGACCGACATCAAATTATCCGTTTTGGCCTTGGCACACAACTCATCCCGAAGCAAACTTCAGTTGACAGTCAGATATTTGACTTTGGGTTTGCAGTAAATGTGATTGCTGGGGTCATACTTTGTGCTGCCATTGGCTTTCTGACACTCCAGAGAACATTTTATGTGTGCTTTAGCAAGCTGATGCGCTATGCCCTCCTCTCTGTTCTCATCCTCTGGATTTTTGAACTGCTGTTTGTCTCAAATAGCTGTGACCAGCTACTGTGTGGGGTGAAGTGGAAAGGTGTTGCCACCAACCCTGAGGTCAGCAAACAGATGAGGCTCTATGACCAGCACCATTTCCCCCTGCCTACTGTCATCATAACAACTTTGCCTGGCTCAGGGTCAGACATTCTTAAGCACCTTTTCTACAACAACTCGGATTATATCTACCTGCGTGTTCCCACAGAACACCTGGATATCCCAGAGACTGAGTTTGAGTTTGACTCCTTGGTGGATGCCTGTGAGTGGTCCCGAGCTGATGCCCAGCGCGGTAAGTACAAAATCATCCAGGGCTGGCTGCACTCGCTGGTCCATGACACCCATCTGCACTTGCAGAACATTCCACTCCATGAGACTGTTCGAGTGAAGGTGTCCTCCAGGTCGAGCTCTTCAAGGGACCGCAAGAAAAGAGCGAGGAGGAGAGAACTAGCAGCTGATGTGAGGGGGAAAGTGCGAGGGAGCATTGAGCGGGATGTTGAGTATGTGCGAGAGCTACGCAGGCACATTGGTGAGTATCCTAACTCACGCGTGGTGCTAAATCTCAGAAGTGGAAGCTGGACATTAAAACTACCTTTTATTCAGGAAGTGGTTGGGCCATCCCTGAGGGCCATTTACGTGGTCCGGGACCCCCGGGCATGGATTTACCTAATGCTGTACAACAGCAAGCCAAGCCTGTATTCCCTTAAAAACATTCCACAGCACTTGGCCCTGATGTTCAAAGAGGACATCAACAGGGACAGATGCCCAGCATTTGCCCAGGAGTATCGGCCACTCTGGCGTCTCCTCTCACGGTCAGAGACCAACCCTGTGCTGCTGCTTGCGCATTTGTGGCTGGCACACACCTCTGCTGCCCTTCGCATCAGTGCCACGCTGCCGGAGGAGACTTACCTGCAGGTGAGGTTTGAGGATGTGGTGAAGTCTCCGCAGGAGACAGCTGAAAGGATTCACTCATTCCTAGGTGTCCCAGTCACACCCTCAGCACTAAACCAGCTGATGTTCACCACTTCTACAAATCTGTACAACTTAATGTATGAAGGGGACATATCACCAGCCAACATTAATAACTGGAGGCAGAATATGCCTCGGAGGGAAATCAGACTCATTGAAGACACATGTGGCTTTTTGATGAAGAGACTTGGATATTCCAGGTATAACAGTTAAATGCTGCAGGTCGGCTGTTATGATGCATATTTATTTAGGCTTTTTTATTTTGTTGTATTTTTGCACTGATGGGATATGTGAGTCAGTTTACATAAAGGCAGAGGTATAAAAGGGAATTTTGAAAAGGTACAGGTGATGCTGGTATTTTCTTTGTAAGGTCAGAGTAATCATGGTCATTTTCGGTATAATGAAATAACCCAAGGCAAATACTTTTTTCTCTGTCATTTAGTACATGGAATATTGTCCAGATGCTTTACATCTGTGAAATTATTAACTTAGTTGCCTCTGAGAATATCTACACAATTATATCATTATATTATTTGTATCATCATATCAGAATATGTTTTTTTTTCTTTTAAAAACATAAATATAAATATATCAGCTGTCACATACCAATGTGTTTACTTAGTGAGGAAGTACTCATTGTGAAACTGTTGGAGTGTGGCTCTCACTCATGATTGTGATGACTGTGTGTCAGTAATTTTGCAATTCTGCTGTAGAGATTGCTGGGCTTATGCTGCAGATACTGCGTGTGGTGTTTTAAGCCAGAGAAGAGGTGCTGGAACTGTAATTGACTTGAAAGCTTAAGCTTAGTCTGCATTGTATAAAATCGAGGGTGTTAGCTGTAATCTCCTGAGAGAAACATATTAAAGCCCAAAGCTTTGTATTACAATACACATGCAAGCCCAAGGTTCAGTTACTAAAATATCTCCATGTACTTCTTTTTTTTTCTAATCTGTGTCAGTGAATATATTCTAGTTCCCACTCCACACCCACTCTCTTCTCAAAGGGCTGCAGAGTGCAGTTGATAGTGATAGACACCTCCAAAACCAGCTGCCATATATTTTGACAGGCATGAGACAAAGATCAAACTAAAGTTAGTCTCCCAGGATTTAAATTCATTCTCAGTTCAAACACATCTCTGAATCATCGTTGCTGGCCATATGATTGCTACAGAATGCCATAACCAAACCATCCAACTCTGCTGCAACCATCCTCATAGAAGTTCCCCAAAGAAATGCAAATGAGTCTCAGCCCTCATTTCCTGTAGTGTTCAATCACTTGTGTTTCAGTATTATCCTAAAATGGCAGTGTGTAGGGCAGGACAGTTATATTAGATGTGGACATTGAAAAGTGAAGCTTTGAGTCATACTATCAGATCATGTCTTAGCTGACACTGAAGACAATGCATCCCTCAAAAGCTTTTAGTAGGTGCTTTAGTTTTGCTTTATGAAACCCTCAAATATATAATGTGAGTCCTGAAATATTTAATGGCAGTACATTATGCATTATAAACAGTTGATGTGTATTTTCATATCATTTCTAACCGCACAGGGGTGAGAGAAACAGACGAGCTTGGTCTTGCACTGTATTTATCCAAGAATCTCTTTTGTGACGCAAAACATAACTGTTGCTTAAATGGAGGCCTTGATGTTGTGGACATTGAATGTGTGTTGACAACAGTGTTCTCTGTCTCTCGATTCTCTTTTTCCTCTCATAACCTACCCTTATATTCTGTATATCAGTTCATCAACAGGGTTGTGTTTTGATGCTTTTGTGGCCTTGGAATTTTAAAGGACATTCTATGAATTGTTCTCACTATGTTTATTTGGCTCATGAAAATAATGTTAATTAAAAGATGTTTCCAGCACAAGCTATTTTTTACCTTGTTTTTCAACACCTTTGTTGATTGTTGATCCTTGTACAAATTGTCAAAGTCTCAAGTCCTGTGCTCTCCTGAGACACTAATGAAGAGCATTTGTGACGTGTGACTATAGTGAGTTCCCAGTTGATGCCATTACAGGCAAACGACAGACGCATAACAGCGTGCATGTTGGAGACCGCTGAAACAGCTCAGCCATTAATGTAGTGTGAAAAATGCATGCTACCCTCTGCGTTAATGAGTCCAGAGACTCATAAAACATGTCCAGATGTGAGCACTGCTACCAAGAGCTCTCTCTCCCTTTCCCTGCATGTGTAGTGAGGAAAATGGGGCTTCTACCCTCTCTGATCTGCACACTGAATATTGTTACATAGCAATTTTTTTCACTAAACTAGGTTGTGAGAGAGCTAAAGGAAAGGAGGTTAAAGGAAATTGTTAAAATAGTATGCAAGCACAACATCACAAGAATTCAGTGTAAAGCTATCATATCAGATTCATCATTAAAGACATATTTCTACCTTTATGTTAAGTTTGACTGATTTTATCAATGTCTCAGTGGCATGGATTATACTCAATCAGTGTGACATATTTAGGTCAATTATTAAAGGCGAATGCATTATCTATTATTATTATCTATCTCAAAACTCCTCACTGGTCTCAAGTGAGATGGAATCATTTGCTTTCTTCCAACAACTGTTTTCCCTACAGTCCTTAATCAACCTTTACAGCCCCCATAATCAGTCATGCACAAAGGGACAGAAGAGATACTGAGGGAAAGGGACTGCACTATGGCCCAGGTATACAGGAGCTCTATAGGAGGATGTGCTCAGAGCGTATTGCTGCTTGTCATACAGGAACTCATGGCAGACATGTTGCTTCAATAGAATGGGCAGTGATGTGAGAAAGGATAACTAGTTCGGAGTTGAGATTATAAAAAAGAACAATTGCATGCCTTTGATAGTCTATGCAGATTGCTCACTTATCCTGTGTCAGAGCCTGATATCTCATACTAACAAAAAAATAAGGTTTCTCAGCTGTTGATCTTCCACATTTTCCTATTGGGAGACGTGACTGAGAAAGGGGGGTTTTGCCAGTGGTTGAGGTGTGGGTCTGATTGGGATTAATCTGACATGACTGAGGAAGAAATATGGGGCATCATTAATTTGCGCCTGAAAATGAGTCACCTCTGCTGTGAAAATGGAAACCCTTGTGCCAATAAAATGGAATGAGTGACTGAATAATGAAGCCAAAAGCACAGTGGGAGAGCATGTGGGAGGAACACTGTTCAGAAATCATATTAGCCCTTCAAGATTATATTCAAGATTTCCCTTTATTACTGGTGAGATGGTTGTCATGAGGGATAGCAGGTTGCAAATGTGATTGTATTCAGCAAATTCACCATCTGAATATACAAAACATACTACATTTTGTAGACATGTGATTATTTTGAATAAAACATTATTCATTATACTTGACAACATATATGTTATTAATTACTAGACCACTAGACTTGATTGCATATAGTTAGAAAAGAAATGCAAAAATATCAGGCCAGGATAGGGGGTGGGTGTGTGTGTGGAGGGGGTTGGGGGTTATGAGATATGAGTAATCTTCACCATCAGTTTTACGATAACCTGAATCAAGAGACATAAAGAAAAGTTAATCCGAAAAATATATAATCAGTCATGTGATAAACTAGAATAGGATAAGGCAGCTAGACCTAAAATGATATACTTGCCAGGAATGTGGTAGATTTCAAAAGAACACAACTGCCATGAGCACATATCAACTCATCAGCACAGGTAACAAATTGAGTAGTGAGAAACAAATAGATTAATGATAGTTTGAAACCTTTGATATCTGTAAACCAGCTAATTCCAACATTGAATAGAATCTGTGGCACAAAGCAGTTTCAAGGGCATTCAAAATAATTTGGCAAATTATCATCTCTCATAAGTTTAGAAATCTCTCTCTAAAATAAGCATTAAAGTAACTCTTACTTGAATGATGATAACCCATTGAACAAATATTGCATACAAATATCTAACCTTTCTTTCACCCTAATGGTGAGAAATGGAGATTGGGAACTGTCAATGACAAGTGATGATGAATGTCAGTGTTAGTGAATGTAAACTGTCAGTGACATATAACATGTTTCCTTTCAATTAATGTAGAATAAACAAAAACAAGCAACAAAGATAAATATATTTAAATGTTTTATTTTTACTGTTAAATTACCCCAAAAGTCCATACAAGGTCTTTATGTGCGTAGCATAAAACATTCTCTTAAAACTACATTTGGGAGATTTTGCCTTTAGATATTGAGGCGCTAAAGGAAACGAGTTGAAGAGAGATACTGTAGGTTGCAGTGGTCCAGATTTGAACCCATGTGCCTATGGGCACCTAGAACAAAATGTGTGACTGATGTTGCTGTCATTTGGACGACTGCTTCCAAAAAGACATTGTTTGAGCAAGTTCTTCCTTCTCATCTGTATAAAACACAACTAGTTATATATAATATAATACATGTTATAATATAATTCTGTTGTTATTAACAATGAATTGTTCATTCAGATTGTGCAAAGCAGATGTGGGTCTCCCTTTAGACCTAATAAGTTGTGTTAAGATGGAATAACATGTCAGAGAGTGTGATTACATTCTTTTTGTTAGTTCACTCCTAAAAGCATGTTCCTTTAAGGCTAATGGATGAGGTCACATTGTATGTCAGTGTTTCAGCCCACTCACTAATTCATTTACACCTCCTGGCTGCCTGCTTTTTTTTCATCTTTTATATCTTCTGACAAATACTGCAAGAAAAACACTAATCCAGAGTGTGCTTCTTTGTCCTTCAGTCTCAGTTCCTTTCAAAGATGTCTCAAATTATACCTTAATTGCTTGGCTTTCTTTTCCACAGAAGCCATCTTAGAGTCATACATATAACTTTGCTTTTATGTGTTCCAGACATTCTTTACACAGTACTTTACACAGTAACATGTTGTTAGGTCTCCAGTTGGTTTGGGCAATCTTGTTTCCATTTGTCCATGGGAGGAGCTCCTCTGTGTGCGAGTGACAGAACCAACCATGACTCAGCCAGAAAAAAACTTGGCTGCAGCTGTTGTTTTTCAACTTGCAAAAACAGGAGAGATGTGCCTGTTATAAGGCCACTCTCTTATGACCTGCCTTTTGAATCCCCATATATCTTTGACGGGTTGTCAGGTTTACATGACAAGATTACATGTCAGACATAGAATTGTCTTAAAAAGCCTTGTTTGCAGTTTTAAGACAATTCATTAAGCTAACTTTGTAGGTATTCTTGTCCTGCAGATTAGATATCAAACATCATGTAATCTACAGAAGATCATGCATGACTTCATGTATGGCATACAGGATTCTCAGGCACCCCATGTTTGAGTTATGGAAGTAGTCTCTTAGAGATCTAACATCATGTAATCTACAGAACATCATGCATGACTTCATGTATGGCATACATGATTCTCAAGCACCCTATGTTTGAGTTATGGAAGTAGTCACTTGCTGCGCCATATTAGGGATCAGCATGTTATGAGTCTCGAGGAATTAAATGAGTTTCAGATTCATGAGGCTAGGATTAGAGCAGAGGATCAGCACACCACCTGGGAGGAGGTAGATGGAAATACAACCATGTGCACTCACTTCTCCCTCTTCACTTTTTGCTACGCACAGACACACCAAATGTGTGGTTAAATAATTACAGATAATGCAAGGTTTATCCCACACAGGTCATACATTCCATCAAAAGGAGTAACTTTAGATGAGCCAGTTGCATTTTCTTAATCATGGAAAGCATTACCTAGATAGTAAAGATTCCTGTATATGTTCTCAACCTGGGGATGAGAGATAAGAGCATTGCTCTGTAAAAGCTTCTAGTCTCTGAACTAGCATGCTGACTGTTAAAAATGACTATGGGAAGCAATGGCAAAACATGGTCAAAATGGTTGTTAAATGAACAGTTGAAATTTTCCCAGAACATATGCTATGAGCAGAAATATAAATAATCCTTTGACTGATGGGACTGATGGCATGTATTTGGTGTGGACAGTCATTTTTCCCAACTTCAAAGAACTGAGGAAATGTTCTATCCCATGTAGGTCATCCCAGTCCTCTGTGGCTGCTGGAAAATGAAAGGCCCTCCCAGAGGCCTGCAGACGTGCTGTTCCTGTGTTTTGCTGAGACAGAGGAGGTTGCCTTCCAGCTGGCTCCTGGACAAACAGGAGCGGCCGCTCTCTGATGGCAGACGCACTAGTCCTTCATTACGAGGGCTCTGAAACCAAAACAAGCTGTCTGTCACAGCTCTGCTATGGTCACCACACTCCGGTCTGACGTATTGGAGGGAAACGGCTGCTTTTCATCAAAGCTCCCTCTCTCCCCGCCAGACGAATAATATTGGCAGTAAAATGTATATTAAAGAAAAGGGGAAAAGCCAAAAACCCTGTCTGTATAAACCAAGGCAACTGAGTTTACTTTATGGAGGCGCTCCAACGAGTGTTAATTTAAAAGTGTTTGAGTCATTTAATTGCAGAATTATTTAATTAGTTCAATCTGTCTTCAGATGCATGTAGGCTAGGCAGAAAAGACTGGCAAGTTAATCACTGCGTCAAGCAATCGCCTAATTAGTCCAACTTGACATTTTGTGAGGAGATGAGACTGGTGTTAAAGAATGACCTTTGTGACACTGGACATATGGCACTGTGTCGGAGCTGACAGGAGTGAAAATGGCACGTCTGAAAATAATCCAGTTGAAGATGGAAAATGTATTTCTCTCCGCCTCTGTCGTCATTTCACTGTCTGAGACAAATATCAAGGGGCCGTCCTGTCCTGTAGAGTTTATTTGAATAAAAAAGGTGGAACGGCAGCTCATTGAATTCAAATAAGAGATGCTCCCTTAAAATCAGCAAATAAACAAATGTGTTTATTCACAGAAAGCATGTTTCTAAAAGATCACAGGCTGAATTAGAAAGAAGCTGATTTTTAAAAGATGCAAGGTACAGAAGTATTCATCTGTTTTATCAGGTCCCATCTGTTGTTTACGCTGATCATCTATGCAGAAGCTCCAGAAATGACAAACCTCCCAAGTGTTGTTACCAGTGCACTGGAAATAAAAGTAGCTAAAAAGTAGGCTCAAATCACGTTTCTGCTGAAAACATGTCAACAAGAACAAGTTGTTGTCTTGTACAAGATAATTATAGCATTCTGATGTTGCCTACCTAGCTTGTAACCATGGTGTTAATCCTATCCAGCTAATCAAGCTTTAGCTCTGAAGTATGCTATAGGCTAGAGGTAAAGAGGGCCTTAGCCCTCTACTTTACCTGAGATCTACATAGACATATGAGCCTCCAATAAATCCTAATAAAATGCATGAACTAATTGTGTCATTGGACATGAATTGAATTTTGCCACCGCTCTCCTTTGTAGTTAAACAACTACATAATTTTTGGCTACAGTTTAAAATGAAACTCCACATTTCCACATCATATCATTGCAGTTGCATATTTGCATTGCATATTTTTATGACAAGTTTTCCATGCATTTAACACTGGTCCTTAAAACTGGTCCTTTGCTAGACTGTTTATTTTATGTTCTGTTTATATTTTAATTGTGCAGGGATATTTATGGATTCATCAGAGAGTGCAAGCCCATCAATCTGAGAGAATCCAAATTATGCAGTTCTGGTCACACAGCTCATTTGCTTCCACACCTTTCTGTGAATGCCACATCAGCTGGTATTTGAAAGTGGCAAGCAGCCGAGGAGACTGAATGACGGCATCATCTTAATCAGCCCTTAGCTGCCATTGTTGCTGCGCCTAACCTGTGGCTGTGGGCAAGGATGATGGGTGAATCACTGATGTTGTCAGCACGGTGACTCATTAAATGGCTTGTGTTGAGTGATTGGCTGCAGGGGGCCTGAATCAATAATGAGGGACCAATGGAGAGGCCTGATTAATTGGGGCCATCTACCATGCTGGAGGGATGGAGAGAACGTGAAGGATTTAGAAAGGCAGATCCATCAGTTCATCTTCCAACTTCATAGATATGTCCCCTAAACAGACACAAAGACATTGACTAAAGAAGTGGAGACTATCCATGTCATAGATATTCACACAGAATAACCAAAATAACAATGCAATGATGTTAGAAAAGGGAGAAAAATTAAAGAATGTTAAAGAATGTTAAAAAAGGGTGTAGCAGGTCAGAGTTCATAACGGTTCTGCCTGACTCCATCTCGGTTTTGTCAATCAGTTGTGGAGCTGTTTCAACAGTTCACACAGTTTGGCTTGATAAGATTGCACTAGGCTTGGTTTGATGATGAGTGAATTTTGAAGAGGAGAAGCCTTGACTCCTGTCGTCTGCTTTGGACATTAACATAAATGAGGTTACTGCTCTGAGGAGAGAGAATCCATTCACAGCAAAAGCATGCATTTCTCTTGTCACTGTTCCTTTGCATTTGTAATATAGAAGAGTAAATAAATTATGAAGCTGTCAAAAGAGGCACCGGACTAAGATAGATTAGACACTGCAATCAAAAACCAACAGAGCCCTGCAGAAAGGAAGTCCATTTCTGGTTTGATGTGGCTCAGTCTACCTACCTCAACTCATTCTTTTGACTACACAAAGTGCACTGTGCAATTAAAATGCTCTAAAAAACAACTGTCAAAAATACGTGGAGCATTTCCTGATAATGTACTATGTGTTATTTGACCAGTGTTATAGGAATGGATTTGTTGCTTTGGACATTTTCAGTTTCACTTGTATGTGACAAAAACAACACACAGTTACTTGCTGGAGTTAAGGATGAGTCATAGGCCATTAATTTCTCTAAAGTTCCTGTCACTAACAGATGATGCATCTGATGAATTTGTCACACACTGAAATCTAATCGTACTTGTATGTGATTAATGGTGATACTGCCAAAAATACAGACTGGCGTCCACTGGACACGGAACGTCAGAAGCTGGTTATGGAATGCATCTAACATTTTGAGATTTCATTCACAGTGCTGCCATCAAAACATAGCAAAATCATGCAATTTAGTGCATAACAATGACAAAAAATACATAGTTTTAATGCTATTTAGATCAGTAATGGCTTTGTGAACATTACTGTGCAATTAAATTTTGTGGATACAACTACATGATCTGGATTAGGGCAGCTGTGGCTAACTGGTAGCATTGGGGATTTGCCTGTCTTGTTCGATTTGGCCTTGGCCGGGTAAAGTTCCTTCCGGTTGCAGCATTCTAGGGTAGTAAACAATGACAGTACAGTCTAAAATAGGAGTTCCTGTTGTGTGCCTCAGTGCACCAACTCAACTTTTTAAAATATTTTTTGCGAATTTCCAACAAACAAAGACCGAAGACAACAGTGGGGCAATCAAACAAGATGAAGACATTAAATTTGCAGGGAAGTAGCCTGCACTGGTTTGTAGTTAGCGCTTCACAGCTTTGAGTGCGCTGAGACACAGAACTGAAACTCTTATTTTAACCTGCAGCACAATGTTACTACCATAGAATGCTGCGACAGGGAGACGCTTTACTCAGCCAAGGCACAAACCCAGAAATTGTGAGATAGAGATGAATTGCCCTTGTGACTGAAGGATGGCCAGTTAAATCCTGATTGGTTGCAAAAAGGTGGGTAGGAGAGTGGTTGTACTATGCTCTCCCATGACCACATTCACAACTAACCCCTAATGACTCCCTCATCACTGGGTTATTATGTGCTCAGTGTATTCATTCTCTCACCCTCCCTCTCTCTCTCCGTGTGTGTGTGTGGGTGTATGTGTACTAATCACGAATGAGTAAAATGCAAAGCCATATTTCCCTATACTTAAACTTGATCATCCATCAAAGAAAACCAACAACTGGTGGCAGGTTAAACATTGTAAGTAGCCTACAGACAAGCCTATTTTAGCCATATGGAATATTCTATATCTGTGCAAACTTGTGGTTATATGTAATTCACATCCATACCCAAAGGACATGTGGCATGCAACACTGCACGTTTTTAACAACTAATGCGGGAATATCCAGAAAAGTTCACCATGCCTGCAGCACCTAGCAACTTCTGAGTGCCGCATATAAATAACCTCATGAAAAAAAAACAAGCTATGCATTATATGTGACTAAAAAGAACAACACAAGGCTTGAACTAGAGAATGGATGGTGATGATGATAGACAGTATTGGTTCTATCAGAAAGAGACCTAAGAAAATAAAAAGTGGGTGCCAGGGTCAATTTGAAGCTGCTTCACATAAGCCCAAATAGACACACACTTTCAGAAGCCTGTGGCTTAAGTGGTGACATTCCACTTCTGAATTACAAGACTGAGTGCAATACCACAGAGCAAATCAGTCTGGCAGAAAAGTGCCTGAGTGATCTTTGAATTTTTGGAATGCATTTTGAAGTGTATTTGATGTGGCAAGAGACCCATACTGTATAATTACTCTGTTGCTCAGCGTGGAATCTTGCTTCAGTCAAACTGGTTTGAAGTTAGAACCAGAACTAAGAGCATGAACACTTGCATTATGGTTAAGGTTTATTTTTTTTAAGCGATCCACATACAGACATGACCTGTAACCTACATCCAGCCAATCTATAGCCATTTAATAATGCCCCATAAATGATGTAGACTGTTAGTCCAGTCCTGTTTTAATTTTGAATCTATTCTCAGACTTTTTATCTTCAGAGTCCATGCAGCTGCTTTGCTTATTAATTGACCAATTATTATATTTATGTGGTTATATTTATGTGGTTAAGCCAATATCTTTTGTTGGATTATTGTTTTGTGGCATAGGAGAATGATGTTTTTTGTACTGGTTGAGTACAAACCCTCTGGTCTCAAGTCCTAGGAGGCCATAACTAGTAGGTCATGGCTGCCTAATTATGCTTGTTAATTATTACAGGGATAGTTAATTATTAAAGGGTTTATGAGGCTAGCATTTAACCCCTATGTCATGAATGAAAATATATACCTGTATATATATTATGGCATCTGAAGTGTGATAGGTCTTTTTGGAGTAACCTAGTGTGAGCAACATAGTGAAACAAGGTTATAAATAGAAGTGGTTATCATTTCTACAGGGAGCATACTTGACTTAACAAGCTCATCAAGAGAATTCCCAACAAGAGGCAGTGTCATGGTGACAGTGGGTCAAATGTTCAGTAATGTCGCTAGAGTATCACTGTGATACCCATGGATGATGAGTTTTTAACATATACTCATTTAACACTTTATTCAAAATTGCACAATACACAATTAATCAATGTAATGAAATGAAGCAGATTCTGTTCTGATGTTTTGTACTTTTAATTTGCCAATGACTGACTGTGCAACAAAAGGTGTTAATGAGGAATGTTCAAGGCAGTCATCTGTAGAGGTTGACATCAATGTCAAATTGGGGATCTGGTGGAAGGCTTCATTAAATATTAAACACTGTTGATAGCGAAACCCGAGGCCACTCGCTCTGTAGATGTGGATATAGTCACTCTAAGGGGGCTTGTGGACAAGGCTGTTAATTTTCTCTTTACTTCTCTCTCAATAGATAATGAGGTCTTACATTGGTAATGTTACTTCTGTTCACCTGAGAATATTGGTATCTCATTGTGTTTTTGCTGTGAGATTTGTCTCCCCCAACCTCATAAGGAATGGCCATTGCAGGGGGGTGGTGTATTCTAATCCTCTAATTTTAGTCTATGCTTCGAATGTTTGTGATGCAGTGGCTCATAAAGAGGACATAAAGAGTCTTTGTCTAAACTGTATGCTATCTAAAACCATGCCATGTTGCTTCAGGCTAAGCTAAGCTGCCTCTTTTGGTCCCAGTAATGAGCCCTCATGGCAAGCAAGTGAACCAGCTGATGGCTTCAGCAACTCCTCTGCCACCTGGAGGCACCAGGTGGCAGAGGTGTTGCAGGACCTTGTGCCCCCTTTGTGAGTCACGTGATGCACCCCTGTGGTGATGTCAGTCCTCACCAGAACACGTTTGTACTGCAACACCAACAGGAATCTCTGAAGAGCAAGATGGATGGCCTTCAGTTTGAGGACGTTTATGTGCTCCGACGTCCAAAGGGGTTGCCACGTACTACTTGCCGACAGTCCTTCCCAGACAGTTCCCAGGCCTGTTAGGGATGCATTCGTTGAGATGGCCTGTCTCCCCCCAGTGGGACACCTTGGAGCAGGAACTCTCTGTCCCTCCAAGGACACAGGGCACTTGCCTGTTGTCTGTCAGGTGGAGTGGAAAAGCACCGAACCAGGGGGCGTGCCCTCAGCAGGCCAAGAGGAATTGCTGCTGCAGGCTGCAAGTTCCTCTTTTTCTATTTAATAGTGAAGCCTAAGGCCTGGATATGGGCCAGAACTGTTTCTGTGTTGTACACCACCTGATCTTGGGAGGGGGCACATATGAGCCAATCGTCCAGGTAGGTTAGTAATCTTAGACCCTGTGCCTGGAGGGGGGCTAGTGTGGTTTACATGGGTAAAAATTTGAGGGGCCAGTGAAAGGCCAAATGGACCTGAAACTGGAACACCCTGTCTTGGAAGTCAAAGCAAAGGAAGGGCCTCTGTTCTGGGCAGATTGGGATGTGGAAATATGCGTCCTTTAGGTCCAGAGAGGTGAACCACTCCCCCTGCCAGATTGACTGTATCACCATCCCTGTGTGGACCATCTTGAGTGGCAGCACCTTGAGGTACCAGTTTATGGGTCCGTCTTAGCACAATCTTTGCACGGGCAGTGTGGATTAGGGAATGCATTAGCAGGCCCCAAGGGGGTCCAGGAGACAATCGATGACTCAACCAGTGGCATGTCCCCTATCCCCATTTCAGCTGGATAACTAGCCACCTGACAGCAGCCTGCTTTGAACGGGGGGCGTTGCAACGACTTACCCCACGTAGCATTGTAGCGCAATCGTGTGCTCCGCGTATACAGGGTGGTGGACTAGCGTGCAAGATGCCTTTCCAAACACCCTCATAAAAGGTTAGGTCTGATGGGGACTGAAGGCCTAGGATCACGGTGGAACTTAGGACCCTTGACATCAGGGAGCTGACAGGGACCTCCCTGTCGTCACCTGGCTCTGGCGTGTCCAAATGCAGCTCTTCGTCAGGGCTGTCCCTACCTGTTATATCGCCCACCGCGGTGTGGGGGGGAAGGGATAGTACATAGGCATCACCTTGGTCATGCTCCTCATCATGGCTCACAAGCCTGGTTAAGGAGAGACCCTCCTGGCCCGGGGGTATGGAAGGGGATAAGGAGCCCTGATGAGCTTCCTTGTCCATTCTCCTTGACAGAGCCTGGAGAGCCGAGAGGATCTGGAGCAAATCTGCGTTACACTGTGACACACTTGGTTGGCTTGATGGATTCGTTCCTCACTGGAGAGGTCACAGGCTGCATTGCAGAGGCTGTCCACATACTCCAGCATGTAGGCCGATCCAAGGCTAGCGGGGCATTCTCTGTGCCCATTGCTGGGACCCATCACTGACCTGCAGATTCTGCAGTATTGTGGAGCCATTGCCACAACACAAAAAGCACAGTGGAAATCTAAACTTATTTTGATGGTCTGGAGCCCGGGGTCTGCTTTGAGCAGCCTGTCAACACATACACATGTGGTGTAACACTTAGCACGTGGCCAGCAACAGCGCGGACGCACCAAGCAAGGCCCACAGTAGTTCCAGCTGTAAAGAGCAGTAAGAAGGCACAGCACAAAGTGTTAGGGTGGCACCAGTGTGTGAATGCAGGCTCACATCAACCCCACCAGTCATGAACAGGAGTACACAATGCTCAAACATCAAACCAAACTTACTTGGACATGTAGCGCATACAGTATGCTATAAACAAACTGAACAAACACAAGAGTAACGCTACGGGAGCACGTAGCCCACAAACGCACCAACCATAAACAACTCCCAGGGACACAAGGCACCTGTACCATGCTGGTAACGAATTCAGTGGAATGTGAAAGTAATAACCAGGTAGTTTTACCAGGGTCTCTTACTAATGGTAGTCTCGGTACTCTTACTTACTTGCGATCAAGGTGAGAGACTGAACCGGGAGCAATCTCCACTATTTACAAACACAGGTTGTTCTGCTTCCAGAGGTCATGGACATGACTTTGTTGACACATGGTCTTGGTGATAGGCAAAACGAAGGTGATTATTCCTGTGTAATAGTTGCACAAAAAGCTATGGACATTTACCTTTTATTTGTTTTTGTTTTTTTCCTAAAGATATGGAATTTCCTTTAGTTATAGGGACCCTTAATTTGATATCAGAGATAACCTCTAGAATGCACATTTTTCCTATCATCCCAAAGGGTGTGTGACAGTGGACAGTGGAAGTTTGTGTTTAAATGAGCAATGTAAGTTCATGTGTATGTAACTTTAGGCTATATTTTTATTATTTTATTATATAATTCCATAGTATTGAGAGGAAGTTTGTCATTTGCTGAGTGCCTGAGTACTCAGCTAGTACTCAGCTAGCTCAGCTACTAAGCTAGTTACATGTGGTGATATGTCTTAGGCTTATAGTACCTAACAGTTAGTATGGCCAGTTTAGAGGTTTAATTCAGTGCATAATGCACAACTGTGCAGATAAGAGTTGTGGTGATATGTGGTAATGCTACACACAAAGACATACTTATTTTATTTCTCTTTATTACCAGAACCACACACACATACATCCACACATTCAATTACATAATTGTACCCTCTGTTTGCCTTAAATTCAAACCAGTGTCCAGTCTCCTCCTCCCTGCCTCCCAGCCTAAGTACTGCTCTTGCCAGCACTCAAAATTAAGTGTGGTGGTAAAAACTGGACAGCACTTTACAGTCCTACACATTCACCTAACCCTTACCTACAGTAATAGTGGTATGGTAGTAGCAGCAGCAACAGTAGTAACAAAAAAACACAACAATTGGACTATTTATATTTCTTTCACAACCTTATAGCAAAAACCACAGAAATGACTAAATAGAATTTATTCATGACACATTGTATAAAAGAAAAAAAAGAATAAACTCCTGTGATCAATAATGCAATGAGAAAGTGAGCATGATCTTCTTCCTCAGGAGAGAGGGACTTAAGGCAAAAAATTACTGAAATCCATATTTTCGTCTGGCCTGTGTCAGGCCTACATAAAGACTTACTGTTTGCTCCTCCATAGGAGGCCAATGATCATTAAGTGATCACCCGAACAAAAGTCTGGTTGTGGTGACCTATGATTCATCTCTTATCTGTAAATGTAAATGTAAATGTAAATGTGCAGTCTGATCAGTTTTGTGGCAATCCAAAGTATCTGTACATATGTATACATTGTAGTCTGTATGCTAATTTGAATTTCCTGGCATAGGCCAACTGACCAATTACAGACTAGTTAAGGCGTTATTGGCTTGAGCCAATGGGCCAAGTGGATGATAAATGACACTTCACCATTGTTAAGGACTACCTTTCCCACCATCCTTCTCCACACTACTCATTTTACTCTACTTCTACACTACCTCTTCTTTCTCTCTCTTTCTTTCTTTCTCTTGGGTTTGTTTTATTTCTTTACATTCTTGGTTTATTCTTGTTTTGGTTTATCTGGTTATCTTATTTGTTTATGTTTTATTTGATTATGCAGCTGAACTTGCATTCAGTTTAACAGCTATTGATACATTTGAGTTTAGATAGATAGATAGCTAGATAGAGAGATAGATCATTATCCTGTAGGAAATTAAGGCAACCTGCAACATTCAATACATGACACAAACATAAGACATACATACACGTGCATTTACTGATGGGAACACACTCTCATTTATTCTGCCTAGGCTAAGTGAGGCGCATCCCCACATGCCCCACAAGATCAGAAAAATTTTGGAGCAAGTACCTTGGCCACTGCTGAACCTACAAACAAAAAGCACTGCGACCAGGCATACAACACACTCTGTAGGCCACGTCACAGTCAGTCTATCAAACGCCATCCACATGTTATAGCGAGTAGTGTACACAAGCACCATGACAAGAACACACAATGAATAAACTCGCTCCAGGTAGCTTATATATCACTCTTTTTAGTCACTGTGGCACAAAAAAAGCAAGGTTTGGCTGGGCTGTAAAAAGGGATTTGGGTGTAAAATCACTTTTAAGTTGTCCACCGCAACTTGTAGACATCCAGGATTAATTGACAACACTCTTAGATGTTCTTACTCACTGCTTTCAGCACCAAAGCCAGATCCCATGGGGGAACGGTGACTGCGAGGTCTGAATCATCTCGGTGAAAACTGTTCACACAGTCACAGAGACCAGCCTGGCACATTTGAGATAACCTCACGTTCGAGTTCCAGCCCTAGGTAGTAGATGGATTGCACAGGAGTGAGATGGCTTTAGGCCCAATTCACCAGGAAACCCAGACACTGGAGGTAGCCCAGAGCAGTTTGGTGATTGAGTGCTACAGCTAAATACCTCTCCAGAAGGGCGTGGAAGCTTACCATCACCGGCCAATTGTCCAAATAGTTCAATATATGTATGTTGAGCCTTCTGAGAGGGGCTAACGCCTCCTGGACAATTTTGGAGAGGATACAAGGAGATGCTCTCAGACCAGGAAGTACTAACTGTACATTCCCATTCACTTGGTGGCATGGAGAATATTGCCCGTCTCGCGGCAAGTTTGTTTATCTCCTGACGAAGTGCTGGAGAGCGAGAGCCGTGGTGAATTGGACACTTGTGAATGTGGGCAAAGCACTGGTGAACTGCAGTCAAAACATGAAATTAGCATGTTTACCATGTCATAGTTATGTATTGGTACCACTGTGTTTCATGCCACATGCCCAGCACATTATCTATGTTCTTTTTTTGGTTTATCTAACTGTCTGCATATTATATAGTGATGTTTTCATCTAATGGGAAAGAACTCCTGTCTGGAGACTTTGGAGGTCAGAAGACACAGGCACAGTCAGAAGACAGGAGAAGAATGACACGGAGAAGAATGATGAGACCTGAGATGACTAGAAGACACTACATTCCTCCCCAGTGACTCCCCAGTACTGCAACATCACTGAATAACAGCGGTTGACTGCCAGACTGCGTAGTACCTCAAGCTAACTCACAGGCAGCCAGCTATGAGAAACATCAAGGACTTTTTTCTCTAAAGCAAAACTAAAGAGTGCTCTTTTCTGTCTTTTCACACCCTCTCTACAAACATTTCACACAGCTTTCATTGCACGTTTCCAAATTCCAACGGATTACTAATTAAACAAATTGATTAATTTCAAATGAACAAATTAAACAAATTGAAAGCTTCTGTTCACAACCCAAAGATATTCTCTACATATACTGTATATGAATTTTCATTTTCAAGTCTCTCTGGAAATCTTTCAATCCACAACAAATCATATAAATATAAAATGCCACCTTTGCAGTTTGCTATTTCCAGGGGTGGGTCAAAGAGGCAAACAACAGAGTAAATGTGAAAGTATCCAAGAATTGATGAAAAAGGAAGGTTTGTGGCAACGAGAATTGGGAAGTTGTTAGGCTGTCATTACTCAGCCATCCCATTAATCTGATATATGAGGGCCATTGGTCTGACATGCCATTAGTCTAACCATACACTAGACCAGTGATGGCACTACACCATTTCCAGACCCTAACCACTGTACTCACAGGTCTAGTGTATGGTTGGACTATTGGCATGTCAGACTAATGAGCAGTTCTCAACTCTATTCTATCCAATTGCAGAATTGCAATTGCATTTCATTTACACTTTAGACTTTTTATTTAATTTCACTTCATTTTTAGGAGAGAGAATTCCATGCGACTGCAAAGGGAGTCCTTGAACAAACTGAGACAGCAACACAGGCGACCAGAGTGTCAAAATACCTCAGAGAGACCTGGCTGCAGTGTGGGGCTATGTGGTTTAACTTGGAGGAATGTTTTTCCACCACCAAAGTGAGACCAACAATGTTATGGAGAGGCGAACAAACTTTACTTCTGAATAGTTATAGATTTATGAGCTACATTATTGCTAATTGATATTTCTTTCTGACAATTCATTTGCATATTTTCATAACAAAGGTTTTTCAGATTGAAGATTGAAATACAATTTCCTTGGAGGATATTGTAACAAGAGATTGGTTGGCCTTCTACTAATCCTCCATAACCATTTCTATCAAGATAACTACTGTAACAGTAGTGATCATTACAGCTGTGTATATTCAACTCAATGCCAATGTAAACATGGAACACTCTCTAATGCTAAACACCATTAATGAACAGCAGTGGGCCCACCCTGACGATGTTCACATAATTACAGGAGACTTTAAAGGGATATGCCACCGTTTTAGCCAGTTTACTCATTTTCCACCTCCCCTAGAGTTAAACAGAGTTTTACCTTTCTTCAATTCATCCAGCTGTAGTTACAAAGTGTACTAAGACCAATGGGAAATGAAATGTGACTTTCTAAACCAATATGACATGGAACAATACACTCATTCTGGCATAATAATCAAGCAGATCAAGTAGTTCAAGCATAGCTCAGTAAGTCCCAGCCACTGTTCTTTGATTATTATGCCAGAATAATAGTATAGTTCCATGACATAAGGGTTTTTGAAAATCATCACATTTTATTTTCCATCAATCTTCGTACACCTTGTACTACAGAAGGTCAGTTTTGAGCAAGTAAGCAAGATGCTAATGGATGAGATGCTAGTGGCAACCAAAGGATTGAATATGCTAACCTGAAGCTAAAAACACTACCATCAGACTGAGACAACTGAAGAACTGAAGAAAGTGCATGAGGGTTCACCATTCTGTATAGCTGACTAGTTTTAGGGGCAACAAGGGGTGCTTCATCATAGGGAGAACCACTGGGTCATGGGTCACCAAGAGGGTGAGTCCCATTAGCAGGGTTTCATGAGGAGGCCCCCCTAGTGTTCCTCCTATACAGCACTGGCCTACTGACCATGCCACACATACTGCTGGGTTCCCACATGTTGAGGTTGAGGGGGGCGGGGACAGATTGTAGCAGGTAGGTAGACTGTCTACTTGCTCTGTGTTTCTCTATGACCTGCCTCAGTTAATGAGGGGCGGGGCTGTGGGTTTAATTAGTCATTTGGTGCCAGTGCATCCTATAAGAGACAAACAGTATTGCAGGTTGTACTGGTGGGTATACTACAAAGCCAGGCCACTGGCTAAACTGGGCAACTTCTGCAGTACTGGCATGTTTGTTGTTACTCTGAGTATTGCTTGTTTTGGCTTTGCTGTGTAACAGGGGAATCACTTCATAATTCTTGCATGCATGTGTAGTAGTGTGGACTTTGAAGCACACTTACAGCTAACTTGCCTCCCTCAGTTAAGCCTCTGTACAGAGACTTGTTCTTGCTGGGGAGTCATAGACTCCTGACACAAGTGTTAAGTGTTAGTTGTCTGTCTTTTTATAAATATAATATATATATGTCAATAAGTATTGGTCCTTTGTCTAACTCTGTTTCAGGTTTGTGCTACAGATTTCTGGTTCTTATGTGTGTTTCTTCTGTCCTCCTTGTGTTCAGATGGAATTCATGTCTCAGCTGTGCTTTATTTGAACCTGTGAATATATGGTTGTTTCATTAGAAGTTTTAGGCTAATCTCATAAAGATTTCCTTGAGGCATTAGGCCCCAGGGTGGCGTAGTGAGGCTACAGTGATCTACCCTACCGCTCTTCTACATTAACATAATGTTAGTTATTGTATATGGTGTTAACATTATTAACACTAGCTCTTTTAACCATTTGTGTAAGCAGGTTGAAATAATTTTGAAGTAGCCTTGGTTTAAAACAGCTAAAAGCTAGCTACATTTAGAGAGCTAATATTAGTAGCATAGTGGTATGTTAAGATAACGTGTGCTATTGTATACACATTACTATGCTAACAACATCACGCATAGGTTATATTTGAGGTGTTTACACACACTGCTTAAATAAAACACTGAGCCTACTATCAAAATATTTTTTTTAACAAAATGTAGGCCAGGGGCGCTTGCAGGAATTAATCTTATGGTACGAACGTCAGCTTCAACACCACCACCCCGCCTCCACAAAAAAACAAACAAAACAAAAATGAAATACCCTTTTAGATTTGCACGTTTGTTAAGTTTTATAAGCTGACAGACTTAGCTTCATGCAGTACATTGACGGATGTTGGTAGGCCTACTGGATGTTGGCATGTGGCTCTAAGGAAGCACAAACCCCCAACTAAATTTTAAATTTAGTGACAGTGATACATGTACACTTTGATAAGACAGAGGTTCTGAGGATGTCATTGTGCATTGCAGGACAAATTTGAGCCTTTTTTGTTTAACTGCAAGCTGGATGGTTTGCAGACATCAAGAAAGCATGGTGTTTTTTTCCACTGGTTCCCAAAACACAAGTGGGACACAGTTGGGCCATATGAAATTTTATTTGTGTCACCATATTGTGTGTCTGTAAACCCTGCAATCGGGTATGGAGTTTGTTGGCTATTTGTTGGTTATTGGCTGAGTATTTACTGACTCTGACAGTCTTGAGGTTTTGAATGTGAAATGACAGGCAGAAACATGTAGGCCTAAAACAAAATGTCTAACTCCACGGACCGTGTGTAAATGTGCTTTCTTTGTTTCATTCACAGTCAGGTGTTGTTAAACAAACAAAGCCCTACATGAAGTTTGTTTAAATATGCATTCAACAGACAACTTCCTTTCAGATTATCTGTGAACTAAGTGTGCACAAATACATTGCAGATTTCTGTCCAGCTCCCGGAACATTAACAAACCTCTTTCGCAAGACAGGTTGCCGACACCTGAGGTAAACCTTATGTACCCATGAGACTCATGATTCATATCTCAGGTAGGGACATGGGGGTGATGTCGGTGTTATGACTCTAGACTGGTTTGTCGGCATTCAGAGGCTGCTGGCAATTCCGCAAGGCAACTAATAAAACTAACACCCAGTACATTATTGGTGGCAGGCACTTTTAAACTTTTTGGACAAATGTTTGAAACCAGCTCATTAGTTTCAAACTTCGCTTAATCATTTTGTCCATTTTGCATATATATGTTGCCAAAGTGTTCACAGAAATAATAGGAAATACATAGGACTACATAGAAAAAAATGCTTACCTTGGCTGTGGGGGGTAGGGCAGCCAAGGAATGCACTGTGAGTTCAGCCTTCCACCTGCAGGCGCCAGTGACGTAGGCAATTTACCTTTGCGTGCTCATCAGTCTACAGAGACGGGGAGGCAAACGTTTAAACAAGGGCGTAGAATTGGGGTGGACGCAGATGATGTGCCACCAATGATATTGATGGTGAGCAAAGGGTTTAATCGCGTTTTGTACTTGTTTTAACACAACGCAAATGCCATCGGTATTGGCTTTTCCTGCAAACATTCTGGAGGCTGTATATCTTAGTCAGACGCGTCAGAAGTTCATCTAAATACGGCAAGAACGTTCCCGCAGCAGCTCTGTGCAAGAATTACTCTGTCCCATCATGCAGAATAATGTGAATTAGGCCTACTCCAGTCACTTTAACCACATAGCCAAGTGTTGCATGCTAAAGAAATGTTTCGGATGTAAATTGCTGTCAGTCTCTTTACGGCGTAGCGTTTTGTTTGCCACTGGAAATAACATACCAACAAGAGAGAGCTGTACAGTTTTCTCACCTACTCTGAGCGTAAGAAGACTAGCTACGTTTTACTGTAAAATAAAACGCTGATTATTAGCATTATGAGCACTGTAGAAAATGACAACTGATGTTAAGCAGCGAGCGCTTTGAGTGAAGACCAAATGATGAAGTAGACCAGTTTTGTGTATGTGTAGTTTACCTTACAGTCCAGGGGACGTTTTGCTTTAAACATGCATCATAAGTTGGACCAGAAAATTCAATTTTATTTTATATTCTGTTTGACATTTTGGATTAGGTGATGAAACAGTAGTGTCATTATCTTAGGATCTAGTAACCAGGGTCCGGTACTAAATGTAGACTATGTGTCATTTAGCCTATGAATGTATGTATTTATTTTTTTAACCCAGGACAGACAATAGTACAGTGACCCAGACCAGAACACTCATGTGGTAGTCCAAGACAAACAGAGCTGAATGAATACTTGTAAGGACATTTTGGTTTAATTGAGCCACAGCCCACACTTTTTTATCAGACTATCCTTTAGGTACCACTTCCAAATTAATTCGGATGATATATAGTCATATGCAGGGTGGATAAGCAAAAGTGTTATTCACCAACCATCTCAAAATAAAAAAAGATTTTTACAGCATGATGTTGCTGCCTGTATTGTCATCAAAAACAAATTAGGACCAATTAACATGGTTTTGTGTGCTTTCTAGGTAGCTACTCCACTAGTTTACACTAAAACTATATACCACAGTAAATACATTTAAGGTAAAGAAGTAAAATATCACACAGATTGATAATTAAACCATTGTCTCTGAATCTCTGAATGAGCAGTGACAGTGTCACTGATCCAAAACCATATAATTTACCCAAACAATAAACACGAACTTCAATGCACTGAGACATAAACAACCATGGCAGGCTATGAGTGAAACAGATTTTCTGCAATGTCCATGACATAAGGGTTTTTGAAAATCATCACATTTTATTTTCCATCAATCTTCGTACACCTTGTACTACAGAAGATCAGTTTTGAGCAAGTAAGCAAGATGCTAATGGATGAGATGCTAGTGGCAACCAAAGGATTGAATATGCTAACCTGAAGCTAAAAACACTACCATCAGACTGAGACAACTGAAGAACTGAAGAAAGTGCATGAGGGTTCACCATTCTGTATAGCTGACTAGTTTTAGGGGCAACAAGGGGTGCTTCATCATAGGGAGAACCACTGGGTCATGGGTCACCAAGAGGGTGAGTCCCATTAGCAGGGTTTCATGAGGAGGCCCCCCTAGTGTTCCTCCTATACAGCACTGGCCTACTGACCATGCCACACATACTGCTGGGTCCCCACATGTTGAGGTTGAGGGTGGCGGGGACAGATTGTAGCAGGTAGGTAGACTGTCTACTTGCTCTGTGTTTCTCTATGACCTGCCTCAGTTAATGAGGGGGCGGGGCTGTGGGTTTAATTAGTCATTTGGTGCCAGTGCATCCTATAAGAGACAAACAGTATTGCAGGTTGTACTGGTGGGTATACTACAAAGCCAGGCCACTGGCTAAACTGGGCAACTTCTGCAGTACTGGCATGTTTGTTGTTACTCTGAGTATTGCTTGTTTTGGCTTTGCTGTGTAACAGGGGAATCACTTCATAATTCTTGCATGCATGTGTAGTAGTGTGGACTTTGAAGCACACTTACAGCTAACTTGCCTCCCTCAGTTAAGCCTCTGTACAGAGACTTGTTCTTGCTGGGGAGTCATAGACTCCTGACACAAGTGTTAAGTGTTAGTTGTCTGTCTTTTTATAAATATAATATATATATGTCAATAAGTATTGGTCCTTTGTCTAACTCTGTTTCAGGTTTGTGCTACCGGATTTCTTTTTCTTATTTGTTTTTCTTCTTTCTTACTTTTGTTCAGATGGAATTCATGTCTCAGCTGTGCTTTATTTGAACCTGTGAATATATGGTTGTTTCATTAGAAGTTTTAGGCTAATCTCATAAAGATTTCCTTGAGGCATTAGGCCCCAGGGTGGCGTAGTGAGGCTACAGTGATCTACCCTACCGCTCTTCTACATTAACATAATGTTAGTTATTGTATATGGTGTTAACATTATTAACACTAGCTCTTTTAACCATTTGTGTAAGCAGGTTGAAATAATTTTGAAGTAGCCTTGGTTTAAAACAGCTAAAAGCTAGCTACATTTAGAGAGCTAATATTAGTAGCATAGTGGTATGTTAAGATAACGTGTGCTATTGTATACACATTACTATGCTAACAACATCACGCATAGGTTATATTTGAGGTGTTTACACACACTGCTTAAATAAAACACTGAGCCTACTATCAAAATATTTTTTTTAACAAAATGTAGGCCAGGGGCGCTTGCAGGAATTAATCTTATGGTACGAACGTCAGCTTCAACACCACCACCCCGCCTCCACAAAAAACAAACAAAACAAAAATGAAATACCCTTTTAGATTTGCACGTTTGTTAAGTTTTATAAGCTGACAGACTTAGCTTCATGCAGTACATTGACGGATGTTGGTAGGCCTACTGGATGTTGGCATGTGGCTCTAAGGAAGCACAAACCCCCAACTAAATTTTAAATTTAGTGACAGTGATACATGTACACTTTGATAAGACAGAGGTTCTGAGGATGTCATTGTGCATTGCAGGACAAATTTGAGCCTTTTTTGTTTAACTGCAAGCTGGATGGTTTGCAGACATCAAGAAAGCATGGTGTTTTTTTCCACTGGTTCCCAAAACACAAGTGGGACACAGTTGGGCCATATGAAATTTTATTTGTGTCACCATATTGTGTGTCTGTAAACCCTGCAATCGGGTATGGAGTTTGTTGGCTATTTGTTGGTTATTGGCTGAGTATTTACTGACTCTGACAGTCTTGAGGTTTTGAATGTGAAATGACAGGCAGAAACATGTAGGCCTAAAACAAAATGTCTAACTCCACGGACCGTGTGTAAATGTGCTTTCTTTGTTTCATTCACAGTCAGGTGTTGTTAAACAAACAAAGCCCTACATGAAGTTTGTTTAAATATGCATTCAACAGACAACTTCCTTTCAGATTATCTGTGAACTAAGTGTGCACAAATACATTGCAGATTTCTGTCCAGCTCCCGGAACATTAACAAACCTCTTTCGCAAGACAGGTTGCCGACACCTGAGGTAAACCTTATGTACCCATGAGACTCATGATTCATATCTCAGGTAGGGACATGGGGGTGATGTCGGTGTTATGACTCTAGACTGGTTTGTCGGCATTCAGAGGCTGCTGGCAATTCCGCAAGGCAACTAATAAAACTAACACCCAGTACATTATTGGTGGCAGGCACTTTTAAACTTTTTGGACAAATGTTTGAAACCAGCTCATTAGTTTCAAACTTCGCTTAATCATTTTGTCCATTTTGCATATATATGTTGCCAAAGTGTTCACAGAAATAATAGGAAATACATAGGACTACATAGAAAAAAATGCTTACCTTGGCTGTGGGGGGTAGGGCAGCCAAGGAATGCACTGTGAGTTCAGCCTTCCACCTGCAGGCGCCAGTGACGTAGGCAATTTACCTTTGCGTGCTCATCAGTCTACAGAGACGGGGAGGCAAACGTTTAAACAAGGGCGTAGAATTGGGGTGGACGCAGATGATGTGCCACCAATGATATTGATGGTGAGCAAAGGGTTTAATCGCGTTTTGTACTTGTTTTAACACAACGCAAATGCCATCGGTATTGGCTTTTCCTGCAAACATTCTGGAGGCTGTATATCTTAGTCAGACGCGTCAGAAGTTCATCTAAATACGGCAAGAACGTTCCCGCAGCAGCTCTGTGCAAGAATTACTCTGTCCCATCATGCAGAATAATGTGAATTAGGCCTACTCCAGTCACTTTAACCACATAGCCAAGTGTTGCATGCTAAAGAAATGTTTCGGATGTAAATTGCTGTCAGTCTCTTTACGGCGTAGCGTTTGTTTGCCACTGGAAATAACATACCAACAAGAGAGAGCTGTACAGTTTTCTCACCTACTCTGAGCGTAAGAAGACTAGCTACGTTTTACTGTAAAATAAAACGCTGATTATTAGCATTATGAGCACTGTAGAAAATGACAACTGATGTTAAGCAGCGAGCGCTTTGAGTGAAGACCAAATGATGAAGTAGACCAGTTTTGTGTATGTGTAGTTTACCTTACAGTCCAGGGGACGTTTTGCTTTAAACATGCATCATAAGTTGGACCAGAAAATTCAATTTTATTTTATATTCTGTTTGACATTTTGGATTAGGTGATGAAACAGTAGTGTCATTATCTTAGGATCTAGTAACCAGGGTCCGGTACTAAATGTAGACTATGTGTCATTTAGCCTATGAATGTATGTATTTATTTTTTTAACCCAGGACAGACAATAGTACAGTGACCCAGACCAGAACACTCATGTGGTAGTCCAAGACAAACAGAGCTGAATGAATACTTGTAAGGACATTTTGGTTTAATTGAGCCACAGCCCACACTTTTTTATCAGACTATCCTTTAGGTACCACTTCCAAATTAATTCGGATGATATATAGTCATATGCAGGGTGGATAAGCAAAAGTGTTATTCACCAACCATCTCAAAATAAAAAGATTTTTACAGCATGATGTTGCTGCCTGTATTGTCATCAAAAACAAATTAGGACCAATTAACATGGTTTTGTGTGCTTTCTAGGTAGCTACTCCACTAGTTTACACTAAAACTATATACCACAGTAAATACATTTAAGGTAAAGAAGTAAAATATCACACAGATTGATAATTAAACCATTGTCTCTGAATCTCTGAATGAGCAGTGACAGTGTCACTGATCCAAAACCATATAATTTACCCAAACAATAAACACGAACTTCAATGCACTGAGACATAAACAACCATGGCAGGCTATGAGTGAAACAGATTTTCTGCAATGTCCATGACATAAGGGTTTTTGAAAATCATCACATTTTATTTTCCATCAATCTTCGTACACCTTGTACTACAGAAGATCAGTTTTGAGCAAGTAAGCAAGATGCTAATGGATGAGATGCTAGTGGCAACCAAAGGATTGAATATGCTAACCTGAAGCTAAAAACACTACCATCAGACTGAGACAACTGAAGAACTGAAGAAAGTGCATGAGGGTTCACCATTCTGTATAGCTGACTAGTTTTAGGGGCAACAAGGGGTGCTTCATCATAGGGAGAACCACTGGGTCATGGGTCACCAAGAGGGTGAGTCCCATTAGCAGGGTTTCATGAGGAGGCCCCCCTAGTGTTCCTCCTATACAGCACTGGCCTACTGACCATGCCACACATACTGCTGGGTCCCCACATGTTGAGGTTGAGGGTGGCGGGGACAGATTGTAGCAGGTAGGTAGACTGTCTACTTGCTCTGTGTTTCTCTATGACCTGCCTCAGTTAATGAGGGGGCGGGGCTGTGGGTTTAATTAGTCATTTGGTGCCAGTGCATCCTATAAGAGACAAACAGTATTGCAGGTTGTACTGGTGGGTATACTACAAAGCCAGGCCACTGGCTAAACTGGGCAACTTCTGCAGTACTGGCATGTTTGTTGTTACTCTGAGTATTGCTTGTTTTGGCTTTGCTGTGTAACAGGGGAATCACTTCATAATTCTTGCATGCATGTGTAGTAGTGTGGACTTTGAAGCACACTTACAGCTAACTTGCCTCCCTCAGTTAAGCCTCTGTACAGAGACTTGTTCTTGCTGGGGAGTCATAGACTCCTGACACAAGTGTTAAGTGTTAGTTGTCTGTCTTTTTATAAATATAATATATATATGTCAATAAGTATTGGTCCTTTGTCTAACTCTGTTTCAGGTTTGTGCTACCGGATTTCTTTTTCTTATTTGTTTTTCTTCTTTCTTACTTTTGTTCAGATGGAATTCATGTCTCAGCTGTGCTTTATTTGAACCTGTGAATATATGGTTGTTTCATTAGAAGTTTTAGGCTAATCTCATAAAGATTTCCTTGAGGCATTAGGCCCCAGGGTGGCGTAGTGAGGCTACAGTGATCTACCCTACCGCTCTTCTACATTAACATAATGTTAGTTATTGTATATGGTGTTAACATTATTAACACTAGCTCTTTTAACCATTTGTGTAAGCAGGTTGAAATAATTTTGAAGTAGCCTTGGTTTAAAACAGCTAAAAGCTAGCTACATTTAGAGAGCTAATATTAGTAGCATAGTGGTATGTTAAGATAACGTGTGCTATTGTATACACATTACTATGCTAACAACATCACGCATAGGTTATATTTGAGGTGTTCACACACACTGCTTAAATAAAACACTGAGCCTACTATCAAAATATTTTTTTAACAAAATGTAGGCCAGGGGCGCTTGCAGGAATTAATCTTATGGTACGAACGTCAGCTTCAACACCACCACCCCGCCTCCACAAAAAAACAAACAAAACAAAAATGAAATACCCTTTTAGATTTGCACGTTTGTTAAGTTTTATAAGCTGACAGACTTAGCTTCATGCAGTACATTGACGGATGTTGGTAGGCCTACTGGATGTTGGCATGTGGCTCTAAGGAAGCACAAACCCCCAACTAAATTTTAAATTTAGTGACAGTGATACATGTACACTTTGATAAGACAGAGGTTCTGAGGATGTCATTGTGCATTGCAGGACAAATTTGAGCCTTTTTTGTTTAACTGCAAGCTGGATGGTTTGCAGACATCAAGAAAGCATGGTGTTTTTTTCCACTGGTTCCCAAAACACAAGTGGGACACAGTTGGGCCATATGAAATTTTATTTGTGTCACCATATTGTGTGTCTGTAAACCCTGCAATCGGGTATGGAGTTTGTTGGCTATTTGTTGGTTATTGGCTGAGTATTTACTGACTCTGACAGTCTTGAGGTTTTGAATGTGAAATGACAGGCAGAAACATGTAGGCCTAAAACAAAATGTCTAACTCCACGGACCGTGTGTAAATGTGCTTTCTTTGTTTCATTCACAGTCAGGTGTTGTTAAACAAACAAAGCCCTACATGAAGTTTGTTTAAATATGCATTCAACAGACAACTTCCTTTCAGATTATCTGTGAACTAAGTGTGCACAAATACATTGCAGATTTCTGTCCAGCTCCCGGAACATTAACAAACCTCTTTCGCAAGACAGGTTGCCGACACCTGAGGTAAACCTTATGTACCCATGAGACTCATGATTCATATCTCAGGTAGGGACATGGGGGTGATGTCGGTGTTATGACTCTAGACTGGTTTGTCGGCATTCAGAGGCTGCTGGCAATTCCGCAAGGCAACTAATAAAACTAACACCCAGTACATTATTGGTGGCAGGCACTTTTAAACTTTTTGGACAAATGTTTGAAACCAGCTCATTAGTTTCAAACTTCGCTTAATCATTTTGTCCATTTTGCATATATATGTTGCCAAAGTGTTCACAGAAATAATAGGAAATACATAGGACTACATAGAAAAAAAGGCTGACCTTGGCGGTGGGGGGTAGGGCAGCCAAGGAAGGCACGGTGAGTTCAGCCTTCCACCTGCAGGCGCCAGTGACGTAGGCAATTTACCTTTGCGTGCTCATCAGTCTACAGAGACGGGGAGGCAAACGTTTAAACAAGGGCGTAGAATTGGGGTGGACGCAGATGATGTGCCACCAATGATATTGATGGTGAGCAAAGGGTTTAATCGCGTTTTGTACTTGTTTTAACACAACGCAAATGCCATCGGTATTGGCTTTTCCTGCAAACATTCTGGAGGCTGTATATCTTAGTCAGACGCGTCAGAAGTTCATCTAAATACGGCAAGAACGTTCCCGCAGCAGCTCTGTGCAAGAATTACTCTGTCCCATCATGCAGAATAATGTGAATTAGGCCTACTCCAGTCACTTTAACCACATAGCCAAGTGTTGCATGCTAAAGAAATGTTTCGATGTAAATTGCTGTCAGTCTCTTTACGGCGTAGCGTTTGTTTGCCACTGGAAATAACATACCAACAAGAGAGAGCTGTACAGTTTTCTCACCTACTCTGAGCGTAAGAAGACTAGCTACGTTTTACTGTAAAATAAAACGCTGATTATTAGCATTATGAGCACTGTAGAAAATGACAACTGATGTTAAGCAGCGAGCGCTTTGAGTGAAGACCAAATGATGAAGTAGACCAGTTTTGTGTATGTGTAGTTTACCTTACAGTCCAGGGGACGTTTTGCTTTAAACATGCATCATAAGTTGGACCAGAAAATTCAATTTTATTTTATATTCTGTTTGACATTTTGGATTAGGTGATGAAACAGTAGTGTCATTATCTTAGGATCTAGTAACCAGGGTCCGTACTAAATGTAGACTATGTGTCATTTAGCCTATGAATGTATGTATTTATTTTTTTAACCCAGGACAGACAATAGTACAGTGACCCAGACCAGAACACTCATGTGGTAGTCCAAGACAAACAGAGCTGAATGAATACTTGTAAGGACATTTTGGTTTAATTGAGCCACAGCCCACACTTTTTTATCAGACTATCCTTTAGGTACCACTTCCAAATTAATTCGGATGATATATAGTCATATGCAGGGTGGATAAGCAAAAGTGTTATTCACCAACCATCTCAAAATAAAAAGATTTTTACAGCATGATGTTGCTGCCTGTATTGTCATCAAAAACAAATTAGGACCAATTAACATGGTTTTGTGTGCTTTCTAGGTAGCTACTCCACTAGTTTACACTAAAACTATATACCACAGTAAATACATTTAAGGTAAAGAAGTAAAATATCACACAGATTGATAATTAAACCATTGTCTCTGAATCTCTGAATGAGCAGTGACAGTGTCACTGATCCAAAACCATATAATTTACCCAAACAATAAACACGAACTTCAATGCACTGAGACATAAACAACCATGGCAGGCTATGAGTGAAACAGATTTTCTGCAATGTCCATGACATAAGGGTTTTTGAAAATCATCACATTTTATTTTCCATCAATCTTCGTACACCTTGTACTACAGAAGATCAGTTTTGAGCAAGTAAGCAAGATGCTAATGGATGAGATGCTAGTGGCAACCAAAGGATTGAATATGCTAACCTGAAGCTAAAAACACTACCATCAGACTGAGACAACTGAAGAACTGAAGAAAGTGCATGAGGGTTCACCATTCTGTATAGCTGACTAGTTTTAGGGGCAACAAGGGGTGCTTCATCATAGGGAGAACCACTGGGTCATGGGTCACCAAGAGGGTGAGTCCCATTAGCAGGGTTTCATGAGGAGGCCCCCCTAGTGTTCCTCCTATACAGCACTGGCCTACTGACCATGCCACACATACTGCTGGGTCCCCACATGTTGAGGTTGAGGGTGGCGGGACAGATTGTAGCAGGTAGGTAGACTGTCTACTTGCTCTGTGTTTCTCTATGACCTGCCTCAGTTAATGAGGGGCGGGGCTGTGGGTTTAATTAGTCATTTGGTGCCAGTGCATCCTATAAGAGACAAACAGTATTGCAGGTTGTACTGGTGGGTATACTACAAAGCCAGGCCACTGGCTAAACTGGGCAACTTCTGCAGTACTGGCATGTTTGTTGTTACTCTGAGTATTGCTTGTTTTGGCTTTGCTGTGTAACAGGGAATCACTTCATAATTCTTGCATGCATGTGTAGTAGTGTGGACTTTGAAGCACACTTACAGCTAACTTGCCTCCCTCAGTTAAGCCTCTGTACAGAGACTTGTTCTTGCTGGGGAGTCATAGACTCCTGACACAAGTGTTAAGTGTTAGTTGTCTGTCTTTTTATAAATATAATATATATATGTCAATAAGTATTGGTCCTTTGTCTAACTCTGTTTCAGGTTTGTGCTACGGATTTCTTTTTCTTATTTGTTTTTCTTCTTTCTTACTTTTGTTCAGATGGAATTCATGTCTCAGCTGTGCTTTATTTGAACCTGTGAATATATGGTTGTTTCATTAGAAGTTTTAGGCTAATCTCATAAAGATTTCCTTGAGGCATTAGGCCCCAGGGTGGCGTAGTGAGGCTACAGTGATCTACCCTACCGCTCTTCTACATTAACATAATGTTAGTTATTGTATATGGTGTTAACATTATTAACACTAGCTCTTTTAACCATTTGTGTAAGCAGGTTGAAATAATTTTGAAGTAGCCTTGGTTTAAAACAGCTAAAAGCTAGCTACATTTAGAGAGCTAATATTAGTAGCATAGTGGTATGTTAAGATAACGTGTGCTATTGTATACACATTACTATGCTAACAACATCACGCATAGGTTATATTTGAGGTGTTCACACACACTGCTTAAATAAAACACTGAGCCTACTATCAAAATATTTTTTTTAACAAAATGTAGGCCAGGGGCGCTTGCAGGACTTAATCTTCTGGTACGAACGTCAGATGCATCACCAGCACCCAGCCTCCACAAAAAACAAACAAAACAAAAATGAAATACCCTTTTAGATTTGCACGTTTGTTAAGTTTTATAAGCTGACAGACTTAGCTTCATGCAGTACATTGACGGATGTTGGTAGGCCTACTGGATGTTGGCATGTGGCTCTAAGGAAGCACAAACCCCCAACTAAATTTTAAATTTAGTGACAGTGATACATGTACACTTTGATAAGACAGAGGTTCTGAGGATGTCATTGTGCATTGCAGGACAAATTTGAGCCTTTTTTGTTTAACTGCAAGCTGGATGGTTTGCAGACATCAAGAAAGCATGGTGTTTTTTTCCACTGGTTCCCAAAACACAAGTGGGACACAGTTGGGCCATATGAAATTTTATTTGTGTCACCATATTGTGTGTCTGTAAACCCTGCAATCGGGTATGGAGTTTGTTGGCTATTTGTTGGTTATTGGCTGAGTATTTACTGACTCTGACAGTCTTGAGGTTTTGAATGTGAAATGACAGGCAGAAACATGTAGGCCTAAAACAAAATGTCTAACTCCACGGACCGTGTGTAAATGTGCTTTCTTTGTTTCATTCACAGTCAGGTGTTGTTAAACAAACAAAGCCCTACATGAAGTTTGTTTAAATATGCATTCAACAGACAACTTCCTTTCAGATTATCTGTGAACTAAGTGTGCACAAATACATTGCAGATTTCTGTCCAGCTCCCGGAACATTAACAAACCTCTTTCGCAAGACAGGTTGCCGACACCTGAGGTAAACCTTATGTACCCATGAGACTCATGATTCATATCTCAGGTAGGGACATGGGGGTGATGTCGGTGTTATGACTCTAGACTGGTTTGTCGGCATTCAGAGGCTGCTGGCAATTCCATAAGGCAACTAATAAAACTAACACCCAGTACATTATTGGTGGCAGGCACTTTTAAACTTTTTGGACAAATGTTTGAAACCAGCTCATTAGTTTCAAACTTCGCTTAATCATTTTGTCCATTTTGCATATATATGTTGCCAAAGTGTTCACAGAAATAATAGGAAATACATAGGACTACATAGAAAAAAATGCTTACCTTGGCTGTGGGGGGTAGGGCAGCCAAGGAAGGCACTGTGAGTTCAGCCTTCCACCTGCAGGCGCCAGTGACGTAGGCAATTTACCTTTGCGTGCTCATCAGTCTACAGAGACGGGGAGGCAAACGTTTAAACAAGGGCGTAGAATTGGGGTGGACGCAGATGATGTGCCACCAATGATATTGATGGTGAGCAAAGGGTTTAATCGCGTTTTGTACTTGTTTTAACACAACGCAAATGCCATCGGTATTGGCTTTTCCTGCAAACATTCTGGAGGCTGTATATCTTAGTCAGACGCGTCAGAAGTTCATCTAAATACGGCAAGAACGTTCCCGCAGCAGCTCTGTGCAAGAATTACTCTGTCCCATCATGCAGAATAATGTGAATTAGGCCTACTCCAGTCACTTTAACCACATAGCCAAGTGTTGCATGCTAAAGAAATGTTTCGGGATGTAAATTGCTGTCAGTCTCTTTACGGGCGTAGCGCTTTGTTTGCCACTGGAAATAACATACCAACAAGAGAGAGCTGTACAGTTTTCTCACCTACTCTGAGCGTAAGAAGACTAGCTACGTTTTACTGTAAAATAAAACGCTGATTATTAGCATTATGAGCACTGTAGAAAATGACAACTGATGTTAAGCAGCGGCGCTTTGAGTGAAGACCAAATGATGAAGTAGACCAGTTTTGTGTATGTGTAGTTTACCTTACAGTCCAGGGGACGTTTTGCTTTAAACATGCATCATAAGTTGGACCAGAAAATTCAATTTTATTTTATATTCTGTTTGACATTTTGGATTAGGTGATGAAACAGTAGTGTCATTATCTTAGGATCTAGTAACCAGGGTCCGGTACTAAATGTAGACTATGTGTCATTTAGCCTATGAATGTATGTATTTATTTTTTTAACCCAGGACAGACAATAGTACAGTGACCCAGACCAGAACACTCATGTGGTAGTCCAAGACAAACAGAGCTGAATGAATACTTGTAAGGACATTTTGGTTTAATTGAGCCACAGCCCACACTTTTTTATCAGACTATCCTTTAGGTACCACTTCCAAATTAATTCGGATGATATATAGTCATATGCAGGGTGGATAAGCAAAAGTGTTATTCACCAACCATCTCAAAATAAAAAAGATTTTTACAGCATGATGTTGCTGCCTGTATTGTCATCAAAAACAAATTAGGACCAATTAACATGGTTTTGTGTGCTTTCTAGGTAGCTACTCCACTAGTTTACACTAAAACTATATACCACAGTAAATACATTTAAGGTAAAGAAGTAAAATATCACACAGATTGATAATTAAACCATTGTCTCTGAATCTCTGAATGAGCAGTGACAGTGTCACTGATCCAAAACCATATAATTTACCCAAACAATAAACACGAACTTCAATGCACTGAGACATAAACAACCATGGCAGGCTATGAGTGAAACAGATTTTCTGCAATGTCCATGACATAAGGGTTTTTGAAAATCATCACATTTTATTTTCCATCAATCTTCGTACACCTTGTACTACAGAAGATCAGTTTTGAGCAAGTAAGCAAGATGCTAATGGATGAGATGCTAGTGGCAACCAAAGGATTGAATATGCTAACCTGAAGCTAAAAACACTACCATCAGACTGAGACAACTGAAGAACTGAAGAAAGTGCATGAGGGTTCACCATTCTGTATAGCTGACTAGTTTTAGGGGCAACAAGGGGTGCTTCATCATAGGGAGAACCACTGGGTCATGGGTCACCAAGAGGGTGAGTCCCATTAGCAGGGTTTCATGAGGAGGCCCCCCTAGTGTTCCTCCTATACAGCACTGGCCTACTGACCATGCCACACATACTGCTGGGTCCCCACATGTTGAGGTTGAGGGTGGCGGGACAGATTGTAGCAGGTAGGTAGACTGTCTACTTGCTCTGTGTTTCTCTATGACCTGCCTCAGTTAATGAGGGGTGGGGCTGGGGGGTTAATTAGTCATTTGGTGCCAGTGCATCCTATAAGAGACAAACAGTATTGCAGGTTGTACTGGTGGGTATACTACAAAGCCAGGCCACTGGCTAAACTGGGCAACTTCTGCAGTACTGGCATGTTTGTTGTTACTCTGAGTATTGCTTGTTTTGGCTTTGCTGTGTAACAGGGGAATCACTTCATAATTCTTGCATGCATGTGTAGTAGTGTGGACTTTGAAGCACACGTACAGCTAACTTGCCTCCTCAGTTAAGCCTCTGTACAGAGACTTGTTCTTGCTGGGGAGTCATAGACTCCTGACACAAGTGTTAAGTGTTAGTTGTCTGTCTTTTTATAAATATAATATATATATGTCAATAAGTATTGGTCCTTTGTCTAACTCTGTTTCAGGTTTGTGCTACCGGATTTCTTTTTCTTATTTGTTTTTCTTCTTTCTTACTTTTGTTCAGATGGAATTCATGTCTCAGCTGTGCTTTATTTGAACCTGTGAATATATGGTTGTTTCATTAGAAGTTTTAGGCTAATCTCATAAAGATTTCCTTGAGGCATTAGGCCCCAGGGTGGCGTAGTGAGGCTACAGTGATCTACCCTACCGCTCTTCTACATTAACATAATGTTAGTTATTGTATATGGTGTTAACATTATTAACACTAGCTCTTTTAACCATTTGTGTAAGCAGGTTGAAATAATTTTGAAGTAGCCTTGGTTTAAAACAGCTAAAAGCTAGCTACATTTAGAGAGCTAATATTAGTAGCATAGTGGTATGTTAAGATAACGTGTGCTATTGTATACACATTACTATGCTAACAACATCACGCATAGGTTATATTTGAGGTGTTCACACACACTGCTTAAATAAAACACTGAGCCTACTATCAAAATATTTTTTTAACAAAATGTAGGCCAGGGGCGCTTGCAGGAATTAATCTTATGGTACGAACGTCAGCTTCAACACCACCACCCCGCCTCCACAAAAAAACAAACAAAACAAAAATGAAATACCCTTTTAGATTTGCACGTTTGTTAAGTTTTATAAGCTGACAGACTTAGCTTCATGCAGTACATTGACGGATGTTGGTAGGCCTACTGGATGTTGGCATGTGGCTCTAAGGAAGCACAAACCCCCAACTAAATTTTAAATTTAGTGACAGTGATACATGTACACTTTGATAAGACAGAGGTTCTGAGGATGTCATTGTGCATTGCAGGACAAATTTGAGCCTTTTTTGTTTAACTGCAAGCTGGATGGTTTGCAGACATCAAGAAAGCATGGTGTTTTTTTCCACTGGTTCCCAAAACACAAGTGGGACACAGTTGGGCCATATGAAATTTTATTTGTGTCACCATATTGTGTGTCTGTAAACCCTGCAATCGGGTATGGAGTTTGTTGGCTATTTGTTGGTTATTGGCTGAGTATTTACTGACTCTGACAGTCTTGAGGTTTTGAATGTGAAATGACAGGCAGAAACATGTAGGCCTAAAACAAAATGTCTAACTCCACGGACCGTGTGTAAATGTGCTTTCTTTGTTTCATTCACAGTCAGGTGTTGTTAAACAAACAAAGCCCTACATGAAGTTTGTTTAAATATGCATTCAACAGACAACTTCCTTTCAGATTATCTGTGAACTAAGTGTGCACAAATACATTGCAGATTTCTGTCCAGCTCCCGGAACATTAACAAACCTCTTTCGCAAGACAGGTTGCCGACACCTGAGGTAAACCTTATGTACCCATGAGACTCATGATTCATATCTCAGGTAGGGACATGGGGGTGATGTCGGTGTTATGACTCTAGACTGGTTTGTCGGCATTCAGAGGCTGCTGGCAATTCCAAGGCAACTAATAAAACTAACACCCAGTACATTATTGGTGGCAGGCACTTTTAAACTTTTTGGACAAATGTTTGAAACCAGCTCATTAGTTTCAAACTTCGCTTAATCATTTTGTCCATTTTGCATATATATGTTGCCAAAGTGTTCACAGAAATAATAGGAAATACATAGGACTACATAGAAAAAATGCTTACCTTGGCTGTGGGGGTAGAGCAGCCAAGGAATGCACTGTGAGTTCAGCCTTCCACCTGCAGGCGCCAGTGGCGTAGGCAATTTACCTTTGCGTGCTCATCAGTCTACAGGGACGGGGAGGCAAACGTTTAAACAAGGGCGTAGAATTGGGGTGGACGCAGATGATGTGCCACCAATGATATTGATGGTGAGCAAAGGGTTTAATCGCGTTTTGTACTTGTTTTAACACAACGCAAATGCCATCGGTATTGGCTTTTCCTGCAAACATTCTGGAGGCTGTATATCTTAGTCAGACGCGTCAGAAGTTCATCTAAATACGGCAAGAACGTTCCCGCAGCAGCTCTGTGCAAGAATTACTCTGTCCCATCATGCAGAATAATGTGAATTAGGCCTACTCCAGTCACTTTAACCACATAGCCAAGTGTTGCATGCTAAAGAAATGTTTCGGATGTAAATTGCTGTCAGTCTCTTTACGGCGTAGCGTTTTGTTTGCCACTGGAAATAACATACCAACAAGAGAGAGCTGTACAGTTTTATCACCTACTCTGAGCGTAAGAAGACTAGCTACGTTTACTGTAAAATAAAACGCTGATTATTAGCATTATGAGCACTGTAGAAAATGACAACTGATGTTAAGCAGCGAGCGCTTTGAGTGAAGACCAAATGATGAAGTAGACCAGTTTTGTGTATGTGTAGTTTACCTTACAGTCCAGGGGACGTTTTGCTTTAAACATGCATCATAAGTTGGACCAGAAAATTCAATTTTATTTTATATTCTGTTTGACATTTTGGATTAGGTGATGAAACAGTAGTGTCATTATCTTAGGATCTAGTAACCAGGGTCCGGTACTAAATGTAGACTATGTGTCATTTAGCCTATGAATGTATGTATTTATTTTTTTAACCCAGGACAGACAATAGTACAGTGACCCAGACCAGAACACTCATGTGGTAGTCCAAGACAAACAGAGCTGAATGAATACTTGTAAGGACATTTTGGTTTAATTGAGCCACAGCCCACACTTTTTTATCAGACTATCCTTTAGGTACCACTTCCAAATTAATTCGGATGATATATAGTCATATGCAGGGTGGATAAGCAAAAGTGTTATTCACCAACCATCTCAAAATAAAAAAAGATTTTTACAGCATGATGTTGCTGCCTGTATTGTCATCAAAAACAAATTAGGACCAATTAACATGGTTTTGTGTGCTTTCTAGGTAGCTACTCCACTAGTTTACACTAAAACTATATACCACAGTAAATACATTTAAGGTAAAGAAGTAAAATATCACACAGATTGATAATTAAACCATTGTCTCTGAATCTCTGAATGAGCAGTGACAGTGTCACTGATCCAAAACCATATAATTTACCCAAACAATAAACACGAACTTCAATGCACTGAGACATAAACAACCATGGCAGGCTATTAGTGAAACAGATTTTCTGCAATGTCTAATAAAATCTAAAATATCTTTAGTCTTTTTATATCACATTTATTTAGCTGACACTAACATTGAGGAACCTTTTTAAAATGGCATTCAAATAATGTATTGTTTGCAACAAACAATACAAGACAATTGTGCCATAGGTATTATGAGGCCTATTTATTGGCTTTGATTTCCTTGTCTCACTTTTCCTTGTAGTCTTTCCAACATATTTTGGAACTAATCCCACCCTGTCTTTGCATGTTGATGTAACACTAGAACACTCCAGTAGCTGGAGATTTAGTGTGTGCAAAGATCCATGACCCCCCCCCCCCCATTTAAATCCATCTTGATTCATGCCAATTGTCCCAGCTGTGGCTGAGCCTTCATTTCCAACTCTGGGATCTTTCTCCATGTGTTTCCTGAAGTCAAGTTAAATCCAATTATATGCTAGCTTCTCCTGCTGCTCATCTTATTAGGATAGGCTTAATTAAACTGGAGCCCATGAGGAATGAGTCAAGTCAGGAATATGGAGAAATCATATGGAATAAATTTACATATCTTCTTTTACAAAGTACAGCAGTGTCCTTTTTGAGAATATCATTTATGTCAAAAGGAAATATACAAAATCATGTCTCGTGTGGACTATTTTGTTCTTTTATTTCACTTTCACGGTATAGACTGCATTAACAGAGGAATCATTGGTCCAGCCTAACTAATAACATTTATTAGGGATGCATTCCATTACCTATTTCACCTAACTTTTACAAACTGAAGACAAGAAATATTATTACAGATTAAGAAATATGTTTATCTTTGCTATATAAATGTAGGCCTACTACTTTCAAATACAAAGGAGGGGAGCAACCTGTAAGCTTGTAGTTCATTAGTTTGTAGCTTGTGGTCTTAGTTAGCATTTAACACTTCCTGGTTCTTAAACAAAAAATTTGTAAGTGAAAATGAATGTTTTTTTGCAGCAGAACTGCAAAATAACACTGTTATTTTGACCATATTAGCTTTGCTGATGCTGCTTGTACCCTTCTTGGTTCCAGATTTTTTATCTTCATGAAAAAGGTTTCATTCACTGGACCATTTTGAATAGCTGCCAAATGCCAGACACCTATATTCATTTTCTTTCTTTTAGAACAACCACTGACTAGTAGTGATTTATTTCAAACTTTTCCGGCCTTGCTTAGAGGTGGTGGCTACCCCTGCCTGTCCCAGCCCATCTGCCTCATTAGACCCTTCAGACAGCCTGTCTGCAACCACCTCCAAGCTTGCTTCAACTGCTGCATGTCAAAGGTGAGACCAGATGAAGGTCCATTATGGAGGTGAATGTGATGTACGTGCTAGAGGTCATTCTCTTCTACACTGTGCTCACATCTGCATGAGTAGCGTGAACCTTTTGGAGCCAGATGCTGATGTTGATGTCGGGAGGGCAGTGTGTGTTATTTAGCATTATCTTCATCTACAGTCAGCCTGACTAGTGCTTCCACTCCATTTTACACTTATGACTCCCTCAATATTTGTGGTGGTAAAAGAACAACAGAAACACCAACCAATTAGCGAACAGAGTTAATGATAGTTTCAAAATCAGATATTTTCCTTTTGTGCTTTGGAACTCAATGCACATGAGAATGCGAGCACTTCCTCTTTGGTTGGGCCTTGGCTTTGATGGATTGTGAGGTGACGTTAAAATAGGATAATCTTCCTTTGTGAGTTGACGTTGCAATACGACTGTAGAATGCATAGGCTGGGGATGTTTGCGATGTTGCAAATGTTTGAATTCATAGTAATGGTAAATACAGCAGAGTACTTGTCCCCCACACAGATTATCAGCAGTTAAATATAGACATATTAGATAGAAATGTGACGAGTCAAGAGCAGCCAGATTGTTCATAATGTTCATAATAATGCTCAACTTCTGCTTGTTCCTCTTGTAAAGTTTTCTTTGTCAGTGTCAAGATCCACTCAAGATCTATGCTGCCATCTACAAGAAAGTAGATGGAAATTACACACACACATAAAATGACAGGAATTCAGACTGTAAACTGTGTTCTTACCTTAATAGGGGAACAGTTTCAGTTCCAAAGGTATGTAAAAAGTAGAGAGAGATTCATTTTGTTTAGATGGCACATGCTGCAATGTGCAGTGGTCATGTTTTCGACCGACATCAGTACACTCTTTAGGAGGTCCATTAACACATGCAGCACATTGCTTCAGATGTTAATGTAATTACTTTTGCAAGTGCTGACATTTAAAAGGCTGGACTGATGAAGACAGCTAATTATGAAATACCTGCTGACCTTGACTCTCTCTTTCTCTTGGGATTGTTTACATTAATTTATCCATCTAAAATAACTAATAAAGCCTGCATAGATTGGAAAATGTTTCCTGGAAGGAAAACTGTAAGCCAGCCAGTTTTATATTAAAGTTTTTTTGCCTGTGACATGTAATTACATCACAGTTAATGAGGTTGGAGAGGGCAAGGTAGATTGCTCATCTTTCCGCTCCCTTATGGATGGTGATAAGAGTTCACTGAAGTAAAAATGGACAGCTCATGATATAGTGCACTTCTTACTTTGATGTACAGTTCTTAGTTGCTATAAATCTGAAAACTAAAAAATGTCTGGTGACTGAGTATAAGCAAAAAGATGGCAACTGAGTTTATGCCAAGTTTTTTGTTTGTTTATGTTTAATTGATTCTTTTGTGCAAGAGAAATGCATAAATATGATCATTTGTACAGTTGTTTCCTTTTCACTAGTCAAAGGCATTCTTTGACTAAGGAAATGTATCCATCTAGTGGTGAAAATCTGTAAACACATCTGCTTGTCTGCTGCTTTTTCCTTTTCTGTATTTGGATTTTAGTTTGGATTTAGTTGACCAAAATCTTCCTTATTATAATAAACGTGTAATAATATTTTATGAATGGAATATATGCCTAATGGTCCCAAGGTGGTGGCAGACTAGGCCTATCCACACACACAATATGTGTGGGCAATGGAATAGAAGCCTTTTACAAAAACAAAGAAATGTACTTTACTTTTTTAAATTAATTAACTTTTGATGATGCTACAAATTAAGTAACTAAACTTGGTTATCAACAGGGACAAGATAACAAGTGTCAAAGGAGGTGACACCACATGTGTCTGTAATGCAGAAACCCTCCTAAAAAAGGAAATGGAGGATCAAAAATCAAAAATGGTTTGCTTTCCATCCCAGACTACACCTCAGGGAAAACAGAGAACATAACCTGCATGCCGGAAATGCTTAAAATTAGCATAAAAACCTCTCGCAAATTCATACAAAATAATGGGGGTGATGGAACTCCCATAAGATATTTGTTTACTCACGTAACTTTAGTTTGTTCCACTTTCAGTAAACAAACTCTAGCTAACCTATAGGCCTCTCTAGGGTAGGTATGTTTTTTCCAAAAACTCCAAGTAGTTGGGATGCAGAAGGACTGTACTCCATGCCACCATATATTTTAGTCACAAATTGACAGTCATGACAGTCAATGAAACAAGAACAACATGAAATAAACAGGTGGGCAATGTGTTTACAACAGTCATTTACAACCCAGGTCCAAATTATATTATATATATTATATTACAATTATATCCTTGTTCTCTGATTGATTGATATGATTAAACACAATGGTCAAGATTGAAATATTTTCACGAATGCCTCTCTCTGATAATTTTCGGTTCTTTCACTGCCTATTTTAGCCAAGAAACACTGCATTACACCAGTCACCCTGTCTTGGCAAAAAATATGGCTTATCAACGAGGGCAGTGTGAAACAACAGGGCAAAAAAAGAAAGAAAAAGAAGCAAACACGATTTACCATGTTTTATGACTACTTCTCTTGTATAATACAGGTTAACTAAGTAACAGTGTTTTAAAATATTGTGCATGTTGTGTAGCCAGAAGGCTACAATTTAGAAGGGGATTTTCCTTTGTTGTAAAAACATAAGAGCAGAAATTATGATCATTCATCATGACTGTGTTTGCCTCTCTTTTTTGCTCAGAAGTAACTTTTAATGGTTTAATGGTTCATGCCCACGTGTTAGTATCTCAGGTAAATCAGGGGTGCTGATAGCTTTTCCCTTATCTAACATAGGCACTGAGGACTTGGGAGGACTCCAGAAGGCCAGGCACTTCTGTGTCAACAAGTGATACCTCAGAGTCTGACAAAAGTGGTGCAATTTCTGCTCCATTCACAGGCTCAAAAGGTGCGAGCCTGTCAGGATAGCTGAACAACAGATCATGAATAGTTTAAGATCTTCACATGCACTTCATGCACATCACTAACACAATTTTTTACCTCCATATTTTGCTCTCTCACAGCAGTGTTACAAGATGGCTGACAACCAAACTCACTTAACATGTCCCTCTCAGCCACGTATACCTCTTCATCTTGGCTCTCCAGCCTTTCCTCCACATGAGGCTCTAATAGAGACACTCCCCTCTCAGGTGGACTGCCACAACCAACTGAAGTGGCCCATGCTACCTCCAGCACATCAGATATGTTTTGGTCGGTTATTATATTGCAATTCTCCACAAAGCACACATCACTCTCAAATGACTCACAGGAAAATTTACCATACTCTACAGATTCAGGCGGGACATAGTCCCCCCTCTCTCTCAAGCCTTCAAGAAGTCGCATTACTTCTCTTTTGTAAATCTCAATCCTCTGTTCATGTAGACTCAACCCAGAGTTGCGGGCCAAATAAGGTCAGAGTGCACCCTCACAAACACCACTTAACAAAACCATCTGTTGGTGCATGTCAGAGCATGGGGTTCTCTCTGACCCTATCTGGCCCGCGGCCTATATTGGCCTCAGATGCCACTATGCTACAGTGATACTCTACCTGGAGCAGATGTTCTTTAGGCAACCTACAGTTGAAATCTGGCATTGCCTTCAGCTACATAGTCTGCGGGACTAAAATCTGCCATACCACACTGACCAAAAAGCCTTACCAAAAATACTAGCAATAAAGACAGACACCAAGTCTCACAAGTCTGAAAGACAGACATTAATTGGCCAAGACAAAGATCTCAGGCTTACAGTATCAGTACAGTACATTACATTACAGTATCAAAGCCCTCAATGACCATGCTCCAACATACAGACTAACTTACCCTCCTAGAACCTTAAGATCCCAAAATGATGGTCTTCTTGTAATTCCGAGAGGATCAAAATCTACGATAGGAGGAAGATCCTTTTCCCCTCTTGTGGAATAATAATGTATATATATTTATATACATATATGTATGCACAAATTACACATATGATCACTGATGTGTGAGCCTGGACTAACTCATTTTCTTCCTCTGTCCAATCATCTCTACTGAGTGTGTCATCCCACAGTCATCCCTGCCTCCTTCCGGCAGACTTTTGTCACCTTCCCCTCCTGAGTGCACTGTAAAAGCACTACAGGACCAACTCTTCATCCAAGAGGCCCTTCCTAGCTGCCCTTGTCAGGACCGACTCCCCTTCCCTGAGGCTTTGTGACTGACACTTCCTCACAATGGCACTGTCAGTTGGACCCTTATTGTTACCTCCATGATCCATCTCACTCCTTGACTTTAACTATGTCTGGCTATTACTACACTATCCAGCCATATTTCTTGATAACCACCAATAGAGTGACTACCATGCAATGTTATGGGATAATTGGGACAACTTGTAGTCTCTCTTGTACTCATTTGTAGTCTCTCTTTCTGCTCACTGACATATGAAAAGAGTTTATTTCAGTATACAAACACACCAACTGGCACCTCTATGAAATAAAAAACATAAAACATAAAACATAAAAAACATCATCACTGAATACTGACTTGATTAGTCTTTAGGCAAGTTCTCCCATATCATTTAATTTCTGCCCTTTTTTGGGGGGTCTGGCCATCCTCTTCTCCATTTTCTCCATTTGCTCTTTAGCTCTTGCCTTCTTTTTCTCTGCCTTTTTAGAATGCACTTTAGCCAGGAGTCCTCTATTTTCTGTCATCTGCTCTCAGCATTTAAGAGTTTCTTGATCTGCCAGATTAGAGGGACTCATGCTACTCTGAAGCACATCTGAGCAAACCTGGGTCTCATTATCCTTTTTCTTCATTTCACTTGTCTGTGCTTCCTCTTTCTCCGTCTCATTCTCTAACTTGGTTTTCACGTATGTCCTCTCCACCATAGCTGCAGTTATTTCTTTCATTTCAGTCTGTCTCTCTCTTTCGATTCTCAGCCTTTCTTTTGCTCGTCCCTGCTCTTCTCTTTTTTGTTCCTGCTGCAGAGACTCCTCTCTTTCGGCTGCTAAGTTGATCTCTGATGACACTGTGTCCATGCTGATTCCATTAAGTGTTGGGTCAGGCCGTGGGTCAGGTGTTTCCTCCATATTTCTCTGTATGTGTGACTTACTGCAGAGGGGCTTTGGACGTTGGTTACCTGTAGGTTGGTCCATCGGCCATGCTTCCAGTTTATTCCGTGGAGAAGAGAGGTTTTCACAACATGGTGAAAGTTTTGGATGCTCGCTGTACAGTTCCTAGCCGCAAATATTTTTCAGACATTGCGCTTCCTCAACTGTGTAATCTTACTTGCCGAAAGATAATAAGCGAGTTGACTAAAAGTTGCTTCAGTCGTTTCGTTGCTTTTAGTAGTTCATAGTAGCAGACTCTGTTATTATTCAAGGTTTGATTAGGCACTGTATTTGAAAATAAATACATATTTTGGAAATCTATTTACAGGGAGCAGCTGTTTTGTTTAAAATTGTGTGTGTGTGTGTGTGGGGGTCGAATCGAATCGTGCATCGAGTTTTTTATTAAAAAGATCTAATCTAGATCTAAAAAAGATCTAATCTAGATCTTTTAAATCTAAAAAGAAGAATCACCCAGCTCTAGATCAGGCACCGGGTCAGAAGTTTGGTCCATATTGCTCCGTATGAGTAACATTGGTTACTAGATTGGACCTTCGGCTGATAAACTCCTCTAGAACGTTTCACTCTGACCGGTTGAGTTATTTCCCTCTGATGGTTTTTCTTTAACATCACCTCAGTTTTGCTCACTGTAAAGTGTGTGCTGCATGGAGTTAAAGAGTTGTTATTTTTGTTCTGTTTTTTTCTGCTTTTCTGTCTGGTCTTCTTCATTGGTAATTTGTGCTCCCTCTTGCAAACATGCTTCTTCTTCATTGGTAATTTGTGCTCCCTCTTGCAAACATGCTCTCCTGCCTTTCCTCACTTTCTGTTGAAGTCCTCCCAGGCTGCCCAGTCTCTCATTTCGGAGGGTCAGCTGACCAACACTCTACCCCATCACCAAAACTTACTCAATGCCCAGTCTCTCATTTCGGAGGGTCAGCTGACATGTAATGCAACACTCTAATGACCCCGGGGTATCATTATTGACCAAAACTTTCTCTACTCAATGGCCTGTCACTGTCATGTAATGCAAAAGTTAATGAAATATTGCCTCGGGGTAATTATTGACCTATCCTTTGGGATGCTGAAAAATTAATACTCTCTCTAAATAGTCATTTAAACTTCCACATTTCCATTATTGCAATGCTACGAAATATTGGGTGTAAGGTTAGAAAGTTCCTATCCTTTGAGGATGCTGAAAAATTACAACTAATACAAAATGCTGCGGCCGATTTATTACTTCCAGGCTCGATTATTGCAATAAAAAATATGAACTCTGTTCTCTGGGTGTAGCAATACTTGCATCAAAAACCTACAACTAATACAAAATGCTGCGGCCCGAACACTCACCTGGACTAAAAAATATGAACATATCTCTCCTATTCCTGCTTTCCTACATTGGCTCCCTATTAAAAGTCGAATTGATTTTAAAATACTCCTCCTAACCTACAAAGCCCTCAAGGGCGATGCACCAACATATATTAAAGACTTACTTGTCCCTTACCACCCTCCTAGAACCCTAAGATCCCAAAATGCTGGTCTCCTTGTAATCCCAAGAATATCAAAATCTACGATAGGAGGAAGAGCCTTCTGTTACCGTGCACCCCTCCTGTGGAATAGTCTCCCCTCCCCACATTCGACAACCGGACACTCTCAACACCTTTAAGTCTAGACTTAAAACCTTCCTCTTTACTGTTTCCCATAGTTAGGGATGGTGCATGGCAAATCATCACTTCTCATGGGTCTTTTGGAAGGGACTGCCTCTGCTGTTGCCCCCACTCTCTCCTTAGCAAAGTTTCTCTTCATGTTCTTGAGCTGCATCTCCAGCTGATAGTGCTTCTTGTCTATTTCTTTCCTCACCTCTCTTTCTCTCAGTCTCCATTCTGTTTATTTCTTTGATTTCTTCTTTCTTCTGTCATTATCCCCTCCTTTTGCTTCATCTCTTTCAATTGCTCGATTTGTCTGCACCATTCTTTGGCCAGCTCTCTCCTTCTTCTCCTCTCTCATTCTCTCCTGGTGCCTTTGAAAGTCAGCAAGGTTGTCCATCTCTCTGAATCGTTCTTGTTCTCTCTGTCTTTCCGTCTCTCTTTCTCCAGTTGAGCAATTCTGCCTGCCTGAGCCATGACCTCTCTGTGTTGTGCTATCTTGATGCTGCCTAACTTCTGTTGGCTTGTCCTACTACTTCCTGGCACTGCCTGCCACCAAGTGCCTTCTAGACTCAACTGAAATATAATATTTTCAATAAAATTTAATTCAGCATTGCAGTCATGTACATTTTAGTTGAACAAGGAATTATCTAACTATGTGTTATTTTTTCTGTACCCGTTTGCATTCCTAAGGTTGAGTACCTAATGCCTAATGTAATTTTTTGCCTACTAAGGCTGAATGCCTCATGCTATCCTATGTTATTCCCGTCTACTAAAGTCGAATGCCTATCGCTATTCTAATGTTATTCTTGCCTACTAAGGTGTGTGTCTAATGCCTAGTAGGCCTAATGTTATTCTTGTCTACTAAGCTTAAGTGCCTATTCTAATGTTATTCTTACCTTGGTAGGCTTGCTCCTGGCCTTGGTCTCCCTGTCTTCCAGGGCTTTGATAAGCAGAAGCAGGGAATCCTGCTGGTTCTGGAGCCTCTGCAGTAGCTTCATTTCGTCGTCGTTCAGTAGTGAACTTAGTCGACTATTGACAGCTGTGGCACATACACACTTGTGTGGCTCGCTAAGAGTCTCATAGACCCTTGAGGTGGGACTGACTCAAACCTGAATAGTATAGTAGCAAACTCAGTCAAGTGTGTTGCTCAGTCCGTCTTCAACATCCAAACGAATGCTTAATTTTTATTGACACAAAGTTATTTTTCTAATGGTAACCATGTGTTACGTTTAAAGATTATTCGAAAAATGCCTTTGTTACGTTTCATGTACCGCCGAGTATGAGAGAGAGTGCCCGTGCACGTCAGCTGGGTCTTCTGGATTTGATCGCCAACTTTACACAGAGGAAAGAAGAGAAAATTAAGTAATAATTTTGACATGTTTTCGTTTTGGTGCGCCGTCACCAGTGCTTTTTCCTCCATTTATGGTGCGCCGTCACATTTTTTCTACCAGCTTGAATGGCCCGTTAATGGTATTCGTGAACATTGCGCCATCATGCGTTGTGTCGGGGGCCCGCCTTGGTTATCTTGCTCACGGCCCGGTGTTGGTTTGTTACGCCACTATTTACAGAGTAATGCGTGAAACCCCTTAAAATATAATGAATAGCAATATATTTTAAAGCAACATTCAGTTTCTAGATAGCTTTACGAGGTTAGACATAAGTGAAGTTAATGTTAAAGCTCCCTCTAGGGGAAAGGAAAGTAAAAACGCTACTAAGAACTCAGTAGAAGAACTGGGACATATCCAAGGGGAAGAAATTAAGACGATGCTTTATTTTTTAAGACAGAGATTCTTAAAAGTACTGGACGAATATTGACCGATTTCAAGTTTTACACTTGCAGAGACGGTATTTTAATGAATAGAACAGTTCTATAGATGAACTACGGAGATATGTTTTGTTTTTTTTGTTTTTTTCCCAAGAGAATGTTAGCTGCTTTAGTTATATGACTGAGCCTTGCTGGGAGGATTTTGTTGAAGATTACTTTTCTCAGTTGATACTTACTACAAGAACTTTATTGCATCGAACTCAATGTTTTGCTGGATGTGGACCACACTTGCAAGAATTTGCAGTAGATGGCGAGCCGCCCATGAGCAGAGACGAGCCCGACTGAATGCGTAATGTAGCCTAAACTTTTCTCTCCCTACCTTCTACGGATAAGTACAACTTTTCTTTGAACGTAGACATTTCGATGTGAAAAGTTTACATTTAAAGATTCAATTCGCTTTCTATAGAGTTACTATTACGGTTATTTAATTTAAAGAGAAACTAAACCCGGAAAGAATATTTCATATACAATTAATTACAATTAAGTCCCAACATAAGATCTAAATAGGAAATCAAATAGGACATCAAATGAATAGGATTAAAGAGAAATATATTCATTTAACGTTTTAATTTTATTTTTTTTGAATGTAAACTTCTGAATGTAAATGAGCTTCTTTTCTACTAAATAAGCCAGCAAGTTTGTGTGATTAGATCGTGATTAAGACCCTAGAATTTCTGATGGCCCAGATCCTGTCTTGCTGTGTGACACCCAGCTGCATTTTCTTCATCTAGACAGGCGTTACCTCAGGCAGAGACCAGTTGCATATTCTTCATCTAGACAGGCGTTACCTCAGGCACAGACCAGTTGCATATTCTTCATCTAGACAGGTGTTACCTCAGGCACAGACCAGTTGCATATTCTTCATCTAGACAGGTGTTACCTCAGGCACAGACCAGTTGCATATTCTTCATCTAGACAGGCGTTACAGAAACAAAAGCACCTGCGCATGGCCACAATGCACACTGATGGTCACAGTGCGCAAATGCTAGCAAACAAACTACGTAGCCCAACACCACTACAAAAAGCATCCTGTTCAGGAAACGCCTTCAAAACACTGACAACAAGCTGGCCAGTTGCATCTCCACAACTGCCATACTGCTACAAGACTGCATTACACAGCACCCAAACAGCTGATTATCAAAGTTGTTACACAAGGCTGTCGTAGCTCAAAAAGCACCTGGCCAACGCTAACCAACTAAACCAAGCTTCACAACACATGGTGTAATTGGTCTGGTATTTATATTGGTTCTTTTGTGTCGCCCTTTACTGAGTCTTTGTGGCTTTGCTGGTGTGTGAACCTATGTTTTTGCCTTGCTGTTACGCGTTTATGCCTTTTCAGTTGCCAGTTCAGACTGCTTTCTCTGTACCCTTCTACTTTTTGATTTCTCCCTGCTGGACTGTTCTTTTGTTATCCAAGTTTTTGTCTTGTTATCTTCTGAGCGTTCCAAAGTTTTTGTTAATAATTTCTGTCAACCCGGGCTGCTACAGTGGTAGGCGAATTACTAGCTTACTGAGCTAATGAGGTGACAGCGGGAACTCAGTTCCTCAAAAGTCAATTCCTCAAAATTGCTCCTTGGTTTGCTTCCCAACCAATGTGAAAGAGTGTAGTTGCCACAGACTGTCTATGTGTGGGGTTCCCAGGAATAGGGGGTTGACTAGCTAGTTGACTAAAGCCTGCCCAGTGAGAAAACAGATAGGTAGGTAGGTTGGTCTTTAAAAAAGAGAACAATGTTTTTCTCGACATCTGTTCCTGCTGTCTCACTTGAAACATTCACGCAAGGCCCGTTTCAATCCGGAATAACTTGTCTGACAGACCTAGATGACTGCGGGGTTTTCTTGTTGCCTGTTATCTCATACAAATCACACAGCCTGATATTCATAGTTTTAATATCTCTTTGAAACATTAACAATAATCAACAATATCATGAGTTCAATGAAACATGTACTTTTTACTCAAATATGAGACAAATCAGTATTTTATGCAATGGTTGGTAACCTTAGCTTGAACAGAAACAGCTGGCTGAGATATGGCCAAAGATTTTCTTTGCTTTCCGATTCATCTCTTCCATGGGATGTCGATGTCTCTGCTTGACAATCCTCAACTTCCTCCGTGACCTCTATCTCTTGTGAGGCACCAGCCATCATCTAACAAATAGGCTACATTAAAATAGCGGGCATTCCGCTTACAAAAGTTACTCAGTTACGTGAGTAACTGTAATTTGTTACTTTCCACCTCTGCATTTGACGATGCCCTTTCCAAGGTCGTAAGGTGGTGGGGTAGTCCACCTCTGAATTAGAGAAACAGCAACAAATGGTGACTCACTTGTACATACCAAACTGATGGAACTGCACTTTGGAGATGGTGAAGCGTCTGCAAAGACACCAAGATGCCCTAGCCCTGCATAAAAAATGCTTCTCTAAACCAATTGCAGAAAATTCCCCATCATGACAAACAATTAATGGGGTTTGTCATGATGGGGAATTCCCAATTATGAATTGCGGCTTATTCATGATACTGATACCAGCAAGTTGATACTCATGGCATACTCGTGGCATATCTATAGGAATACATTTCTTCATGGTTCATGGAAAAGTATTCCTATAGATATGCCACCCCTGCAAACAGTAGTGTGGAAAAAAGCTTTTCAATAAGGAAAATAATGCATTTATTTAAAGAATCGGTGGAGATGGTAGAGAAAACCCACCTGTAGCAACCAGCCAAGGCCGATGCACTCCTGGTTCTTAAAGGCAATGGGAAATGGCTGTCTTATTGGTTATTTTGGTGTTACACCCAAAGCACACCCATGAATAATTAAGTAACATAAATCCAACACTTTTGAATGTTGTGCAAGGCGCATAGATAATTTTTTCCGTTGTCAAAATACCACATTGTCCTCCAAACGAATTTGCGCTCACCACGGGTGACAGGTCACTACTGATTAAGTAAATAGAGCCCTATGTATCCCTGATACATTTCTTGGAGGACAGGTACTCACTGTAAGGTCAAACACACAATTGCAAATCATTAGCCAACACCTCTTCAGGCCCTTTTGTCCCTCTTACAATCCTTCAACATAGATGAGATTAAGAGTGACAAGGACAGGTGTTTGAATCTGATTTTACACTATTTCCACGTTTCTTTTTGAAAAAAAGAGGATTGAAAATTGAATTGCAGATGTCAGTACAGCCCCAGTCTAGCAGGAGACAAAGGGTAGCTGACAAGGTTAAAGCTGTATTTGGAGGTGAAATATGAACCCGGCAATATAAAAGCAGATTGTTTATTAGCATTTTAGAGCCAGTTGCCCATCAGCTCTTCTAGCACTCTGTTGAATCAAGGAATATCTGTCAAAGGTGAAAGATGAAGAGCTAGCAAAGTGTAGCAGCACTTCTCACATCCTCAAGAGTACATAGGGAATGGGAGGGGGGTGAACAGAAAGAAGGTATTTCCATATAACCCCTTCAGTTGCAGCGGGAGAAACTTGAAAAATGAGTGAATATTTATGAAAGACATCTGAGTCAAAACTAATGGAGCATTAAGGGCACATCATTTATCCATCTATGAAATACTGTAATGAGCAACACATTGTTTCATGGCATGGTTCTAGTACTCATTTTTCATCAGTATTGTCAGTTGTGAGGGTAAAATAATTATGACTTTGAACTCACTTGATATTGGATCATGGTCTTGATTTTTTACTTAGATTTATGTTTGTGGTGTAATATTGCTATTGTATTACCATGCTTATGTTTAATTGCATTTAATGGCTCGTCCATTGAATTCTTGGCTAGGAGTTGAGTCCAAGTTTCTAAAATGTAGTAATGATATTGTAAAATACAACATTTTGTTCAGTAATTACTCTAGCATAGCCATGTCAGCAATTGATTTCCATTTGTATTAATTAGAGAAAGAGAATTTTTTCATATTATAGCCATTCAGTGTCAGATGATGCACACTTTTCTAGCAGTGGCACCAGCAGATGTCTCTGTATCACCACAAAAGACATAAACTGGACAAGCAAATCCTTGCATAGATTTTTCCATTTTAGACTCACTGTACTCCATATGATGAGTTTCTGCATCATTAACACATTTTCATCTCTTAGTCATTCAATGTATATCTATAATCCATGAATATTGTGCTGAATAAATGTTTTTCATGTTTTTCATTTCATGTACTACACTGCTGTAGATCTGTCTTCATATACAGTCTGGTTAAATTTTTCAGAGAATACCATGCAAGGCAACAGGTAGTTTTCTCCCTTTATATCATCTTCCATTTCATGGCCATTACATACTGGGTGCTGAAAGGTGCAAACAAAGGTGTGACCTTAAATTCACCTTACATGACCTTACACTGTTACAATTTCCCCCAAAAAAACACTACTGAAATACATCTACAAATAGAGAACAGAAGTAATTGAAATTCAGAATCCAGAAGTGTAAATATCCCTATCAGCTAAAAGGCGTAAGGGCACTCTCCCCTCCATGTTGATTTAATCCCTTTAGCGAGCGATGCTCCCTATTTGTGTATTTACACTGCAGTGAAGTGAGGTTAATTGGTTTTGTGGATTCTGCTGCCTCTTTAGCAGTCTGGTGTAATTCAGGATCGAAAGGCCACGTTTGAAGTGAGCAGTGAGGGCCTTGCAAGAGCCTTAGAAATTGGTTGAAAATACCCCTGCAAGTGAAAATTGGGTGTTAGTTCTTATGATTATGAGGTGAGGATGTTTGTAGGGAAAGGGAACAGGAGCAAGGTACAGGGAAAGGCTTAAAATCATCGGTAAGCATGGATAGAGCATGATGGTTATTGTCCTCATTTTGTTAGCCTAACGTTTCATAATATACTCAGGATGAATTTTTGACCCCATAATTATGACAAGCATCTGTGTCCTTACCTAAGGTGCATTTCAAAATATTTACCATGCATTTCAAGATCTTCCACATTGTCAGTGAGCATCTAGGCAACACATTTTACTATATGGAAATACCTCCACCCCTGAGCCATGGTAGCTTTTGGTGACTCATGTGTCACTCATTCCTTAAGCCAGCCGATATGTCCAATCAGTGTTATTTCTTCTTATTAAGCACTTTATATTGTTCTGTGTAACACCCCTCTCTACTGCCTATGGAGTATGCTTATTTTGCCATCCTCACCTCAACCCCTCCAGCCATTACTCCATTGGCCCTCAACAGAACGCCCAGTATATGCGGTCTTTAACACATTCTCCTCCAGCCACCTCAAAAAACCTGGTCTCTGTCTTGATGCCTAGGGGTGAGCTCTACACCCTTGTCTTCAGTTGTCTTCAGAAATTGAGAACAGCTTGCAGCTAGACAGATCAATGATGGGGGCCTGGGCCAAAGATCATGTCCATAATTAGACCATTTTTAAAGGAGACATAGAATGGAAAAAAATTCTACCTTCATTTTTACCTTGTCTTTCTTGAATTAGGAGAGATTTTCCTTGGCCACAGAGCTGCCATGAACATGAATGTGCCCTCCATAATATGTAAACTGGAAATAGCCACTAAAAATGGGCGAATTTGAACAAAGCCAAGATGTTACATGCAGACATCCCAAGTTTCCCGTATTTAGATAGTGACTTTCAGATGCCCCCAGCTGATATTAAGACTGATATCTACACTGAGAGCAGTGGTCCACACCTCCCTGACTGCAGGTTGAGGTATCTGCACGTCACAAATTAACTGTAGTCCAATTAGCTAAAACTGACCATTTCCAGTGGTAATAACATTCCAGTAATATTCCAGGTCTAACTGAAAACTGTAGCAACTTGTTCCGTCTATGGTGTGATATTCTAATGAGATGCACACTGTTCTGAATAAGAGTCTGGTACTTATGCATTATTACACGTTGCCTAATATTCTCCTTTCAAAAAGTGGAATTGTTAATTGTATGGCCTTAATATCAGTTCTTAGGTAGCGGCATGCCATTCTATTCATAGAAATATTAACATTCAGAACGAGTATGTTCATCCCAGAGTGGTTCCTGTGACTCACTTTATTATTAAAGCCTTTGAAAAGAGACCAACATATTTGTTTATAAAAAGTCATATGCCTAAATGGATAGACAATTCCCAATTGTGGTCTCTCATGCCTTATATGCTAAGGTCTGAATAACTAGGCCTTATTTTCCATTGAATTGAACTATTTGTCTCCAGGAGGACTCCTCTCTTGTTGTGGCTCTTGAGACGCTCACACAAATATTCCCATTAGCCGTCGCCACGCTCACTGACAAGCCTATAAAACATTTACACACAATTTACTTAGGCCTGAAGTGACTACAGTGAGCCACATGCCCCTGGAAATCTCAAGTGGAGTCTGGGGCTGGCTGGTAATGGGTGATGGAAGAATGAGTCAGTAGTGAACTTGTGTTGGGGCTGGAATGACTTTGCTGTGTACCTCTCCATCACTTTCCCATATACCAGGAAAATCAATTTGAGGTTATGAAGACCAGTTTCAGAAGAATATATTTACAAGTGGTATACAATCAGAAATACAATAGCATACATTTTAATCTAGTCAACAATGGTCAGTCACAATGGTACAGAAAGGGGTTTATAGAGCTAAGGATTAAGGGTATTTCTAGAGCATAACATAAAGAGAAGGTGATGAGAAGGAGGCAGGTTGTTGTTGTGGTCGTTGTTGTTGTGTGGTGGTGTGGATTTATGTTTGTGAATGTAAACTGTCATGTGACCCAAAATCACTGTAGCCCACACATACCACTTTTCCACCCCCACCCCCACCCCCGCACACATAGTACTACACTGGTATACCTATAATGCCAGTTCGAGCTGACGTACCACAACTAAGGCATTAAGAAGCATTGAACCAGTCAGTGTGATACAGTATAGCATCACAGTTTCCTCAAATGCAAGTCATGCAATGATAGCCTGCTGCATTGTGAGAACAAAATTCACTCCCTCAAACATCATACTTCTTCTTCAACAAAATAGAATACAAGGAAGCCATCTTGCAGCAACAGGAGATTAATGTGCAGAAAGACATGACATGGCAGAGGATATACACTCAAACCCTTGTACAATGAAGGCAAATCACAAAGCAAATGTAACCGCTTTGAGGAGTAAACTGGATGTGACAACATTTCTCTTGCTGATCTGTACTAGGAATTTGGTTGATAAAGTGTGTGAAAGGTGTTGTGTAGTTAGCACTGGTGCTAGCAGGTGTGCTTTAGTTACCAATATCTTCTGATGAAGTGATCCAAACCAAACAATGTTAGACATGTTAGATCTGTTAATGACTTCACACACTCACTCGTGAATGCACACATGGACTGCTATGCATATACAAGTATTTGAAGACACATACAAGGGGTATAAACAAATGCATGTAAAAAGAATCAGGATTGAGATAAATGGATGAACAAGCAGTGAATGCACACTTGCACACACAAACATACACACACACACACTGACAGCCCACAGGTTGGACAGGCATAGTAGGGTTTTGATTTACAACCAGTGAAGGCATCTGTATTACTCTCTGGTTAAACTATAAACATATATTTTACTTGAAATTCAGCAAATAAACTGCAATTAAAGCCATAATTTGCAATGTGTTATATTACTGTGTTGTGAAACCTCTGAGTAGTTTTATACTGGAAGTCAGAGGTCAATCAGGCATATACTGACCAACTTGGGTCTGGTCCTCAGTGTTTGCATGCAAGAATGAGCGGTGGTCATAGTAGGTGTCAATGGGCTGTGCATGTAGTTTGAAACAGTGCTAGTAGGGAAGACATTTCATACTGGAGGTGTCATCAGTTGTGCCAGTGCCTCACTCAGTATTCAGTCAAGTGGATGTTTGTGCTCTGCAAAGTGCTTGGATGGGTGGTAGAGACAGCTGTGAATCAATCACTGGTTGCACATACTGATTGTGGAAGAGTTGCTTTCCTTCAGGTGCACACAACTGCACAGCTTTGTACAAAAAAAGCAATTAATTAATTCAGCAACATTCTATTACATTTTATTTAGGTAACCAAATTCCCGATCAATAATCCACATATAGGAAAAGTAAAGGGATCGGATTTGAACTATTCAGAACTAAAAGAATATATATTCTTTTAAATATATTATTAATTGTCTTAGCTTTTACTTTCAAATAAGTTCCAGACTACTTCCAGAGTCATATATTTGCAGCAGTCTGAAATAAAAAGCTGTTGATAACATTGCTTGATGGAAGGTCTCCCATTTTCTATTTTTTTTTTTAAACCCCATCATCTGCAACAAAGCTCCTGAGGTTTAAAAATACTGTCCAGCTCCAATTTGCTGCAAACACTGTACAAACATTTTGCCTTTGACCTTTTATGCTCTTTGTTGCACTGCCGAAGCAGAGAGTAACATGGGAGGAGGCAAGGAGACTGAGGGCCATATCTTCAGAAAGTGCACCTCCCTCTGGCCTTGCACCATGTGGTTACCAGCGCTAATAATGCTGAGAACCAGCGAGTATGCCATGATTTAGTTTGAAGGCTGAGAGGTCAAACCACCCCTGTTTTCTTATGCTTTCTATTCACTGTCTATTTAATTTTTTTACAGTGAGTTTCACAGTAAACATAAACAGGCGCACACACCCACACAGAGAGAGAGAATGAGCTTAACAGGGTTATCTGAAAGAGAATGAGAATAGCAAACTAATAAAAAAGGTGTTTTTCAGTCCAGTGATTTAGGCCCAAACATCTTCTACACTACTCAAATGTGACGGAGGCAAAAATTTCAATGATCCCTAATGCTAATTAAACCTCAGTCTGGTGTGGCAGTAGACAGTACCTCATATTGTGCTGTCTCTTTTTAGTCTAGTAAAACAGAAATACAAATGTCCAATAAAACAACCAAATGTGTACAACCAGAGATGGTTTTATAGGAGGAGGCACATCACTTAAAAAGAAGAACCTTCTATGGAAATGTATTACGGCTGTTCGTAATGCAAAGATGGCGGAACTGAGAAACTGGAAGTCCTGCCCCTCATTGAAAGTAGTCAATTGCGTTGGTCAAAGCAGCATGTCATAGCCATGTTGTGAATTATGGCGCAGACAAAGTAAAAAAATCCTTGTTTAGAATATTGTCTTTTATTGCCTTTTGTTATTTGAGGGATATTTGCATTGTTGAATTAACATTTAAACAGGGATTCACACTATACTATTTTAAGTGAATATGCCCTGCCAATCTGGAGATATGGATATCTCCCCATTACTACAGATAGGAGCTGCACTTGTTAGCCAAAATAACTGCCTGAAGGCATCACCAAGATGCCTAAAAGGACTTACCAAGGAACAACCAAATACATAAAAAGCAGATTATTTAAAGAGAGAGAGAAACACACCCAAACAACCGAAGTCATAGATATGGCAAAGCTGGTTTGTATCTGACAGGCAGCCAAAAATAGTCATGATACATGAACATCCTCTGGTAGCATAAACATCATCAAATATATTAAAGCTGTATTCCCCAATCAGATGGCTGGGTGCTGTGGAAACGGACTGGGGGAAGATAAAGGAAAATCATCTAGGCTATTCGATTTTAATAATGTGAGATCAGACTATAAAGTCCAATCATCACGTCAAAACAACAACTGATGCTCTACAAATGTCAGCCTAATGATGTCACAGCTGGTGGAAATGGCAGATTTAAGGGGCATGATTTTCTCCCAGGCAACCGGATGGATAATCAAATTTGGAGGTCAGGAGTCAGAAGGAAAGAGATCGGTGCTGCCAGTAAACAAAATGAAACGAATCTCTACCCCAGAACAACTATTTACAACGATAGCTGTCCCACTTGTAACTGACTCAGTTATGTGAAAATCCACTCAAAATACTCAGTTGCAGATAGATCTTAGTTGCTAAAATATGACAATTCTTAGACACAAGTGAACTCTGCCATTCTGCTGTAGTCTGTCTATTCTAACTAGTCATCTCACACACAGGCTCAAGTAGCTAGCATAAAGGCAGAACTGTGTAACATTCTGTGAAGGCAAATGAGAGAGTTAGTAGTGAGGTCTCCAAAATAATGGGTACACTGCAGCAGGACAAAAGATGATTGCACTTAAACCCCCAAGCCTCATGAAGCAATAACAATTCATACTCAGCAGCTGCATATTTGCTTTTATGTGAGAATCTTCATCAACATATTGAGTAACAGGTGTTGTTTGTAATGGATTAATGATCACTCACCATGGGGAGAGAGAACCAACCAGGCAACTAGACAGAATTATCATAATTAAACCATCACTTGCCTGTTTTGATATGTTGGAGTAGGAAAAAAAAAACTGTAATTTGCAAAATAACAGGGTCATGTCATGTGCTGATGGTGTGTGGTTTCCATATAGGTTTTTACTGTAATTACCAGCTCCAGTACAAAGTTGTTCTTGATTGTACCTAAACGCACTGGGGAAAAAATGTGGCTTTTAATTAGCCATACTTGCTCACTCCCTTACATGAATCCCACAAAATGACAGCATTTCTTCTAGAAGTCTTAGGTGGTGTCAGTGACCTTGTTGTGTCACAGGTTGCTGTCATGGCAACAGTATGACTCAGCAAAGCACACTGTAGGCCTACAGACCCCTGCATGGAAGGGATATTCCCTTGAGTGGATGCAAGTGAGCACACAGCAGAGCACGACAACACAAATCAGCCTTTGTCTCAACCCATACAGAGTCCTATAAAGTAGAGGAGAATGACACCCTCACGAAGAACTCCCCTCTCTTCTTCCTTACAATGCATAGGTCAGCTCCTCTCAGTCTCCTTAACTCCCTGTCCTTGTTTTTCAGCCCTTCTTCCCGCATGTCTCTTTTCATCCACCTCATTCGTTTTCACTCAGCATCTCTGCTCTGTCTCCTCTCCCCCTCACTCATCCTAAACAGACAAACACAGCAATGTTATTAGTGTCCCGGCGTGAGGCACAGCACTGCTGGCTTCAGCCCACACTGGGGGTAGAAATCCGATACTTAATCTATAGCCGCTCCCACGAAAGGCAATCAGCAGGAGTCAAGCTCCATGTGGGGCTGTTGACTACGGCCAAGAAAATGAATATATGGCCCAAGCAGTGACATCCAGGCAGACAACAGAGAGTTACAAATCAACACATGAAAAAAAAACAACAGGCCTGTGTCTAACCGAGAAAGCAGCTGTCTGTCACGACAGGAAGAAAAAACTCCACCTATTTCATTTTAGCTGTCCCACTGTTGTAACTTACAGAGGTAATTAGTATATTGTTTTTCCAATACTGCTGAAGGGAGCATTTACAGATATTGTCACAATGATCTATTATGATTCAATGTGGAATAAGTAATGCTAAATACCTATAGAGTAACAGTGTAGGAAGAATTCAATTAAATTCAATTCAGTTTTATTTATACAGCGCCTTTTACAATAGTATTGTCTCGTGGCACTTCACAGAAGGAGCTCCCAAGAGCAACAGGGGCAAGGAAAAACTCCCTTATGTTCAGTTAATCTAGGAAGAAACCTTGGGCAGATCCACGTTGGGCTAACCCAACTGCCAGGGGTCATGGAGAAAAATTACAATCAGTAGTAACCATGACAGACTATAAGTTGCCTATGGTTTTAGCTAAGGTTCATAATAGTTCATAATAGAGTCTATAGGTCAGTCTATAGGTGGTTATCAGGAATTATGGCTGGACAATGTAGCAGCGGCCAGGCATAGTGACAAACTCAAAGGAATGAGATGGGTCATGGGGGTAACAGTAAGGGTCCATTTGACAGCGGCATTGTGAGGGGGGGCCCATCACAAAGCCTCAGGAAGGGGAGTCGGGCCCAGCATCGGCGTCCAGGAAGGTCCTCTGTGATGGGGAGTCGGTCGTGACATGTGCCTCCCGTAATGTTGGTTGTAGTCCAGGAGGAGAAGGGTGAGAGGAGTCCGCCGGAATGAGGCAGGGATGACACTCAGCAAAGATAATTGTGGACAGAGGAAAATAGTGAATTAGGCCAGGCTCGCACATTAGAAGCAAAAAGCAGAAAGCAGTAATTTGGGCATACCTATATGCACATAAATATATATATATATACACACACACACACACACACACACACACACACATATATATACACACATATATATATATATATATATGGGGGGGGGGGGGGGGGTATTCCACAGGAGGGGTTCACGGTAACAGAAGGCTCTTCCTCCTACCGTAGATTTTGATATTCTTGGGATTACAAGGAGACCAGCATTTTGGGATCTTAGGGTTCTAGGAGGGTGGTAAAGGACAAGTAAGTCTTTAATATATGTTGGTGCATCGCCCTTGAGGGCTTTGTAGGTTAGGAGGAGTATTTTAAAATCAATTCGACTTTTAATAGGGAGCCAATGTAGGGAAGCAAGAATAGGAGAGATATGTTCATATTTTTTAGTCCTGGTCAGTGTTCGGGCCGCAGCATTTTGTATTAGTTGTAGGTTTTTGATGCAAGTATTGCTACACCCAGAGAAGAGAGCATTGCAATAATCGAGCCTGGAAGTAATAAATGTGTGTATTAATTTTTCAGCATCCTCAAAGGATAGGAACTTTCTAACCTTAGCAATATTTTGTAGGTAAGAAATGCAGAGGTGATTATTAGCAAAGGCCATTGTTCTTTACCAGAATCATATATGAATGCTGCTGATTGGCGGCTGTTTAAAATGCCTTTCCCATTTTCTGTTCCAGGTTGAATTTTATATTAGAAAGCAGGAGTAAATTCTCTATGTGTGTGTGTGTGTGTGTGTGTGCATGTGCGGGCATGCATGCGCATGTGTATGTATATGTATGTTATAGGAAACCTTAAAATGGTTGAAAACTTTCTGAATGCACTGTACCTTTAAATAATACCAAGGAGACTAACCTTGGGAAGCTATCAGCATTTACCAGAACCCTACATTGTCATTGTCAAGTCATTCTCTACCTGTGTCCACAATTGAAAGAAAAAAAAAACATTCAGAAAAAATGTGAACTGATTGATCACCATTGCTGAACGGTGTGTCCTCCGTGGTTGTCGACATCAATATGGTAACAAATATGTGCAAAAAGAGATCTGTTTCACTGTAGACATCAGCAAAAAAATGTAGACTTGATGCAGGGACTTAGTACAAAAAGCTATTCATCTTTGTTTTTGATTATTTGATAGACACAGGCTATGTATGCCACAATATATCATGAGGAGATAAGTAGAGCTTCACAGGCTGGTCAATTTGGGAACAATTTGGATAGTAAACTGCCGATAGATCTCTTTTTTTTTTATAATTCTCAAGTGACTGCATGAGAGAAAGAAATGGAGTGTGTGCTTCTGTTCTATAGGGACATATGGGCTTGGGAGCATGAGGAGACAAAGCTGCAGCAAGTTTGCTCAAAACTAACAGAGCTCTACTGAGATAGCACAATTCTCTGTTGACCTTTTACATATTTGCAATGATGTTTGTGTTTTGTCTGTCATATGGCTTATTTGGACACTAAATGGACAAAGAGAAATCCAAAATAATGGAAGTCGGTCAAATGTGTGGTACAGGTATAGGCCAGCACTGACATGACTTAATCATGGGGGACATACGAACCTAGAACCTCATGCATTTTCAAAAGGTTTTTTTTTCATCATATTCACAGGTCTACAATTTGCTACATTTTGTCTGATAGTCCATTATATGTGCCACTAGGCAATATGGGAGCTTGGTCTTTGGAAGAGGTAGAGCACTGTGTTTTATGTTGTGGATTGTCTCTCCTTAGTGCTCTGTTTTTGTACTGGAACATCTTGGCAACCGTTTTCCCTGGCTTAGTGTATTCATTGTTCCAACTTTCATTGGAAACTCATTATCTATAATTAAGAAATGGGGCCAGTGGTATATGAAAATTATATTTATTGGTGTTTGGCTTTAACGCTTTATTGGGTGCATTGTTTATAATACAAGATTAGCAGTAGGCTACATGGAAAATGTTTCCATCTTGTAATGAGCTAACTGTCTGAAACTGTGTATTGTTGGGAGTAAATGAAAGCACTTACTCTAACAGTTTTAGGGTTCTTTCTTTAATTAGATGACAGGTTAGCTGTATTAGTTCATGAATCTATTTTCCTTTACAGAAAGCATGCACCATGGATGCAAAGAACAGAAAAACATATAAAATAAGAAAAATCTGCTTAGAAAAGCATAGTTGAAAAGGAAATAGACAGTGAAACATTATCTTCATGATTTGATGAACATGAGATATTTATCCTAATGCTGATCTATCAGAAAAGACAATTTATCATGGAATTTGTATTGCACAAATCCAGCTATGGAGGTAAAGTACTAATGTAGTAAATATATGGTTTTATCAGCACCTAATTGTGTTTTTCATTAAATTATTTAAGTAGAGATCAGATGTATACAGCAAAAAATAAATGTCTGGAAGAAAGAAAAAAAATTGTGCAAAGCTGTGATTTGTCTGATATAATGTATGTAGAGACGTATCACCTCGAGGGATTGTCGCCTTACTGGGGCCCAGCCCAGTAAATAATGCAGCAAAAATACATCATCATGATGTTTCTCTTTACCCAACATGTGTAGCTGTCAACTTTGATCAATGGGGAGGTACTGAAGGCATTCGCAGGCAAACAGCTCCCATCATGTTTATGCATGTTGCCCTAACCCAACACCACTGTAAACACTGCATTTAGATGCTGTTTCACAGGCCCAGGGGTCAACAGACTCTGGACTACTGGAGTTGACCAGGCCTTTTAGAACTGACCTATGTTAGCCACTAGCTAGACTCAGAATAATGAAATATTGTATCGTTTTGGATTTTCTTGTCACTAAGTAGAATTTAGTAGAATCATTTTTGCATTTCTTTTTTCTTTTAAGACTTGAAATTGAATTTGGTAGAAGGAATAAAGTCAGCATGGAGGTCCTGCTTACCAGTTACTTTTACCTTTTGCTCTTAAATTGTGTCCTGCAACATTATTTGCACTTCAAAACTGTCTAAAAATAAAACCTTGGCAAAATGCAAAATATATAGTCTATATATACATATAGTCTAAAAAGACTGAAAGTCATCTCACTCTCAATAGGCATGTGGGGGGGTGGCATTCTGTCTGAAGTACTATTTCACCCAGTGTGCAGAATGCTAAATTAGTGCAGTATTAAACACGGCAAATAAATGACAATGTTGTCTCCATAAATAGAAACATTCTCTGGCAGAGCAAGCTGCATTTCTGAGTGGAAAATTGAGAAGCAGATCCCATAGACATTTGTTTATTTTAGACAGGGTTGTTTGAGGGTGGTGTCTGAAGAGGGTGGAGGGGGGGACTCCACTCACAAAGTGCTGTGTCAACTCTGATCAAAGACTTTCTCTAGCCCTCTCTCGGAGAATCGACACTATATATTTAAAAATGCCCCATGCAGCTTCAAGCTCCTCTACGCTTTCTTGCCCAGTGTGCATATTTCTCCCTGCATCAAATATTCTCTCTGTTAAAGGTTGTGATGTTCCTCTCTCCTCACTGCCTCTACCTCTGTGTCTCTCTCCCTCTCTCTTTCCCTCTCTTTCTCCCTCCCTCTCTGCGTGTGTGTGTATGATGAGATTCTTACATGTGGGACTTCTTCTTACTTCTAATCATATTTTTGAACAATTTGCGTACAGCCTAATCTCTCTATGAGTCTATCAGCTGGGGGGATTTAGATAGAGAAATGTGTGTTGTGTTGGTTTTCCTGAATCACAATGCCACTGCTATTAGAACACCAAGGAGAGTTTAGACTCTGATGTTCTCCTCTTGTGTGTCTATCCCTGGGGATCATGGGCTGCTTCGGGCCCCTGCAGAGACTTGAGGATGGTGCCGTTTTGATATGAGTGGATCTGAACTCTGCATTCCAAAGAGGGACACTGGGCAAGTTTGCAAGTAGATTCTGATAATCACAGGCCTGCTACAGCTCCTTTCATATCAAACAAGGGCATTTCTTCATTTCCATATCTCCCCAGAAAAAAAGTGTGGATTACTGTGATGCTGTTCAGTCTGTCTTTAATGCGTGATTAAACTGGCACTTTTTTTAGTGATGTGTATGAAAGTGAGAGAAAACTAGTATGAAAAAATACCATTGCCTCTTCAGTGACCATTTTGCCATTGTTAAGTTGGACTTTCAGTCTTGTTTTTTTCCTGTTGAACAAGTGCTTCATCACTGGCAAACCCAGCGGCACATAGTTGCACTGTGTGAACATTTGTCATCTCCTCATGCCTGCTAGCAACCATTCTGCAGCAGGATTGCAAAGAACAAAAAAAGATAGCTCAAAACCAAGTCACATTTTTTCAAAACATTATAAAGTCTCCCTCTTGGTAGTCAGCTAAGAATCCATCAGATTAAAGGAGCACAATGTATTTCTTTTACCTCAGAATAACTGCTTCAAATTTATCTTAATGGCTTTGTGACTTAAAATAAGGTGAATGAAGATGTGATATTATCAATGTGTACCTGGTATTGCCCTATGTTGTAACAAGCAGGCCGATATTTGTTTGCATTAGACAAACTAAGTACCCCCTAGCACTAAACAGGTATCTACTATTGAAAATAGACAATAGGCTAAACTCCTAATGTTACTTTGGTGACTGATCACCATAGCACAACAGTAATACTAACTACTAACAGTAAGGCTTCTTTGTGGTATGACTGAATTATAACTTTTTATGTCATTATAACTTTTACTGCAATATGAGTATCAGAAAATGTATTTGAAGCTGGGCATTTCTGATATAAATCTCCTAAGTGTTTTGATTAGTAGTAAAGGTAAGGTAATAAGAAAGTCTGTGGTCCTTGTCAGAATAAGATAAATAACAAGAACAGGAAATAAAAAAACAGGAATCAATTACAACTGTTTATCTGGCATGGGCCAGGCCTTATACAACTAATGATGGCATCATTGTGAACATATATATTCTACTGAATCAAGAAAAACAACTCAATTGAAAGCCATTTTTCATACAAAACAATGTGCTGGCTGCAGTCCCAAACGGAGGGTTTAAAGAGTTTAACTTAAAGTATAAATCCAATGTGAATCAATCCAGAGCCCTATTGTTTGAGGTTACCAAGTGCTGTCAGCAGGAAAAAGAATGAAAAAACAGAACAGTGAACCGGCAAGTAACACTAAGTGAATGGGGCACAGTGACTTACTTTCAGGTTCATTTCACTATCCTCCTTTCAGTTAACATTAGTTATTGGTTCTGTATTTGGTCTATGTTGCATCAATTTTTCTGGTTCTTTTTCCTTCAGACAGCATTCTGTGATCTTGAACAGGGCTACTGACTGATTTACACCAGGTTTCTCCTTCAGAAACAGTACTATATAGTGTACAATATTATCTGTTGACCTTATCATTTAATTTATTGAGCTTACTAAAGCAAATTTACATCATATTTACTCTTTGATATTTATTTCCTACATGTTTATTCCTTTCCTAGTCCTACAGCCAAATATCTCAATGTCATACTGAGACACTGGAAGGACAAGACCTGGTAGATCAACACTAAACAAGATTACGCCTCCCTCTCTCTCGCTCTTGCTCTCTCTGCCTCTCTCTCTCTCTCTCTCTCTCTTCACAACTTCAGCCACAATATCCAGTGTACTCTCCTTCCTCCCCTCTTATTCCATTCCTCCCCACAGAGAGAACTGTCTTTGGAAATCACCTTCAATGCTACTAGACACTAACCACGATAGATCAGCCAAATCAGAGGAAGGGCTTTGTATCCTCCCATGCCAGATCATGAATATATTAAACACAAGTTGGAAGAGGAGTGTGCCCCAGCTGTTATGAGAACATTTACCACTTCCATTTCCTATATGAGAGGGAATAATTGTGTGAATGAAAGCAATGCATATCATATATTCCCTCCTTTACTTCTCTTCATACTGGCAGCTGTGTATTCAAACACTCTCACTTGACAGAAGTAAGCTGTTCTTAATATCTGGCTTGTCTGTGTCTGCCTCTGTGTTCGTCTTTCTGTCACTGGCTCTGAAATAGAGCAAAACAGATGAGATGCAGTAGCATGCAAATGGCTGGTCTGCTCAAAATGAATTGATCTCTAAAACACAAAAGTTGAGGAAACATTCTTCTAAACTTTTAAAGCAAGATTGGTGTATTACTTTTTATTTTGACATGGAGATGCTTTTATATCCACAACAGTGTTCAACAATATAGACATGTATTTTCTTTGAAAAATGAATTTACTTTCATTAATGTCACTGCTGTTTTGCCACTTCCTGCCAAAACCTATAACGCACCAATAAGCAGATCTGCTGTCCCCAGTTGTCATGGCAACACAATGCCATTACATCAGACACATGGCTGCAGTAGAGGGATGGTAAGCAGGGAGAACTGGGGGAATTCCCAGTAGGCTGCTTACATTTTGAGGCTGAAGGTAGCCAGTATGGTTATCTGGATTACTTATGTACGTTATAGGGTACAACATCATCTGGCACCCTGATGTACACTCCCACTGAGACACACAATGGCATTTATTGATGGCACAGATGATTTTACACACCAGGGTATAGTCACAAAGGTGACCTGGCCTGAAATTAAGTCCATCAGTGCTGTCGGTAGCTATAAGAACAACAGCATTTGGTACAATGTAGACCAAATTTGCCAAATTTTGCATTACAGTACCCAAGGCCAGTTTTCCAAGGAAACACTCATGAAATTAGTGTAAATAGGAAATATTGCAAAAGAACAAGTCATGAAGTTACTGTTAATGTAAATATCATGTTTTGCTTTGCTTTTGTGGGACAAACCTAACTGTATACTATGGAGGAGAAGTCCATTGAGTTAATCTTTCTTGTGGGACATGCTACAGAAAGCATGCGGTGAATTCTCATCAGATTACCTGAAAAAATTGACAGGTAGAATGCCTAATGTCTAAAGATGAGTTTTTGAAATGAGTTTTGGAGGCAAAATTCAAAGAACACATTCCTAATTTCAAATAAAATCATTAATTATATATGTGACAAGAACTGTATGCCTTGTTCATTTGCAATGTTTCCTATTGACAAAAAAGTAATGAGTATCCGGTAACACTTTAGATTAGGGTACACATATTTACCATCAACTAGCATCTTATTACCATGCAGATTAATAACATACTAGCCATTTGTTAGTCATTACAAGTCACTTATTAATACATCATTCTACGTTAGCTTATTTTACCCTTACTAAACCATTAACTAGACTTTCTCCAATATAAACTCCTAATTACTGCTTATTCATAGTAAGTAAGCTAGTTGTTGTATATGAGTAATGATCTCAATATGCTTTGCTCAGTAAGGGGCTTATAAGGTTGTAGTACAACAGGAACAGTTATTCTCAGGAATAGTTATACTCAATAAAAAAATACGGAATTTGGATTTATTTGGACACTATTAGACACTTGTAGTTGTAGGTTTTCATCTTTTCTAAATATTATTGAAGAAGAATTAAATTAAACTTTACAATTGCTACACTAGCAATTAAAACATCTGACAAGCTGTAACTAGCATTTTAAACTAGCTCTTGCTGCTTTCTGACACAAATGAAGGTAGTTTTATTAACATGTGGGTGGATGTTCTGGATGACAAAGATACCTTGCATTTGTTTTAAATTAGCTGTGCTCAAGTGCACAATGTAACACAATGGTAACTTAACCTTAATGTGGTGTTAAGCTGGTTTGTTGTCACAAAGGGGGCATTACACTAGCTATGTTTACGTCTAATATCACACAGTTAAATTGTCAAGTTAACTTAACTTGACTGCTTGTTTAAAACATAGAATTGTGAACTCAGGGTCCTCTGTACTGCTCCAAGTTTGTACATTAGATGCCTGAGACTCAGGGGCACATATGCATCACTTCCTGTTTTTGAGCTCAGATGACTACTCGGAAACCGAGCTCTGACTGCAAATGGAAATGCACTATTACAACAGTGCTTCTCCACTGAGTTGCATGATAACTTGACCATTGGTTTTCCCCCACACCAACCCCTGCCCTCCTATTACGGGGATGTTAACCAGGCTTGCCACTGTATCTATACCCAGAGCAACTCTGCCTGTACCGAACTGTTGGGGTGGAGGTAGGCAGGGTCAGTAGTGGGCTAGTGCAGGGCTATGCTACCTCGACACGTAAGCTGGCTGTGTTTTAGTCCAGCCACATTCTGACCTACCCTGAAAAATGGTTACACTACATAACTCCACAATGTATTAAGACTGACTTCAAGGGTTTTGTATTTGTTTTTAGATGCAGTTTTCTGACATATTTCACATGTTATCTAACTAAGCAAGAATACCACTTCACTGGGTGATTAATATTAGATCAGACTTTCAAATAAAAGTTTAGTTTGTTTTGACAAGGGTAACCTACCTCATGAAATTTGGCTTGACAAGTATCCCACATCAGTGTCATTCCAAACAGCATGGTTTCATGACTTAAACTGTTCTGGCATCTTTCTTGAGCTAAATTAAATCTCCCCGCTGGGTGCCATTGATAGAGCCAGGAAAACAGTGTCCATCTGTGGTGTGAACATTGATCTTTTCCCTGACGGAAGTGGAGAGCTCCAGAATGTCCGTGGGGATTTGCGAGCTAAAGAAGTCAAGGTGTGAGTACACCCTTTAATCAATGGGACTGCTCTATTGAGTGCGCTACCATGGTGGGAATGCACAGGACACTACCCAGCAGGAGCTACATGTGTGCTTGAACAACAGCAGCAAAAAACAAAAAACACCTCAGTAGAATAAGAGTGTGTATGTGTGTGTGTATGCATGTATGTATATGTATGTTTATGTATGTGTTTTGCACTGTACACTGCACTTTATCTGTATGGAAATTAAATATGAGATTATCATCAAATATAAAGTAAGAAAAACGATCAATATTCATATATTAAGGACATTATTACCTGAAGTGCATTATTAAGCAATGGCATGACTGGTTCAGTCATGCTTAACTTCAGTTCATGATTAACTGAATTACTGCACATCCTCCCAAGATATATAATGTCATAATATTTTATTGCAACATTAAGCAGGTTTAACCAATTTGTGGTTTGTTTGAATGTATCATAAGCATATGGCATATAAAGGGAAGTGCTCCTATGCATTGAAAGGCACCACTCAGAGTGTGTATGTATGGAATAATAACAAGGTATTGTCATTTAGCGTGTATGAAGTGCACATCTGCTGCTCTTGCTACAGTGCTACAGTCACTCATGCTGTTTTGGTGTTGGCATGGGCAGAAATTAGCAACTTTTTACCCACGTATTGTTGGTCTGTAACTTATTATAAAATCTAGTTAATTAAATGAGATATGGCTGACTTGCTTTCTTTTTTCTGGCAGCCTTAACGAGGCTGACAACTGTGTGCCATTTAATTAAGCTTCATTGTCTCTTACAACCTGTAAATAGATTTTCAACTCAAATGGAGGATTTTCCCTTTGAAGGGTTTGGCACCCTTTTTGCAGCTCCCAAAATTGTATTCAAATTGGAATCATCACAAGTCATATTGGTCAACCTGAGATGAACATAAACCATTGGTTCCCAGACTTTAATAATATCAACGTAAAGGCAAAGAAAAAATCATCATGCAATAAATAAATATCATAGCAATAAAACTTTCTAGCTCTTCTCTTTCAGCAATTGTTTCTACACAGTGTTTTGGAGGAGCTCACCGTAGTGATTGACAGCACTCAGATTTCAGATGAAACCTGCAAGTTGAGGATACATTTGACACTGATGATAATGTCGGATATAGTAAACATAAATGCTATAAACTTTCACATGTTAACATACCCAAAAACATTCAGTCATTCTACATGAAACAATATTGAGGCCTCGCCACTTCATTTGGCTTAGGTGAAACCAATATTAATTATCCTTTCCATCCTTAACTTTATACACACCATCAACAATAACCCTAAAGATCAAAGATGAGGATGGAGACCCACACACAGCATCTGCATCAAATCTATTTGTTCTATTTTAATTTGCTAAAATAATTCACTTATGAAAATATTGTTATGGAATGTCCTTAGCTGGTCGTCCATGACCCATTTTGAAAATGGCAGTTCTAAACCTTTGTGTATTAAAGCTGTCCCAAACGATTCTCGATTAATCTAGTAATTATTTAAGCGATTATTTTTTCGATTAGTCGACTAATGTAGTGACAATTTTTCAATTAATTTAATGACTAATTTGCATTTACATTTTTGCATTTAGCAGAATTTTTTTATCCAAAGCAACTTACATTTGTCAACTATCAATTACATGTGGCCAATCTCCCCAAGAGCAACTTAGAGTTAAGTGCCTTTCTCAAGGGCACAATGGTGGCAGCTGGGGTAATTTATTAATTACTGATTAATTTCCCACACTAAATCAAAATAACAATGTATATTGGTGTGATGGGCCACTGTAGTTGCACTTTTCAGTCTGCAGAAAACCAGATTGTTCACATTACTATTAAAGTATTCCTCCATCGTGTTCTAGCATTATTTAGCCACTTTTTAGCAGCTGTTTTATCTGATGATCTGTGATATTAGGATGCAGTTGTTTGATTACAATGTATAAACATACATTTTTCACGTTGACTCATTTTTATAATCGACTACGACTACATTGGCGAGTCGTTCATAATCGATTACTTGTTGCCAGCATGGGTAGATAAAGACTTTTTCAAAAGATGAAATGCATTTAAATCATCAAAACAACACAGAGAAGACGATTCAAAACAGGAAATCCAAGCCTTCAAAACCTAGGTTTATTTTACACAGTCATGTGCTATTTTATCTTTGTAATCATTATGTGTGCTGCTTGAAAATGGCTTAGTGACCAAGACATAATACCAATACAAATCAGTGAAAGTTGTAAATGCCCACTGGCTGCTGATTCCTCTGTCACTTTCTTTCCTCTCTTCAGCCCACTGCGGGGGATTACCTCATGTGACCTTTACTCCACACAGACAGCACTGTTTCTTTATCACACTGTGTCTTAGTCAAAAGCTACTCGTTGTCAGCTTGAGGTGAATCTGCCTGAACAGTATGTGTGTGTGTGTGTGTGTTAGGGTTGAATATGTGGCAGTCCAGCTGGAACAGCCAATGCTGTAGTTCCACTATATTCACTAGCCCAGGCTGTGTTGCAGGCTGACAGAGGCAACGCTCCCATGGATATGCTGACAGATCAATTCTGGCCCTGCTGCTGAGGAACCCCTGTGTCAACTTGCTCTCTTGATAAATAAGATCATGGTCAGAAAAAGCCGCCTTATTGCAGACGACATCCTCTCCCACTGCCACTGCAGCCACATCTGTCTGTCTTATTTAATATCTAATTTCTCTCAAGGAATTCCTACTGGAGTGTAACCTTATGGTTTGTCATCCTGAGCCACCTCCTGAAAATGGAAAATGTTGCATTTGAGCTTGGGAGTGTTAAAGCTTGAAGTAAAGTTATACAGTTTTTTAAGTTGTATGGTAGTATGGTAGTTATGCCATTAAAGTCAAGTCAAATTCATTATCCCACCAGGGGAAATGGGATAAGGGTTGCAGCCAGGCATTTAAAAAAGGAACACAGCAAAATAAATAAATGGGTACAACACTGAAGAACATGGAGACAGTGACCAATACATGCTAAAGAACAGACCATCCATAATACAACACAAACCACTACACATTATAAAACAGAACAGTACTGAGCTTTACAGTACTAACAGTACTAAGCTTTAGCTTATTGTCCAGCACAGTACCCAGATTTAAAATCAGAGAGTTTTTTCTAAGCAAGCAGATGTGGCTGTATAGTATTAAATGCTGATCATCATTGAAAAATCATTGAAGAGAAGTATAGCATGGGACATGGCTCTCAAGATGGTGATACAGACTATTCAACAGTGTCAGAGAGGCATCCTCTACACCTCTACCAACCCTGTATGCAGATTGCGGAAGGTCCGAGAAGCCCTGCACTTGAGCTTGGACCACCTGCTTCTCAAAGGCCTTCATTACTAATGACGTTAATGTGACAGGTCTAAAGTCATTTAAGGCCTTGGGGTTTGAGCATTTACAATAATAGAATGTTTAAAAATACCAGGAATCCTCTGTTGTATCATTCATTCAGTAAAAATAAAATGGAAAATGCTCCCAAGTTGCTCAGCACAGGTCTTGAGCACCTTGCCACAGATCTAATCTGGGCCTGGAGTCTTCCAGTGAGTTTCCCTTAGTATCCTCATAACTGTAGCAGTGTCCAAGCTGATTTTACACGAGCCTGATTTAGCACTGTGCCTCAAGTTATTTATCTGCTCTGTGAGGTCATGCTTGTAAAATCTTCATTTAGGCTATCAGCAAAATGTTGGAGTTAAAACATGCAAGTTTGACTTCACTGTCCCCATTCCCATAGCAATCATACCATTTCTCATGCCATTCCAGGCAAGTCTGGGGTTTTACTCCTAAATTCTGCCTCTGTCTTGTCTTTATAATTGATTTTAGATTTCTTTATCTCTATCCTTACCATCTTCCTCTAGTTCTCTAACATTAATTTCATCACCACTGTTAAAAGCAGCTTTCCTTTTAAGTTAAGTTTTTTTAGTCTAGTTTAGGGAATTCCCTTGGGAGATAGAATGGTCATAGTGACACAGAGAGCAGTTCTATGTCTGTAAGGCGTATGCATGCTCTTATCGTGATTTTGTAATCACCTACAGTTGTTATGCAGACAGACACCACTGCCCTGTGTCCTGCCTGTCACCTCACAGTCCCGCTCAAGATGAAAAGCAGGCCCAAAGCCCTTGATTATCCAAAAAAGAATCCGCGTCCATGTCAGTCATCCAGGTCTCACTCAAGACCAAGACACAGGCATCCCGGAATTTGTGTAGATGACAAACGTTAGCTTGCGTTAATCCATTTTATTCCTCAGTTACTGAACATTTGCCAGGGCCATTGATGGTAGTGGAATTCTTATGTAGTTAATTCTTATGAATTCTTAGTGGAATTTTTATGTAGTTGTTGTCTCATGTCTGGTTGAATGAGGCTGGAAGCCGAGAGTAACCAGGATCAAAAGTATTGGCAGGAGGTAGAAGATCTTCATTATGTAGTAAACACTTGCCGTGGAAGACAAGTGATTGCTGTGCAAGACAGTAAAATGCTTCAGGAAAAAGGTAATCATCGTACTTTCCTGTGGACAGATGTATGATGATAATGCACTGGATTGAGATCAAAATCTGGAAATTTGGAAGTTATAAATAGAACATCAAGTCATCAATCATGCATTAAAAACACATTTTGTAGGCACCTATACTCCTTCAAGCTTTAGGATTTATAGCATTTGTTCTTTCTTGCTCAGATTCTATATATTTAATTCTGTGACCATGGGAATGAAGTCCTCGGAAGTAGGACAACCTTGATCTTTAAGCTGACCTTTCAGCTGGAGTCCACAGGAGTCTAGCCATGGTCATTAGGGTCTGGCCATCTTCACTTCATGTGTATTGGAAACCATTAAGGCAGTCATTGAAGAATTAATTTGGAGCAGTGGACTGTTTAGTGTGGTGTCAAATAAGTGGTAGAGAGAAGATCCACAATTAATGCCACAGAAAAAAAAGATCAATTGTAATTAGGTGTGTGTAACACACTCTTCCCAAGATAAGCGCCCATGCTATTGATCATTGCCGCGGAAGGGCGTCCTGACCTGAGAAAATGTCTTCTCCAGATTCAAAACCAGTTGACCCCGCTTGGTCAGTGGAGCAAATGCCATTGTTTCAGGAATTGAGATAAGAGCTGATCATTCAAAAATGTTAATGTCAATCAAAAGACTCAATTAATACTATATACTCAAATAATTCTATAGACAAATCTCACAAAGTTGCAGTTATGCAATTATGTTCTGCAACATTTCACTATTCACTCTACGCTATTCTCATTCTTCCTACCTACAGCACTCAGCAGCCACAAACAACAAGGCTGTCTGACTCTGGCCTATAGTTTTAATAGCGCTCCAAATAAGCAGGTTCATTTTCAAACAAGTTCTAACTCTCTTTCTCTTCTTTCTCCATATGAGTGCTATTTGTTTCTCTTTCTCTTCTTCAGTGTCTTCTTTTTCATTTTACTTTCATTTACTTTGTTGGCTTATACTCCCCTGTGTCCCTGTGTGAGATTCACTGGCCCTCTGGGCAAATACAGTCTGTACGTTCATTAACCAGAGAATGCTGTGGTAGTTTTGTGTGTTAGTATTATTATTGCATACTGTAATAGTATAGGTCAAATAGAAATAACAATTAACTCCTTTGTATGCAGAAAAAAAGTCAACTGTAGTCATTCTCCATTTGTATGAAAGGTCAGACATCAGCTGTAGTCCCAGATGTTTTACTGTGACAGAACAAAATTATCAACAAAGTGTGACAGTGACAAGGAAGTGCCTTCCATGTCCATTCAGTCTAAAGAAAAGGGCCCTCTGAGACAGCACTAGCTTTGAAAGGGCAATGTATCTCCTGACATGACATGTTCAGAAAAGTGTGTAATTAAACTCAACTACCAATCTCAGGGATAGAAATGGAAAACAGGACGAGAAATGCCACCCTTGACCTTTAGTGACCTGAACTGCCATGAACATTAAAACAAAAAAGTTGCAGCAACAACAGCTATTGCAGCTGAAAAGGACTCAATGAATTAAAAGAATCATAATGAAGCTTAGTGCCAGTGAGAGTTTCTTACAATCTATAATATGCAATCAGTTGCATGTTAATCATGTCCTCTTCTTAATTTAATGTACGTTTACAGGAAAGGCCAGCCCAGGTTTTTTAAGCAGGGAGGTGAATTGCAGTCTGATTCATAGCAGTCTGATTCTGTCAACTGTCAAGGCTTGTTTCACAACATCTGACAGCTACCTATACACCCTATAAGCCATTTAACAAACTTTTTAAATAGTCTATGAGTGTTTTCGTATATAATAACAAAGAATGCAGATTGCAGAACAATCGATTTCACACTCTTTTACAGGAGGACTTGATCTGAGCAGCAGCAGGTTCTCAACTACACCTGTACCCCTCTTGGTGAGTTAACAACATCACTGTCAGACTTGTTGACATGCCAGGCTGCCATCACCGCAACTCTAATGTACTGTGATGTGCATAAACAGCTGCACATGTCTGCCAGAGTTTGACTGGTCTACCATGACATCTTTCAGCCTGATTAACTTTGATTGGTGCACTTGGCTGGTCTCTTGTGAGACTGAGAGAGTTGGGGGTGGTCTCTTTCTCTCTTGCACTTTTTAAATAAATCACATTCAGAGGTTCACTCTCTTCTTGTACAGCCATCTGTGAAACTCAATGCCAACATCACCTCACTGAGGTTATCTGGTCTTTGTCATCATTAGGCTGGAAGTGCATGACTCTCACAAAGCGTCTTTCATGTTTTGGTTATTTAGTCAGTCAAACACAGGTATTACGTATATCTCTCACCGGAATTGATTGTAATCTCTCTCCCTTTGTATCATATCTCCTCCACTGTATTCTTTTAGAATGACGTATGATGCAATCGTAACACAAGGTGTGTATGCATAATACATAGCACGATGAACCAAATAGTTTTGAACAGAGCTGTGCCATATGTCTTGGGAAGCAAAGTAAATATGGATGAGCCATGCAGTAATTATGTCAGCTTTTTATTTGATGTAGTCTACACAGTGAAAAATGGACTGTCAAGATTATTGTTGATTTATTCTGTAGCTCCAGTGTTTGAATTTGAATTGAATTAAACGTGGGTGTTAAAAGAGCAACTGAGGAACACTGAAGCGGGTTACTCAGTTTCTTTTTCATCTCACGACTCTGTTCTGAAATTGGAACTTACTAGGCGTAAGCAAAAGTGGGACATCTAATGACAGCCGGGAAGTGAGTGAGAAGAATAGCTATTTCCATTGATGTATTCACAGAACACTAGAATAGCATTAAGCTATTTGGGGTTGGGTTATAGCCTGGTTGTCATAACTGAGTTTGGTCTGGGTACGTAGCCATCATCTCCCACTTCCCTGAGTGGCCATACTGAGCTGCAGAGCGAAATCAGATCACTTGCAAATCAGGAGGTGCTTACCAGCCTCGTTGTGGTATGGAGGTAGATATTACAACACATTCATATGCATTGAATAACATTCAGGAAACTATGCATGTGTTTTTGATGACCTTGAATCAGTACCCACATTCATACATAATTTGTTCAAAGAGGCTGTAAGGCTTTTATAAGGTTAGCTAGGCATGGTGATGTAGCCATCATATCAAGTTGGTCATGCCTGCATGGCCAGACTATCAAACTGGACATTGCTGGAGTAAGTTGCTGGTGTGGGCTGCCTATCAAAATGGCTTTGTTGGTCATATCAGCAATGTCCATTTTGATAAATGACCATAATAAGGTAGTCAAACTATACCATCAAAAGTCACTTGACAAAGTGAAAATAACATGAAGCTGGTTAAACCAGCATAAACTATTTTAACCATCTTAAGTTGGTCAAGCTGTTTTTTGTTTGTTTTTGGTTTGTTTTGTTTTGTTTTTAATTAGGCTATATAAAAGAGTAAGAGAGGGGAGAGTTTGAGCTAAGCTCTTTAATGGCCGACTGCTTCCTCTGCAGGTTCTAGGTAGAGGACATTGTTGGGACAAGCTGGCTTATACATGTTAATGTAGCTGCTCCTGTTTCTGGATGCTTAGATTGATGCCTCAGCACAGATTCACATTGATCAGTCAGACACAATCTGCGTCTCAATTTGCCCTGGCCATAGGTATTGTGCATTCTTTCAGGGGAACCACGTCCCTTAGGGGGATGACAGTGTGTTCTGCCGATCAATAATTTTCAACTTATTTGTGTAAATACTTTGTAACCTTGTCCATTAATCATTGTTGGCATTGTTGGGAGACACTGTGGCAGTACATACAAATGTGCAGCATGTCTGGCAACCTGCTGGCAGGTCTCACCTAGAGAGGCCCATGGATGGTCCATAACCTATTCCAAAAAAGAATTCATCAATATGACTGATGCTATACACATGTTTCCCCAACTCCTTTTTATTTCCTTTGGGAGCAGTGTTGGGTAGGCAGCGACAAGAGCATCTTAGATTTTGAACAGCTGATTAAGCTTTCAGCAGCTGTTGTTGCAGATGTAAGACTACAATACACCACTAATCAAGGATAGAAATACGTATGTTTGTGGGGGTAATTGGCTTTCAAATAATCTACAGTCTATAATTTTAAAGTGGGCGGGGGTATTGAAAGCTCTTGTGCACTGTTTGTCTCTGGGCATAAAAAAATATTCAAGTAGAACTTTACACATCTCTGCAAAGCTTACTGGATGTGTACAGATCTTGTGCTAAGAAGTACATAACATTATTAGACCAAACAGTTCTACATTTCTACATACTTACATATGGCAACCTTGCATGCTGTTCTGGTTATTTGTACAAATTTGTACAATGCAGTATGCACAATTGTAATGTACAAATACTGATTTACAAAAAGGAATGGTAATTGTTAGAGGGCTTCACATGCTTTTTGTTACAAAAATGATGTAAATCTGTTCAGAAATGAGTGAGCTACCCCGCTAAAAATGTAGACTTAGAATTAGAAAACATAATGTGTCAGAATTATGCTTTTAATCTGACATAGAATCTGCCCTAATAACTATATTTTGTAGGTGCCTATCGCTTCTCACTTATATTCATCATTTTTTTTTAATGAATGAAAGTATGTGAAGGCCTCTAACAACAGAAACTAGCCTGGGACTGAACATGAGTTCTCCTTTAAATCATATTCACCTTCTTATCAACATGATGATCAACATGACTATATGCATGTGGATGTGGAATTGTGAAAGTATGTAAAGACAACCAGCAAATCATGTCCAACCAACACAAGCTGAATATAGCCTACAAAGTCATCTCAATGATGTATGCCAACCTCAATTTATTCAACCAGTTGAGGTAATGGCTGAAATTGTCAACAATTCTAACAATGCTTTGTATTGCCTTAACACATTTCTTGCTTTGCCTAGACATGTTCTTTTCTTTTTTTCACAAAATCAATTTTTTTCACTTTCAAAAATTTAGTTAATCTAATTGGATGACTTTGTTCATAGATGCTGTGTGAACACATATCACACATTTTAATCATTTTCATGACATTTTGGGTGTTATTCAACTTTGTTACACCTGGTGTTCTGGTCAAAAATGACCCGACTATAAGAAAATTAATGGGTGAGATAGTAAATGTACAGAATTTTTTTTTCAGGTACATACAGTCTTACCTACTGATCAGATGGACAGTGTAAGTGTGTTTGTGTCCATTACTCTCTTTTTTTGCTTCCAGTGACAGACTCCACCAAAAACCTATTTCCAATAAAATCTCTCCCTCAGTGAATTACATAGGCTTCGTTCAGTGAGGCCTACAGACCACAATTAGTTTTACATTTGTAATATTCAGGAGAGCATAAGTTGAGACAGAGGTCTATCACAAAATCCAATGATAATCATTCATAATACTGTATATGTTTTATCTGAAGTTGAAAATGCTCCGGTCATTTTGAAGTTGTAACCATGAAATGACCACAACAGGTGGGATATTGTGTATGTCATACACTCCACAGAAAATACAACAAAATGACACTTGACATTATTTTTTTTTCTGAATGTTTAACACTGAGCACAAGAAAGCAATTTTATATTTATCCCTTGGCAGTGAGCTTTCTGTCCCTATTTGTGATGTGTCCCAAGCTACCAGTGGTAGAGAAGACAAAGGCCAAAGAGGATATGAGGAAGCATGCATTTTTAATGGGAAATTCACCCTGCATTTAAAGCTGTAACATGAATTCCAATGCCATAGAGGCCTATTTCCACAAACAATCTCACAGTGGGCTTCTTTCTGAGGGGTGTTGGTTGCACCGGTGAGAGAAAAGCAAAGACTCCTGCATATGGGTTGAGCATACAATATAAATGTCGTCAGTTGACACATGATGTGGAGGTGTGGGCAGAAAGACACGCTGAGGATCCGTTCTGTTTGCATCTCTTATTGAGGGCGTTTATCATTGGAGCCCAAAGCTGTTGACACCCTGGAGCTCCACAGCTGTGCACTTTGTCTCCTGATTTTGTTTTACAAGCCTGAAGCCTTCCTGAACATCCCTCATCACTCACCCGGGTGATGTAGACCCCCACCACCGCACACGTACCGTCATTCAGACCCCTCGGTCGGCACATTCCAGCAACAGAGGAGGCCTCATAGGAAGCTATCTTTGGCAAACAGCCCATAGTTGTGTGTCCTAGGAGAGGGCTGCTACTCGGAAATGCCTCACAACTCTCCTGTAGTGTTCATCCAAGCAAAAAAAAAGCATGTTTTCATGTCTTGCTGTAGTAATTTCTTGTTTCCTCCTGTATGTGTTGTGTGTTTGTGTGTGTGTTCGTGTGAGAGATAGAGCGCCTGTGGTTGAGTTCGTTTTTTAATGTGTGGATGTAGGAGGGTGTGGGTGTGTGCCTGTCTGCATGAGAAAAAAACCCACAGCACACAGTAGACTGATGGGTTGACAGGGAGATAGATGAATGGATTGCTGTTTTCTTATCGTACAGAGGGCAAGGAGTGTGGTAATGGAAATCTCCTGCCTGTATAATACTCTGATGTTCTTTTCACGGCTGTCGGCGTATTCTCCATCATTATAATGAGGGGGGCTCAATTAGACACAGTCTACAATGGAGGCTCTAAATGTCACAGTACAGGTCCTGACATTTCTCTGTTTGATATGGTATCAAAATGGGAGCCATGGAGTTCACAGCAAGAACTAATCTGCAGTTACAAATGACAAATTCCTTCCTTCCTCCAGCTCAAGGGCTGAACACAACACTGATTCCCAGAGCAGCCCTCCTATTCCCACACTCACACCAGACCAGCACTGACAACAGTGTAAATATGCCTGGGCCTATTCACATGAGGATCAAGGACTGCACTGCAAGGGACTGTAAGGAACTAATCACATCTCCTCGTTATGTCTAGTAGTAGAAACTGCACCTGGAAATGGACCTGGTTAAATCAGCCAAAAGAAGATTTTTATAGCTGGAGTTCCTCACTGTAGGGGCTGCCTTCCAAAATGCTGTTGGCGTAGGTTAGAGACTGCCTCTATACAACTGAGAAAAAAGTCCCCCAAGACATTATTTGCAAACGAGGGACCAATTTATGTGGATATACAAATTTCACTTATCTGTAACATGTGAGTTTTGTTTTGAATCAAAAAACCTGATTTTTTTGTTGTCAAAAAGCAGAAGGGAAAGCTGTTGTTGTTCAGAACTCCTTTGCTCTGGGCCAGTGTTTATGCACAGCGCCTCACATAGTCAAGTGAAATGCAGTGTGTGCACTGCAACATTCTTGTCTGATCAAACCCACTCTTGGCTCTGGACATTTATGTCATTTTTCTGAACTAACATCTATTGGATAAGAATCATGGACTCCTCCATTAACCAGCATATGTCCATAGACACGCAGTATGTCCTTCACTCTCTGAGCTCAGCTGGCTCCTGTCATGGGGCTGTAAATGGAAAAAAAAGAAACATTGTTCTCTGCTGTTATGCTCTTTATTTATGTACATTGCCATAGAGCATGTCAATATCTCTGGTCCTCTATTTCATCCTTTTTTACTTTTTCTATTCTATTTCTGTTATTTTTTTTTACTGTTTTTCTATTCAGGGTGTAGTTGATTTGCACAATGCACATCAGCATTTACCACCGACTGACCTTAACAAGCTTTTCCATTTCCACCAGAAGTTTCATCATTTATTGGCCACTCCTTTACTGAAGAAATCTTGGAATGTAGATGTAGATGAGAGCCTATCACTTTTACCACACCATGCCTCCAGCCATGTTGTTTCTTTTGGACTAAATGTCAGAAACAGACTGTAGCCCATTATCATTCACAGAAATTCTTGCCTTACATGGATTGCCATTCAGCCTTACCAGCAACACTCTCATAAGTGCTCCATTGTACACCACGGACGACAGAGAGAGAGAGGGAGAAGAGAAAACATAGAAATCCATTTGTATCTCAGGCCTGGGTCATTCGCTTCAGAATGAAGGCCTTGAGTGTTTGCAGTGTGGTGGAGATAGGAGTTCAGACAATAGCACTAGTGTTTGTTCTTCCCGAGGAGTTTTAGGGAAAGAGAAAAAAGGCACTGGAAGAGAGGTCATCAGTTGGTTGGGACGGGGAGACTCATGGACATTATCGTTCTACACACATTATACTCTATTTTGGAATGTAGGAAGGCTATAATCCATCTTCTGGAATTATAAGACATGGATGATGGTGTGTGATTGTGATCATACACGTACATTTGGAATAACTGGAATTGAAGAGAGAGGTATGTATTTTTGTTTTTCAACTCCACTGATGAGGTACCATAGCACATTCGTTCTCAGTCGGAGGACCCTCTCGGATTCATAGTGTGTTGCCAGGGGTCCGTGAAAAACTCTGCTACAAAATAGCATCTAGCATCTAACTGAGCTATTGTATACACGCCTGAATGGTTAAATTTATGTTGTGATATATTATGAAATTTTTCTGCTCTATGAGGAGTCCCTGGTCCAATAAAGTTTTGTGAACCCCTGCCATAACAAGTCAATGGGGTCAAAATTTAAATTGAATTGTTTCATTTTCTTTATTGAGTCTTTAATTTTTCAAGATATCAAAGTATTTTAACCTCTTTTTTAATTTATTTCAATCTAATATTATGTGTAGGTCTTCTCTACAAAATAATTTAGGCATCTGTAGGCATTTCTTTAATTTTTTATTATTTGGCAGAGGGTGATGGTTTAATAGTTCAAAATAAAACAGACAGTTTGTTTGTGTTATTTCACCATGAGACATGTTTGTGTTGTGGCAGGGTTGTTTATGTTATTTCACCATGAGACGTGTTTGAGTTGTGGAAGGGTTGTTTGTGTTATTTCACCATGAGACATGTTTGTGTTGTGGGGGACATACGTGGTTCCACTTGGAAGTTGGTGTCATCATCTTTTCAAGCACAACGGGACAGGCAGAGGTTTTACCGTACAGCCCCCAAATGACCAATTACAAACTCCTTGGTTGTATGATGTCATGTCTCCTGTGTTCAACACTTGATGAATAAACACGCTAAGACTTTTTCATTAAAATAATTATTCATCCAAAACAAAGTGCTGAGAATCCAGTGAGATCTCAGAAATCCAAAAATACAGAATCAGGCGAGTTTGGATATGGTTTTAGTGTTTAAAAGATGACACAATAACAGAAAAAAAATCATGCCACTCTAACTGATGTGAACTCAAGGTGTCCATCAATGTTTTTTCCATATCAAATAGATAAGCAAAACCACTAGAAAAGTAACAGGACTAGGGCAATAAAACTATAAACTACAGAAGTATGATGCTACATGTACAAGTACTAAGAGCTCTGATTATTCGAGGGGCAACCGTGGCCTACTGGTTAGGGCTTGTAACCGAAAGGTTGCCAGTTCGAATTTCCCTCACGTGACTCAAAAGAGTATGGATTGTTGTTGTTGTTGTTATTATTTTATTATTATTTTTGTTGTTTTTTTTTGTTTATTTTGTTTAGTTGAACTTATTGGATAGGGTGGTTCAAAGGGGGTCTTACTGTAAACTGATATGGATTTAAACAGTTTGTTTAAGAAAATCCTTTAAATCCTAAAAACATTATGCTTTGTGGAACATTTTAAAGAGAAATAAACTGGTCACACATTGAAAACAGATTTGGAAGGGTCATTCTCCCACATTCAGAATTTGATGAATCCTTGTAACATTCTCCTCCAGAATGCTCCAGATGGTATGTGAACCATAAGCCTTGTTTGGGTAATATTTCCTCTTCGTCTTTTCTGATGTTCTTACAGTTGACAGTTGAGTTCCTTTCTGTAACCCCAGTACATTTTAAATTTTGGTCTCATGATGTGTGCTTGGCAAGCCTATGAAAGCTCATCATTAGCTCACGATTCAGTGGTCACTAATTGGAATGTCACTCCCTAAGCTGTGAATATATAAATATGTTAAGACACACTCACTCACATAAACACATACACTCCCGCACATTTTGTAACTAAATTGAATTTCAAAAGGAAATTGTCCATCTGTAATTGTTTTTTTGCCACGCTGACATAATAGAATAAGGGGTAGAGGCCAATCTGTGCTGTGAGATTAAACCATTGCAATCAGCTGGTAATAGATGAGACAATGATTTTAATAGTAATTTTACACAACTATGTATTTATATTATCTATGATCAGAATTGAATGTTGATATTTCTGACTAAATATTATTAGAGTGATGTACTGAGTGGCACTTGATCATATTCATTTCCATTTGGATTCAATCAAACTTATTTCACCACCACATTTGAGGTTTAGGTAAAGCACCCATTGAGGACAGCAGTTGACTAATAGATTCCCCCACCATAATGAATGGCATTTGTACCCAGTCCTTTGTCTGCAAGATGACTTGTTTACATGAAGGACATGTAGGCCAATTCAAATTCATCCATAGTTAGTCTTCTTTGTATTGACTTCTTACTTGTTTACATTTCTCAGAGCTGAGTAATAGTATGTAGTATGTAATAGTATAAGCACAATTTTGTTCTTGAAGATCATCGAGAATCAGTACAAATTCTGAAGTGATGTACTACAGATAACTACAAAATAAAGTATCTAAATTGACTTACAGCTTATTTAGTTTATTACAAGTGCAAATGCAGCCTTTGTCTTGTATAATGCATAATACGTAATTCTCTCTCTCTGGTCTGACTGAGTGTTCTTTTTTTAAATAGAATGAAGAACTACAGAAGCTGGACAAAAGATCAAATGCGATCTCACACCTAAATGTCATGAGGATCCAAAGTGAAGTTTCAGTTGAAATGGAATTAAAAGCCTCTGTATGAAATATCCAGTACAAGACAAAGAGAGAGACTGAAACCATGGACTGTACTGTCCTTCCCATGGTGATCATCGCCTCCATGCTGCCCGCCAATGTGCTGGCAGACAGAGGTGCTCCAAATAATGTTTACATCTTGCCTTTGAGCACGAGTCAAGCAGCTCCTCACTCGCGACTCAAGCGTGGCTGGATTTGGAATGAGCTTTTAGTGGAGGAAGAAGACCCTATTCTACGAGTCATTGGCAAGGTGCAATGCTCCTCCTCAATCCCATTACTGCTCTCTCAAGCCTGAATGCATATGACATGAATATTAGACACACAGACTAAAATGTAGTTATTTTTCTCCCTGTTGACAGCTCCAATCTGACTCTGATAGGGGGGACTTTGGCGTCAAATATATTTTGTCTGGAGAGGGGGCCGGTGAGATCTTTCAAATTGATGAGTACTCGGGTGAAATCAGCTCTCTGAAGGTGCTGGACCGGGAGGAGAAAGCCTTCTATATCCTGAGGGCCCAAGCCATAGACAGGAGGACAGAGCAGCCTGTGGAACCGGAGTCGGAGTTTATAATCAAAGTTAAAGATATTAATGACAATGCTCCTGTTTTCCAGAGTGAACCCTATGTTTCCAGCATTCCTGAAATGTGCCCAATGGGTAGGTCTGAATAGCAAATACAGTAGCATATCCCCTATCATATACAATCTGTTTTCAGTGCTTTTTCGATGTACCTATGCATGCCATTAGTAAAACCTAAGATATGACACTATATTTTAATTATAGATTCAGTTAACAGAATCAGCAGTTTAAGTGATGGACACTGACATGGCCCACATGGGTTGTATCTATGAAAACAGATCCATTTTAATATTTCTGATTGTCATCACAATCTTACAGTCATAGTTCTTTGCATTTTCACAATATTTCAGTATGTATGTATTAAATGTATTTTCTTGAGATATCCTACTACCATACTACCTGGATATGATTTATTTCTACTTAAATATTGCTATCATTACCATTGGCCCACACATTACCATTTCAATTTATATGTAATCTGGCTCTGTGCCATAATGTCTTTATTGCAATAAATCATATTGTGCTTGCTCTGGACTTGAGAGGGAGAGCAATATAATGTGAGAGGAGCAGCAGTACAAGAGGGGTGGGGGGGAGACAAATTTAGCCCATGAGGAGTGGGACAGCAGAATGCTTGAAGAAAAGGTGGACACAATGTCTGACCAAGACAGATTTCACATTGTTTCTAGACATTCTCACAACACACACACACTGACTGTTCTGTTCTGTTTACCTATTTACTCTATGCTATAGGTACAACGGTTATTCAGGTAACGGCAACAGATGCAGATGACCCACTAACAGGGAACAATGCCAAACTCATCTACTCCATCCTGCAGGGGGAGCCCTACTTCTCTGTGGAGCCAAAGACAGGTCAGTATGCCTTGACCCCACAGTCACAGAGCATTTAAAGTAAGACTCACATGAACCATTTGTATACTTTAGCATAAGTTAAAGGAAAGTTTGTTAGTCATCTGAAAACTTCACGAGAGAATAAGACCAAAAAAAATTATAACTTTCAACTTTCCTTGCTTTGACATAAGAGTGGGAGTCTTCTTTATTTAATTTTCTGTTGACCTCCAGATACTTGCAGACAGCTGAGTGACTTTTGTGTTCATTTGAAGGTCAGGAGATATTTGTGTAATATTTGTACAGCAATATTACAAGTATATCGTCAAAGTTGATGGATATTTTTTTCTCTTTCTCATATTTCTGGCTTCTCTTTACAAGGGGTAATTGTTACCTCTTGGCCAAACATGGACCGTGAAGCCAGAGAGAGGTATCTGGTAGTGGTTCAGGTCAAAGACATGATGGGTTTGGATGGTGGTTACTCAGCCACCACAACAGTGACCATCACTTTATCAGATGTCAATGACAATGGGCCCACTTTTCAGCACAGTAAGTCCCAACACCCCCCTACTCCAACAAACCCCCCACCCCACCATCCCCCACCCACCCCCGCCCCACACACCCACTCACCTCTCCCCCAGTCTGTGCATTGGCATGCATTTGCATCTCCTGACATTTGAAAAACAGCCATTCTAATTCAGTTTGGTGTGCAGATGCAAGAATAAGTGATTAGAATACAGCTGTGTAGGATCCATTTCATTATAGGCAGAAATGATGCAGATTTAAATCAGAGCTTCAAATGTTCATTATCACACAATCCGAACAGGATTCTATGAAGAAGTTCTATGCTTAGGCCCAACTTCTGAGTTTACTCTGCTGAAACCACGTTTCCCTTACATAATGATCATCAGATATTTTGTCCAGAGGCATCAGAATGGCATAGCCAAAAAGCCTAAGGGGAAGTCAAATCCAGTTTTGAGTATTAATGTTGTAAATGTTGTAGAACAGTGGCAGTAAAGGTTACAAAAATAAATTGCCAAAATTTAAGTCATTCTACTAGTTTTCTGTAATAGAACTGAAGACAAGGTGTATTTTAGCATGTGTATGTATGCTTGTGCATGATGCCAGAGATATCTTTAATCAGTCCTACATGAAAGGACATGTGTCATGACCTTTTAAAATACATCAGAGCTGTAACAGAGATAAACCTTTATAAATAAATTACACATGAGAAAGCATCCGTGTGCTCCTTTTTTCACTCTTGCATTTCAGTACCTGGAATTTCCAACAGTTTTTTCAGCTCTGTTTGCAAAAAGGATGCAATTTCCTCCTTTAGGGGCATCATGTCCTCATATTTGCAGCGTTCAAATATATAGTAAAAATAAACTGACTCAATTCTTTGTTGACCTTGCACATTTTCAACAGGGAGCCATAACACTATTGACTCAAAGTCCATTCTTTCTGACAGACCTCTACACATTTGCAATACCAGAGTCAGCTGCTGTGGGCACAACAGTGGGTCGAATCATGGCCGATGATGGAGACATCGGTGTGAATGCCAGAATGAACTACAGCCTGGAGGATCTGGAGGAAAGCTCCACCTTTACGATTCAAACTGACCCTGTGACCCAGGAGGGAATCATTCTGTTGGCCAAGGTCAGATTCAGAAATCCCACATTGGAGCCTTTTTCATTTGATTGAAATGGATACGGCAAGTTACGGTCCTTTTTCTACGCCCAGTATTGTTCTTATATTTACCAAAGGTGACAGCACAGTAATGTGGAAATTCTGCTCTGTAGAAATTTGAGTTTTGTGACAGGCTCTTGTCAACATGGGCTTCTATTTATTCCTCTGTCATTGTCTTAAAAGATGCACCAACAGTTTAGTTTTCAGACAGAAATGGTACAGCCTGTTTCAGCCCAGTCTCTATCTCTGCTGTTGAATTTTCTAAGGAATTGAATGTGCCCTTCACACGATTGGTTTTATGAGTTCTGATATGCTGTTCACTCACGGCATGAGGCAGAAAGAATTTAATGTTGATGGATTGGACTTGTTCAGGAATATAAGTGATAGTCTTTTCTCAAGTCCTTTTGGGGGACACAGTAACAGTTGAAAAACTGTTCTAACAGACGTTATGTTGTTTATTGAAATGTATTATACAGACAAGTAAAGCCAGTAAAATATTATCACTTAATGTTTCTCAAAAACTTTGATGCTTAATAGCCTGCCTATGAATTGTATCAGATCATACTGCAAATGAAATTACTGATATTAATTAACTTAATGCAATGTCCAGTAAAGAAACAGTTAATCTTCTGTGATTATGCTTAATTTTAGCCACTGGATTTTGAGAGCAAAAGGCGCTTTGTCATCTCTGTGGATGCTGTAAATGACCACTTGGACCCACGGTTTCTCGGTGTCCACGGTGTCTCAGAGTTCAGCGACAGGACAAAGGTGAAAATAATGGTACAAGACGTGGATGAGCCACCTGTATTCAGTGCTCTGGAGTATGAGTGGAAAGTTCCAGAAAATGCACTTGTTGGAACCCAAGTAGGAATGGTCACTGCAAGAGACACTGATGCAGCCAATAATCCAATAAAGTGAGTAAGGTTTTTGTGCTAAATGATAATCAGGAGTTTTTTCACAAACTTTTTGACTTTTTAAGTTTAAGTTCATGAATCAGGCAGCCAATTACCTGAGAGATATTGGGGAAGATGCATTGAAAGGTCAGCAGTCAAGTTTAATATGAAAATCACTCTAAAATCTTACTTTAAGAAAACATCTTTACATTTATTGCATCTTCAGCATATCACCAGTAGATAGGCTAGATCTCATGTTTGAAGAAAAATAATGGTGTGCTATAATTTGAGAATGAAGAAGTAGACCTAGGCTAATTGCAATAGTGTAACATTGTGCTACGTATGTGCTCCAATCCAGGCAGTTCATCCTTTATGCTCAGCGTCGGGGCCTTATCACCACCTTGAACATGCAATATTAACCAATATATGCATATTGTGCCGTTCATTAGCTGCTTATAACACTGTTGCCACATCTGTGTTGTGTAGTTTTGATAGCCAACAGAAGCTCATTTGCAGAACTACTAAGCCTATTTCCGCTGCACATCGACTCATTCAAAGCTTACTGGAATAAACTGCCGTTCTAAATGGATGATTGCTATGATCAAAAGTGAATTGTTAGTTCGATCTGCCATTGTCAAGGGCCACATCCAAAGATTCTATTCCGTCTTGGCTTTTGTAAGATCAATGACTACATTTACATGCACTTAAGTATCCCTAATATGACCAGGATATTATGTATCACGGCTTTGCATTTGTGCATGTAAACACCTTTTCCCGAATTCAGTATCCTGGATAAGCCCTTAGAGTTTCAAGTGCTCAGTGCAGACTCTAAGTAAAATAAACACATAATTACTCATAAAGATCAATATGGCACCATTACAGACAAGTGAAATGGTAGGCTATATTTGCCTCAGCATCAAACAGCAAAAGAAGCTTATAATGCTTTGTGACACTTCAAGTTTTAAAGGCTTATATGATAACACTATAATGCCTTATAAGTACAGTCATAAGAGTGTATAAACAGTTATGAATACTAATGTCATTAGTCATAAGTTATATGTTTTATGAATGCACTGTAACCCTTTATGAATGCCTCTTACAATAAACTGGATATGAACCTTCCCTGTGTTTTTTCTTTTCCTCATCCAGATATTCTGTGGCCAAAAGCAGTGAGATGGGGAAGGTTTTCCGAATTGATCCCAGCAATGGAACTGTAACCGTGGCCAAACCTCTGGACCGAGAGACAGCTGACTGGCACAATCTGACAATATCTGCCAAGGAGACAAGTGAGGCAAATCTCTCCTTCTGGAAGACATGCACTGAGGCTACTTCAGCTCATTATCACTCGCAAGTCTGACTCTAGTAGATGAGATGAGCCATATAAACCAGCAACATCAAAAGCTTTTTCATTGTGCAAACTATCTTGACCACTGTATTATCCATTTCAGACATTGTTACACTAAGTTTTCTACTGCTTTTAGGTGGAGAATGTCTAGCTGTCAAAAAAAGAAGAAGAAAATCTTTAGAGAGCATCTGATTTTCTCTGCGCTGGGAAGAACATGGCCCCTGTCAGGGACTTGCAGCTTCTTCAACTAGTTCATTCTTTACCTTTTATTTCAGGAGAGGGCTATTTATCGTCTCTTGTGGAGGTGTTTATCAGAGTGCTGGATATCAATGACAATGCCCCCCAACTCTCCAGGGAGTACCAGCCACATATTTGTGAGGGAACTCAGGCAGGAGAGGTGAACTGTCACATTCAGAACCTACACATCTCATGCAAATGTACACATTATAGTCCATGTCTTCCAGATCAATAGCAAAAATTATGTATTTATATGGGTGTTGTTTTATGATAAAGTATTTACTTAACAAATGTCCTCTGCTGAACAAGTTTTTTTTAATGCCATTGAGTTTTTTCATGTTCCTTAGATCATTCAGATGATCAGTGCCACTGACCTAGATGATCCCATGGGGGGCCATCATTTCTACTTCTCCATGCTTCCAGAGAAGACCATCAATCCAAACTTTACCATCAGGGATAACCAAGGTTTACACTGCTGATGGGAATATAACCAAACATAAATAACCTGTTAATGCTGCTTAGTCTAGAACATAATTTTGCGAGTCAATTACAAGCCCTCTATGTGTGTGTGTGTGTATGTGTGTGTGTGATTAGATAACACAGCAGGAATCTTGGCTCGTCGGAGCAGTTTCTCCAGGAAAGACCGCACCCAGTATGTCTTGCCAGTAGTGGTGACAGACAGTGGGTCCCCTGCCATGTCCAGCACCAGTACTCTGACCATTAGTGTGTGCATCTGCCAGCCAGCTGGCCACTGCCCATCAGGTGGAGTTGAGGCTTTTGCCCTCTCTATGGGTCTAAATCTGCAAGGTCTCATTGGTCTCCTGGTCTCTCTGGCTACACTTGCAGGTGAGAAAGATGGATAGGAGAGAGTGGTTATGGGTATTGTAGTCTGGATAAAGTATAGATATAGATACAGTATAATAGTTTAGCTATTTCTATAGATACAGATACAGTGTAGTGCAATTGATGTGTTATACTCTATTTTTTTTTGTTCCCATCTTGGTGTGGTAAAGTGATGCAGTCAGGGAAGTTCAGAATCAGAACATTATTCATTTAGCATCAATTAAATTAGTGTTTTGCATGACTTGTGACATGCTGTTGATCATTTAATTAATCATAGCTAATTTAGAGTAATGTTGACCATCAAGTTTACAGGTCCCACATCTGTTCCAATGATAGGAGAAAGATAATTAAAGACAATTGAGATGGAGTGCTGTTGATAATTGAGAATGTCATCCTTGATATTACATACACCAAAAGAGTTACCAAGTGCTTTTTTTTCAGCAGAGCCATTGTGCTAGTCAAAGTGCCTCACTACAACCTGGCAAGTATTGTGTGTGTGTGTGACTCTGCTTCTGTCTTTGAGGCTGACTTCAAGGCTGTGCATTCAGTGAATTGACGTAATTATGAATATGAACTCTAGTTCATATCCTAACTCTGGCTCAAGTAATTTTGGATGCTTTGTCAAGAATAACAGTGTTTCGTGATGTGGTCATGAGACTTTGTAATTAGGCTGGCCCTGGGGTGCTTTCATGGGTTTGCGAACATTTAAGGTCTAATAATGCACAACCGCTTTGTGTGCGCTGTCCCAATGATATCAAATATTAATATAAATAATCTGCAAGCTAACGCTCATATATTTGCACTTTGTGAAATGAGAAGACCCATTTATTTCAAGTTGGTGCCTTGAGCTTCAGAAGTAAAGAGCAGGCATTTGGGCTTACTGAAAATTTGTTCATGACTCTGTGACCTACAGCCTGAGTGAATCCCTATGTTGCTCATTGCTTTGAAGAAAATATTCAAGTCTGTTCTTTGACATGTAATTGTTCTCAATTGATGCCAGGATGAAGAATATTACACAAATTACACTGAAAATGTTCAGCAATTCAAATCATAAAATGGTAAAACCTCCTTCTTTTATATGTTAAAATAAATGGGCTTGAAGAAGAAGAGATTGATGGCTGAGCCCATCTCATTTAGAAACTGAATTGGCTTAATAGGCTGAGGTACAGATCTGGTTGCTGCCTCATTTTACCCCTAACACTCCATCAGCTGAATCTCTCTGTGGTGTTTAAGCTGCTCTCCTTTCTCCCCAGTTCTCTCTGTGCTAATTCTTGCTGTGAGGAGACACCGGAAGAGGAATCAAGACAAGTCCTCAGTGGATGAAATGGAAACCCTGGAGTATTCGGAGAAAATCTTGCGGTATTCTGAGCCGAACAGCAACCAGAACGACTGTCCACCAGCTCAGGTCCCGCTCCGGCCTCACCCAAGGCGCAGAGAGCGGCGGCTCCGCAGGGAGGAAGTAGCAGCGAGCATCCGTATGTCCCTCCGCCACTCCCACCTCATTGGCCCTGAGGATGAAGTCTTCCGCCAGTTCATCATGGATCGTCTGGCTGAGGCAGACCAAGACCCATATGCGCCTCCCTTTGACTGCCTGCGAACATATGCCTTTGAGGGCACAGGATCTGTCACTGGGTCCCTCAGCTCTCTGGAGTCTTTCGCCATGGAGCTGAATACAGAAAGAGCCCAAGAGCCTACCACACGGTTCTTTAGACTTACGCCCTGGCTTGGTGGAACTGAGGAAGAGACAAGTTTCTGAATAAGAAATTAAAGCTGAATGAATGCCTGCCCATCAATTGTCATTTTGGGCTGCTATGTCCTGATGACAGTTACATCAGGACTGATGGAAGATCAAAACACAAGTTCACAATTTACTATGCTAACAGACATTTCTGTTTATTGTTTACGAGTTTATAGGTCTCAGTAATGTATTTTACATATAGCCATTAATGTCATTTTTTAGGTTTCTTACTTTCCTTTCATTGTTATTTATCTGCTTACTTTGTGATTGAGATCAAAGGTCAATGGGCTCTATGTATAACAGATTACTCACAGTTGTTGCTTTACAACTGCCTACAGAGCCATGCTATGTTTTGGACATGTTGATTCATTTAATAGCACAGAGGTAGAGCATATTTTGACCATATGAACCTTGATACTATTATTTTGATTCTATCTTTTACTTTTTGTTTTTATTGTGGTCATGGTTTTTTACAAGGGAAAGAAGCAGTTTTCTTGCTTACAGTATCTACAAAAAGAAAAAAAAAGCAATACAACAAAAGGAAAGCAGAGCTCATCAATTAATGCTTCTATCATAGTGATTCTGTAAAGAAACATAATTTTAAACTCATATCACACACACGTGCGTGCGCACACACACACACGCGCACACACACACAAAACTGCTTAATAAATTGAATAATAGTTCAATGGTTAACTTTTGTTTTGGTAGGCCCTAACAAAGGATTGTTATGGTTTATAAATCATATGATTGAGAATCAAATTTCTACATGACTCTCAACTGATACTTAATCATTTAATTTTGTCATGAGCATATTTTGAGCTCACAGTAGTGTGTGACAGTAGGAAGCCTCTTTGACAACACCAGTAACAGGGAGGATGTTGAACTTGTGCAAAACCCAAGACAGCTCAAGCCCTTCATTTTGTAGTTCAGACACAAGAAGCATTAAAATATTAGTTTTCAGTAGTAGGATACAAGCTTAAATATGGCACTGTGAGCTCTGGCACACTGCATGTTCAACTTTGAGTGGCCACACAGACACTAACAAACGCACACACAGAGATGCACACACATGCACACACTTTTTTTCACATTTTTTCCTTAGCTCAGGGAAAGCAGCATGATGACATTAAAGTAATCCTGATGGAGAACTGACAAAACATGGTTTCTCAGGGAACAGAGTGAAAACATGACTATTAAAGGTACACAATGAGATTGCACTGAAAAAAATGGAGAAATATTCTGAAAACTTTTCCACAGAACCACGCTCCTTTGAACAGGTGTCACGCTGATATATAAGTAATGTCATTTAGACATCACCTGTAAGTTACTGCAGTCCTTAAGAGTAGTGGGATATCTGAAATAATATACTGAAAAACACCAATGATTTGGGGGAAATACAAAGCAATAATATTGAAAACGTATACAATGGTTCTGACTAACTATCAATTTTGAGAGCTATGTTACCATTGCTGCCAAAGACGGGATGGAATAAGCTATTTTAATCCGGACTTGCCCATTGTGCCCAGTGCACAGTGAGAATAGCAGTGAATACATTTCTCTAATACCGTTTTCAAGCACTAGGGCTTTTCAGGCCATTCTGAGTAGAAACCATTTAACCTTTTCAGTGTTCTTTCCTTTTGTACGTGTATCCACTGTGAATACCACGGTTAATTTAACATGAGAGTTCCTTTAACATTGCATAATTATGGCCATTACAAGTAAGTGAAGGGATTCACACATTTGGCCAAACTGTGGCATCAGGTCATATTGCCAGTTCACCTGCGGCTTCTCAGAGAATGGTGAGTCCAATCAGCATGGGCCGTGATGAGTACAATAAGACATTTCATTAGCCCCCTCCAGTGAAAGAGCACATGATTGAACTAAATCTGCTTTTGATTGATGCTCATCTCTGTGTCCATCACAAACCCTGATTCTTTAAAAGGTCATAAAAGCATGTCTGTGTGCATTCGCTCTGACATATAACAAAGAAAAAAATAAAGGACCCGACAGAATTGATGCTCCTCACTATCCCGCCAAGTGTGAACAAGGAGTATGTTGAGACAGAGAGCAAATGAGGTTTGACTGCAATGCAAATAGGCTTTTGTCATCAGTCAGACACGTGGAGATGCAGTGCTATGGTCTCTGAAGGGGAGCATGCAATGAGCAGTAATAAGGAGTGATGTGCTCTGCCTGTGTATGAGTCAAAAGTGGGAGAGGAAAAAAGAATCTGCCATGTTAAGGCTTGTTTAATGACTAATTATGGTGTAAATGTTCTTGATATTTGGGCAATTGCAAATGCCCAACTCAGTTGGTTCACTGTTTTGAATTATTGCTTGAATGAAAAATTAGATAGCATACAGACTCTCAAATAAAAGTAGATGTTAGGACAGCATTTAAACCAAACATCAGGAATCTGTATTCTTGTTAAGCAAGCCTTTGATAAAATCAGAAATAGTCAGAATGTTGTCAAAGCCTCTCTCCAGGATGCAGAATTGATGGTTTTTCATTACAGAGGATACTTGAAGGGTCCATAGACAAGCTCTTCATCACAACACCCATGACCTTCCCCTCTTTGCTATATGACTGACTAGAAGCTCATAACATAGGATAGTGTTCTGGGAGATGTGCTTTCTCTCCTGTCTTTGCCACGTTAGTCTGCTGAGCAACACAAAAGATGGTGTGTGTTTTGTTTGGGCCATCATTCAGAATGCAAGGGCTTTCACTCGACATTCATTGGAGCAAGGAAATGAGAAATGACTCCCATTTTAACCCTTGATTTTTTCCCCTGCTTTAATACACAGACCTAAATAGCACTTCACGGTACCCTAAGACACACACACACACACACACACACACACAGAGAAAGAGAGAGGTTTCATATTATATTATCTTTGTGTTTCGGAATAGATTTCATTGCTATGCGGATATCATTTTAAATACAATAAAAAGCAAATCACTTCGGAGTCACTATAATGCTGTCCTCTCTCTCAGGATGTAGTTTCTGACATTGGGGAAAAATGGCCTTAACTAAGTGCTAATTGGCTGCCATTCATAATTGATTAAAGGCTAAGCATAAATAATAAATGCACATCTAATTTTATTTGGAATGTTTTGTCATTTACAGTTACCCTAGGCATTATACAGGCAATAGCTACAAAACATGCTTCTGTAATTACAGCACAATTTGCCCGTCACATTTAGTTCGCCTTGTTAAAGGGCAAAGATAGCCAGAATCATTTTCACCTTTTCTGGTTTGACTTTCCAGTGCTTGTTGGCTGGGACAAATCAATCAAAACTTTAATGAATAAGGTCACAATTCTTTGGCAAACAGATAAACAGGTGATTTTGCTTGTTTGTTTGTGGCCAATATGTGCTGAGTTTATGAGACTTTAAAAAATATCTGATGTTCATCCCAAATGAAGATTTAAAAATATGAAAACAGAAAAAATGCCTGAAATGCTTCAACCTGGAAATCTAGCTTACCCTTTAGACAAGGTTAGGCGTTTGCATAACTTGTTTGCTATAGGAGGAAAAGTTTCTCATCAGCCACACACTAGAAAACAGTACAGCTGTATTTAATCTCAAGTAATCTCCAGTCTCCAGTCTCCCCAATAGGAGCTTGATAAATAAAAGCTAGTCCTTAAGGTTTGACAGCCATATCTGTCTCCATTGGGTATGCACATATTGTGAGGGATGGTCAGTGGTGAGGGAAGACAAAGCGTCAATGCAGTCTGCAGCAGGAGCACATCATTAATAACAGGGGGACCTTTGAAGATCCTGCATAAATGTCTAATTAGGTTTGGTAACCTTTAGGAAACTCAAGTGGCTGAATACTAAGCAGATCCTGAGATCTTGTTTTGCATGGCAAACTAAGTGCTTGACATGTTGGGGAGAGTGCAAGTGTTGACACTAAGGAGCACTATTCCCTCCCACCCTACAAAGGGCACAAAAAAGTGAAAGTAACAGTACATCGCCAGCATTCTTCCTGATTTCCAGCCCTGTGGTTAACATAACTCTCTATCCAATAGCAGACTGTGGCTCAATGTTTCCTCATCACCTGCTGTGTGATAAACATGCTTAGCTTAAAATGACATTTGATATAACCTCTCTCCCCATTTCTCTCTTTCTCACACTCCCTTTTCTCCTTACACACACACAATACAGTCTAATCACAGCGAAATCAGAGAGACTGCAAATACACATGGACAGAGTGAGTGCACTCAGATGAAGGGGGAAATGCAGATAGTGTATGTCCTCAAGGAGGAGGAGAAATAGATCTGCTTCCCCAAACAGCAGCTCAAACACAGGACACAACGAGACCTGCTAGAGATCACTCTGGGCTTTCTTTAAAGTTAGTATAGTCTTTGGATAAAAATGGAAGAAATGCATGCTGACGGAGAAAAAAAGTAGGACTTTCCTGGACTGTGACTGTCCCTCTGAAATGTTTGAAAATAATGTGAATTCCCTCCCTGGTGGCAGTGGAGAAACTGTTTATTTTGAGTCTTTTCTCTTTGAAGTGGAAATCAATGGGAGGCACAGGCTAGGGGCTGAAGTGAAAAGTAGTCAAATGGTCTTGGCTTTAGACGGTTTCTCCTTAAGAAGCCAAGTGCAAATCCCAAGAGCCATCCATGGGGGGGTTTGATGGGAAGAGGATACGAGTGCAACCATGGAATGGAACCTCATGTTTGTTACTTTTGTTTTTTCTGACATACAAAGTTTCCAGCAAATATAAATAAAGGTCTTTGTCAAGACTGGCTCAAGACTGGCTCATGCAGAATGGATCTTGATCATCTGTTGAGACGGAGCTCCTTTCTGTAATAGGTAATAGTGCAAGAACTTGAATTTCTGCATTGGGCTGAAGTTTTGGCCCAAGATAAAAAGAAAAGTGACTCAGTAGGATTCATTGTGGCCCAGTGAAATCCTTTGAAGGTCTAGTCCCTATACCCAAGCAATAAAATGCAATGTTTTTAGCACCATTGGAAATAAATGTAACTATTGCAACACTGAGAATTTGAGATATATGATTTTAAGACTATTCTGTATCCAATATGGAGGGCTTTTATAATACTTTGTAATATGTTGAATATCTTTGAAAATTACACAATAGCGTGTTAAATGGTAACACTTTATTTGATAGGTGAGTACATGACATAGCAACTCTTGTAAATTACTCACAAAACATTCATGACAGTTTCATTATATATTCATACCCAAACTTTTATAAATGTGGAAGGCCTGAGACAAAACATTAGAAAACATATAATTTCAATGTTTGGTAAAAAAAATCATTCACTCAAAAGGGAATGTGTCCAACTCTAGTGTCCCCAAATAGTCATGCAGATAACCTTCCAGTGTTAAACTCAGATAAGTGATTATGAATGCTTTACAACTTGTTTAGTAAAGTGACATTTGACTTCAGAAGTAATTACAAAAGCTGGAGAGGATTCTGGTTTTGAATTTGAATTGAATAGTATTCTTCACAAAATACTGCATGTCATTTTAAAACCTTTGTAAATACTTCATGAGTATCTTCTGTCTATTTCAAGTCTATTTCAAATGTGTGCACACAATTTATGAAATTTATGAAATTGTGTGCAAACTTTAGAAGAAAGAAAATGAGAGCAAATTTAGTAAAGTGAAAGCATGGTTTATTTAAATGTGCACATGAATTAAGAGCGTGGGTTAGTCAAACATGCACACAATGTAGTGTAAAGAGTTTATGAGAGCTGCTATGAATGTGTAATGTACTCACCTGTCAATGAGGGTTACCATATGCATTTACACAATAAAATGTTAAATGAACTTTCACATGTAAAGCTTTTTGATAACTAGCTTTTTTTTGGCTATTTATATTTATATGTAAAAATGTTTGTGCTAGTGATTTCAGTTTTTTATGTTTTGTAAGTCATACACTAATACAAATACTGCATTGAACTGGGAAAGTCTGAAAGAGGTTTTGACATAGTGTATGCACTTGCAAGCAGAGCTCAGTTCTGTTGGTCTCTCCTTTGTTGTTTGTTAGTTTTCACAGAGGATATGTAATGTGCAAATTGTTCCCTGCAAGTAGAAATCAGGGTCTTTGGGGAGCCCTAATTTTCTGAATGAGCAGTTCCAGAAAGAGCTAATAATATGTTAATGCTGCTTGGAAGACATTGGGGAGACCTGATGACAGCAATCACAGCAGCACAGAATATTTGGTCCTTAGGGTTCTCGTCACACAAATAAACCCAGTAAACATAGATCAGGTATGCAGCTTGGCATATGGGGCACAGGGACCCTTTGTCTAACTGACTGTGAGGTACAAAGGAATGAAAAATGAAAAGCCACAGAGGGTAGCACATCTCCTGCCTTTGGAATCGGGAATGCAAACACATTAGATCCACAACCAAGCACTGGATTGAATTTAACTGTCTGTAGAATATTTCAAGTCTGAAGAAGAGCAAGCTCTCTCTGTGCAGTTTTCCTGTGATGAACCTCCATTGAACATTTTGGCATTTTTAAGTTTTGGAAAGTAAAATGTCACTATGATGAAAGGGGAAGTGGATCTTGGTGATGGTCAATTCAAAATTGATAATAATAGTTGTCAGAATACAAGCCATGCTTTATCCAGTCAACCATTTAGACAAAACAAAAACCTCATTCAGACAGGTGGGATCAGATAATGAATGAGACAAGTGTTTTTTATCTGCCCTGACATCATGTCACTGGTTCATACACATACATGTGTTCAAAATGAAAAAAATTATGGGGATGAAATCAAATAGAAATATTCAGTGGATTAACATCAAGGCAATAATATTACTAGACATTACCTTCCCATGATTTCCCTGCCCATTGCATGCATAGTGGTCTGAATTCTCTTAATTAGATATTTTGATTGAGTTAGTGGTGCCAGAAATGGATGCAGTCAATAATTGAATTTGAAGTGATTGGATTGGACAGAAATCAGCATTGACAGTGGACTCCTCCAGTACTGGCTCTATACTGGCACAATAATGCTTGATTTCCATCAGATCACCTAAAGCATCCTTTTACTTTGCTGATTAGGAGATGCAAACACTACAAGTCAGTGACTTCTGCATAATAGTGTAGATTGATCTGTGATGTAGTTTAACAGTCTTGGGCAGAGAGCAGTAGCCCAAAGGGGAAGAGTGTGCTACAGTACAGAAATTATATAAAAAAAAAATCAAAATAGCTTAAAACATAATGTTGTAAATATCGTACTAAAATATAATATAAATAAGCATCCCATTTGTAAATGCTGATCATTGTTCAGTTTAAGGTTTTGCAGAGAATTTCTTGGTCCTCTGACCACATGACACACCTGAACCCTTCAAAACAATGATTTGAAGATTGTTACACTGTTGTTTCATATTTAAATTTGATGAATGTTTACATGTCAAATGGTTCCGGTGTCTGTCTCAGTGTGCCTCATATTGCTGACATCTTTGTCCTTTAAGCTTAAATACCAGCCATTTACATTTGGTGCATTCAGACAGCACATTTACAATGCATGCATGTCCAGGTTGTACAGGTATACTATATGTGTATAACGCAGGTACATGTAGACCATTTTAATAGAAAGTCTTCATTTTTATTTACCAAACCAATTGGATGCCAAGCCTTGGCACTGTCAGGACCAATTAGGCCCTAGTTTTCCAAGAAAAAGAGATCATAGAGGTTGCTCAGTGACTGTGTTGCGTGTAACTGTTTTCCATGTCAACATGATAAACAAACAAGAACATGCCTCCCACACAATTGAGTCCAGGCTTGGCTGATGATGATGAACATCAGTTTGAGTTGAAACCAGCTGCTAATTGGAGAATGTTGATTACGTGTCTTTTAAGCAATTGCACAGTGACTTGCTAGGACAAATTTACAGTCAGATTGTCAGTATGCATTCTCTCTGTCAGGTGAAAAAAGTCAATTTTTATTCATTTTTATCTTTTTTAGAAAACAATGCTATTGGCCTGTCATCATTTGGTCTTTGAGACCTTTAGACATATTTAACATACAACTATACCATTACCATTATGTTAAGAAATAACACCAATTTTGACAGTTATTCACAAAAAAGCATGTTTTTAATTTGTTCCATAATAAATATTTTGGTTTGAACATACAGAGTTTTCTGAGTGTATATATATTTATAGTTTTTTTTTTTTCAAATGTAACAATGCTTGGAAAATTACAAACTGAGAATGACTATTTAAAACAAACATTATGCATTATGCATTCTCCCTAATTTTGGGTGTGGGCAAGTCCATAAAATGTTATCCAAAGGTGAAATGCTGCAGTCAAATCTCCCAAACACCCAATTGCAGTCTTCAACAAAGGATCACTGAGATAGCACACTGTCCATTCTGTCACAGTACTTTAAGACACTTCCAACATTTGACTTATTATGAGCTACTTACAGCTCTGTAAGATACATACATACAGATGAGTGTTTGAAAATAAATTATTTTCAAGGAGCTGGTTAATAGTGAATAGTCCCAAACTTACCATATAACCACCCCAAAACACATTACAAATGATATGTAAACATTTTTATATATTTAAGTTTGCCTTGTGCATTTTATTTGCTTTGTCATTGATTGACATGTCAATAGAGTACCTTTGATTCAGTTATATGACCAACATTTGTCAAGTTCCATTTTTTTTTTTTTTTTACAAATGTCTCCTGCCTCCCTGCTGTGTTTGACCTACTTTTGTAGACCTTATGTATCTAACATGCCTCCAGAGCGAGACATTTCACCCACACCTCACAAGAGAATTATTTATACAAAGCTAGTTGAGGCCAGGTCCAATTTGTGAGGAACTGTATACAGCCCCAAGGCCTGAAACCTGTGTTGCCGTAAGCATGCATGCAAGCCACCACCCATAAAGCAATAGGGCTACAGAGAAAAAAAAACATGGTGCAGCAAGGCCTCTTTGATCTAATTTTTCCTCCTCCTCACCCTTCTCTCAAAGAGTCTATAGTGTAAAAAAAAAACACACAGACTCCTATGACAGAGGATCTCTCTGACCATCCAAAAAAGGTGTCAGTCTGATGGGAGGTTTTGTAAGAGGTGATCACTTTCTTCCCATCCTTCACAAGAAGTTGAGACCAGACTTTGATTTTTGAGTTACTTAATAAAATATTGATAACTGAAAAATATGCAGGACTTCACAGAGTTTTGTTTTTCTTTTTTAAATGATGAATTGCTTTCTGGAGTTTTAAGAGTTGAATATATTTTATGTATTTGTGGACCAAAGCAGCTTAATAGGCTGTGTTGGTGCTCCTGGTGCTCAAACTCATTTTGCACAAATGAATAATTTCAGTAGGAATAAATGTTGCTCCTCTCCCTTTGGCCATTTTGAATTTGCCTTTTTTCCCCACTGTGTGTGTAGAAATTGTTAAAGCCTTGTTTGTGAGTGACATGTTCAAAGCCATAAACTCTGGATTTTGTGCATTTCATAAATAACCATGTGTCTGGCATGATAATTCTGCTGCTGTTTGTCCAGCCCTTTTGCAGCCTGGTTACACTGACTGTGGTGTCAGTTCAGAACTGAATGGACAAAAGTGGTCATACTGATTTTGTTCATTTGTTTTCTACTCCCATTTCAGCCTGTTAATTCTCCTGTACAATTTTATATTATTTCCCTCAAGTACTCATTTTATTGATGTACCTCTTCTAATGTACCACTTATAATGTAGTCTTTCTTATCCCATGTATAACCATTGGATGACAAGAAAATTAAATATGTTTAACTAGTTAGCAAGTTACTTTAACTAAGTAAAGCAAGTTTATGTACAATGACAGGTGTCACATTTACAGATGTTTTTTGTATCACGATAAAATACAAAAATAGGGGTTACAATTGAACATAGTTCTATATCAGTCTCCATATGAAGTATTCAGACAGAGATATATTATCTGAGTAGGAGTGAGGGTCCTGACAGACCATTCCATCTTTCCCTACTGTGGGCCATATGGTGATGATTGAGGTTGAAGATAAAAATTGGTTGATTTCTAAAATGGATACCTCTGGTAATCGATTATGATTAGCTGAATCATGTTCCATGCCACTGAAAAACCCACCACAGCCTTTCACGATGACCTCTTTACATTCAATATGACTGTGCCATGAATTGATACAAAAGTTAGTCCCTGGGTGTCTGCATCTTGGCCTAGCATTGTTATTCACAATGCCCCTCAGATGTTCTGACCTCAGTGAAACCTAAGGCCTTGTGGAACTTATTCTGCCAGCCTTCTTTGTCCTTTCTCCAGTGAGGGCTTCTCGGCCAGCAAGTGTAATCTCCCCAAGAGCTGATTTCAGTACTGGAGATGTCCATCTCTTTGCCATCTACAACCCTTAGGGTAAAATGTAGCTAAAGCTAAACTATTATTATTTTAATTATTATTATTAGTTTGTGATGGACAGCTGAAACTGTATCCTGAAATATAGAAAATATAGAAATACACAGAGTTTGATTTAAGTGCCTAAACCAAATCAATGGCACAAAACTTTCTACTCCTGAACATTGAAAAGACTGAAGTAATTAGCTCTGGCAAAAAAGAAGAAAGACATAGAATTGCCACAAATTTCAATGCCAAAAGACACTGTCAGCAATCTTGGTGTTGTCATTGACAGTGACCTTAGTTTTAATAGTCACATGAAAGCAGAAGTCTTATGTCTGAGCAGAATCTGGAAAAACTCATTCATGTGTTTATAATAAGTAGAGTAGACTACTGCAATGGCCTTTTTACGTGCCATCAACACATTACACCTAGATCACGTGCCTCAGATCACAAGGAAAAATCTTTGATTTGTGGCGTGGTAGCTTTTAGCTGCTATGTGGCACAACTCTGGAACCTTTTACCTGAATATATTAATAAGTGCCCCCTCGATTTCTAAAAAGTAGAGTTGCCGTTGTGTATGAAATGTGCTATATAAACTGCCTTGCCTTGTTTACTGGCGACCTTTAAATTCAAACAGAGGAGTAGGAGAAGAGAGTAAACAGAGAGTAACCCTTTGTTAGCCAAGAGTCATATCATGCTATTGCCGCTGTTAATACTGATGTATGGTATGCTTTAACACAATACATTCAGTTCAGACCCATTGACTTTTGTCCCATCCCAGCATTGAAACTAGTGCTGTGTAAGACTTGCTAGTCATGACATGATACCCTTTCATTGACTTGCATTGTGTTCAAATATGGCTCCTCAATGTGCTATTGTAAGAGAGCCAGGCCAGCATGAGGTGGTCTGGATGCTAACTCCAGTGGATGTCTGAGCAACTGTGCAGATTAAGGTTATATCACATGGGGAAAGTACTAAAGGCAGATGGAGCATCAGTGATGTGGTTACCTGTGGCTAATTGGTAAAGACAGCACTTGTCCTGGTGCACCTGGCTTACAACTACTCAGCGGGCTCAGTAGGACATGAAGCCCTGCTGGGGCTCTTGTTCCCTCCTTTGTGTTATTCCATTTGAGAGTTTGGAAAATTGTGGCACTTTGGAAATTTTGTTTGTTGGGATTAATTGACTTAGAGTCACTGGGCAGAGAACACAAACGCTGCAAGTGTGAATGGTAATTAATCCATATAGATTACTGACAAAACATTTATATATTCATTTTTTACTTTTAACTTAGCTGTCAGTAAAATTCAGCAGTTGATTATAGGCTTGAGTTTTGTTGGGTATGATGCAACAACCTGCATCTCAAATTGTTCTAAATTCTTTTGTACGAGTCACATTCGGAATGTGTCAAACTTGGTCATGAGGGTCACGCAATCTTCAAGAAATGGAATATGAGCCATGCTACATTTTCAAAAATCCATTTTCCATCTTCTCCATTTATAGACATTAAAGTACTCTGTTTGGTAATTATCAATCAATGTCAACAGAAGACAAATGTAAACATTTTCAGTATAATATGCTGTGAGATTTGCAATAGTTTTTATCTGCAGTTTTGCAATTTCACCACTGGGTTCTGTGCGTAAGCATGGTCAGAGATGTGTGTATATTTAAACTCATTTCAAAGCACAAGTTCACAAATTTCACCCTTTCTGCATGAACGATCGCACGCACCCTGTCCTCACAGATGTGTGATTTAACATGTTTGATAAATGAAGGTCCTGAATTTCGCTATTGTTTAGATCCTCTGAGACTCTGTCAGGATGGTTTTAGGTGCTGGTGTGTCCAGAGATGTCCACATGGGGCTGTCTGGCTGGGCCACTCAAACACATTCAAATAGCTGTCTTTGAGCCACTCCTGTACTGTCTGGCCATGAGCCTGGGGCCATTAACCTTTCAGAAGGAGATTTTTAAAATTAAAGCCGTGTTTTCTTAGCCTGACAAGCCAGACCATAAAATCAAATAAAATAAAATAAAAAAGTGTATAGTCTGACCATGACCAATAGACAGAGCTGACTTGAGTACCTTTTTCTGCCCAACTTTCAAAGAAAAGCCCAAGTGTAACTCTGATTCACTGATTCAAACAACCGCTATTCCTTGGCCACTTAGTTGATTTGCACTGTCACAGCCCTGTCATTATCATGCTAAGCCCGCTCAAAGACTCTCTACAAAGATAGAGCGTTGTGACAACCTGTGTAAGACCAATAGTAGACCTGCTAAGGAATGGTGTGTGGCTAGACATACCAAAACTATTTGCTACCACAAGGGTGCGTCTAGCTGCCTAGGCTAGTGTTTCCTGTGTTTCTGATGAAATCAATGGTTAAGATTAAAATTTTGACGAATACCTCAGTTCTGAGATTCCAACCAAATGGTGAGACATGGTTGTGGCAACATTATATGGTGGGCTGAGGGAAATCTAAGCAAAGCAATGTTCTGGCATATGCTTTCTCATGAAATGCAATGGTTAAGATTAAAATTTTGATCAATCTCTCTGTTCTGAGAATTTTCAGTTGTGGTAGCACACTTTGAATATTTTTGTTCAATTCGGTAAGCCCAGCTGTCAAAATCAACTAGTCATCCTTCTGTGCAAATGTCTTGGAGTCCATGTCTGACACAGACCACTTTATTCTTTTAGAACTTTTGGAAAACACTGTGACAGTAGCAAAAGACTACAAAATGACTACAAACAAACCCCATTTCCGTTTCCGGAGGCAGAGTATCCTTTGCAAGCCAATACAGTTGGACAAAAATGTGGCGCTACCACAACAACCAAAAATCCTCAGAGCAAAAGCATTCATTACAATTTTAATCTTAACCATTGTCTTTCATCAGAAATGATCAGAAAACAAGGTTATAAGTGTAAAAAGCCAAACCAGTCCTTTAAGCATATGTCAGTACATTGCTCTGCTTAGATTTCCCTCAGCCCTAACCAGTCACTCAGCCCTTGCCTCTGAAATATATCCTCACTATATGCTGTTGACACAACAATGTCTCACCATTTAAATGGAATCAGGTGATAAATGGGTTCTTATTTGGTCCAAACATAAATGCTTAGAAGTGAGGACCAACGGTTCAATCTTGGTAAGTCTTCTTGAGAAACTTGTTTCTCACACAAACCTGACACAGGCTGCTGCATGTCATTGTTTCTGAAAATCTCTGTGAAAGAAGGTCAGAAGGAAGAACAGGAAGGAGGAAGGAAGGAACAGAGAAATGATAGCGACTATTATATTTATCCAGCAGACTACATGGCCCCTTTTACAGGCATTTCAGAGAGAGCAAAGGGACATAGAGGGAGAACACTTGTACCTTATCAGCACATGACAAATGGCACCATGTCAGTTTGACTAGTGCCTGTCACTCTCAAATTGACTTCCACTGAAAATTGTGACACATAAAATTATTTCTTAAAATGCAGAAGCTGATGTAGTAAAAGTGGAGAAATGTCAGGGCTGCTCAAGAACAGCTGAGCATACTCTTGAATTCTGTGTGGAATATTTAAGAAGTTGTCAGGTATTCCGATAGAGGTTATGTGCTGCCTATTCTGTTAAGGAATTCATGAAAACATGACAACATTGTGCAGTCTTTTGAGCACTCTGCTGAGCTTGTCATTCGGACATGTCTCATGGCTGAATAGTGACAGCTGCGTCTTGTTAGCTCACCACACCTTGTGCTCTTGTAGTTTTGACAGGTTTTCAGTTTCCATAGCATGTGAGTTGAAGGGACATCATACACATCTATACCAGAGGGAAAGTATAGGGAAATGTAAAAGATGTGATTCTGAGCAATGTGCATGACATGTATATATCAATTTCCTACTCCTTGTCATTCCATGCAGAATTACTACAAAAGTGGTGCGCTGCAATAAAATGCTGCTGGGCTCAATCCTAAGATACAGAAAATATGAGAGAGCACATCCTTGCTTTTAGGCCATGCATCACTTTTTCTCATCAAAAGACCTTTATTGTGTGTATTCCACTTGCCCATGTTCAAAGCAGTTGAAACAGAGTCAATACCTGCTAGCATGGAGTCTTATGTCGCCTGTGCGAAGATATGTAACAATATTCTTGCATATTCTTGCATCAGAGCTCTTTAAGGAAGCATCAGCTTCATCCGCACACCTTGGTAGAGTCAATGTGAACCAGTCTTCACTCCAAAATACTGTTGCATCACAAAATAACTCAATCCTGGCCTTCCCTGCATTGGTGGGGTAAAACAGAATGTGATAAAGCTGGCAATGTTTATGCTGCATTGCCAGTGTCACACAATGAGAGTTGATGCAATGCAATGCCACCTTAGTGTAGGATTTGAATGTAAAAAAAAACAAACATTAAATTCAGAATAATGTAAGTGGCTATTTTGTTTTAGGAAAGTATTGATCCTTCTGGTACATTCTTATTCAAACTCTGATGAGAGGCCTGGGATCATAAGTACACATCTAGATTTAATGCACTAAAAGCTTCTGTGTACATAACAGAGCTGTTTCACTTCATCCATCATAGACATTGACTACTTCCACTGACCACTTAAAAATAACAGTTTTGCATTTTACTTTATTAATCAAATCCATTGACTGTTCCTGAGTACTTGCAGATCTGCTTCTAACTTTTCCTTGTTAAAAAAGCTGTACTAGTTTAGTGCTTTTGTGCTTAAATTCAGAAATGATTCATGAAGCCAAATTAATTCAGAAATCTGTCTGTGTCAATAAAATAAAGGATCCTTTTAGCGTCAGCATTCCTTTGGAGGTCGTGTATGGCTTTTGCCTTTGCTACAGTAATGTCTGGTGGGACTGGGGAAGTAGGTTACTCTGTCTCCATCTGGGCCTCACATCAGGTTTAATCTCATGATGTCACACTGCAGGTAGGCTTGTACATACAATAGAAATCTGGGAGAAGATCCTGGATTTTTCATAGAGGATAAGTGTCTCCTCATTCATTTACTGAAAGGTTTGTTTACCTTTTGCACTAACACAATTTTGGGGGGCTGGATATATTGGGAGAATCTGTGTAGGCCATCATCTCCCCTGGAAAAATATTTGGCTGACTGGGTGTGGAGGGCTGATCCTGACTCAAGAGGATGGCTTGGCTAATTTGTGAGCCACTGTTTAAACAGGTCGCTGGCTCTGGAGCCATTCATCACACGCCTCTGCAGGCGGATGGGCTTGACGCTTTGTCTCCTGCTTGCCTTTCAAGTACAAAGCCACATGGAGAGGCGCAAACCATCAGAAAACTCTCTCTTCTCCTACTCCTCATCCTCTGCACAGTCTGCATAGGAAAGATGTTTGCAGGGTTTAATCTCTGTGAAGAAGCTGCTCCCAGTCTTTCCTAACTTTCCCTTAGTAGCCTATCTGGTTCACCTTGATAAGATAATTAAGCACAGATTTGGAAAATGTTCCTACAGTCTTTAGAGCAACTGAATGTCCTTTTTATTGACATCAAAAAGAATAAAAACATCTGGCACGTGTTTTGCCTATTCAAAATAAATAAAGAGAGTTTTTTTATGAACATGTTGAAGTTCAATGGCAACAGCTCAAAAGGCATTTCATTTTAAAATCGAGATTTCCTGTGTCCTTTCCTCATCCCGACTGTATAAGTATTTTTTATCACCACCACACACAACTTGTTCCAAGGATGCCCTTGATTTTGCTCCTGAGAAGAAGCACAGCAACACTTCTGTATGCTATTTCAAAATGAGAAGTTTCGAATCCCCTTGACGATCCTATCTGAAAACTGCAAACACACACAGCTTGTGTCACACATTTACTGCTGAGTTCCACAAAACATCAGAATTTTCTGTCAAACGTCTATTTGAAGAGGAAAGGGTGAAATCACCACATCTTTCCCAGACAGAGAGAGGAGCAAAAGACAGAGAGCAACCGTGTAAGGCTTCTGCCTCATGGTCCGTACTCTGACGGTTACATGACACCAAAACTGACAAGAATAAGAATCAGAACTTCAGGTGAGCACCACACAGCACACTCATGTTTAACTGTGCCAAATCATAACATCAAATCTCAGCAGCTTTGATTTGTTTCCATACGTTTCCAAAAATAGCAAATTTACAACACTGGAGATATTACAGCCTTTTAAGCAACATAATGGCACTGTCTTCACTAGAGCTAAATTCAGTTCTTAGCTGCATTGTACCTAATGATCAAACCAATGTTGTTGTTGGTTCTGTCAAGTCAAAGATGTTATACTTTCATTTTGAGACTGATTTTAAAAATTGAACAAAACTTTACACAAACACTTAATAATTTGCTCCAAGCAATCTCTATATTGACCAATGTGGACAGAGCACTTAGGGCAGGAAAAAGTTCTGCTTGTTTTTGAGAACAACACAAAAGGAGGAAAGCCTCCTAATGCAAAAGTGGCAGGCTTATCCACATAGTGTCACTAAGAGAGAAGCAGTGACACAGTTGTACATCCAGACTGCTCCACAAAGGCAAGTTCAAGTGCTGGCCATGAGCCCAAAGTCTAATGTGCTGTGGGCTCCTCAAAGGTTGCTTTTGTAGTGACACATTATTTGAAGTTCTTGTGTAAATGCCACCAGAAGTTGTTCCATTTGAAAACCCCAAAGATAGATGTAAACAAACATATTACTTTGTCCCTCACCTCACTGACAGACACCCCCCTTATCTGCATGCTTGCAGATGACTGTTATTTACCAAGCAATAAATGAACATTGTCTCTTTCAGGAAAAAAACAGGGTTTACAAAAAACCCTGATTACCAAACAACAAGCAAATGTGTAAAGCGTGAGGCTATGAGAAGAAGCCATTGGCCTCCATGTTTCCATAGAGATCTGCTAGCTTCTTGAAGCGAGGACCCCAGCTGCTGAGATAGTCATAGTTCTGTTCAGAGTCTGTGCTCAGGGACTCGAGAGAACTGAGTGACTCGGCCACAGAGCCGCTCCCCTCAAATGCGTACGTCTGCAGGGAGTCATAGGGAGGGGCCGAGGGGTCCACATCCGCTTCCTTCAGCCGATCCCAGATGAACTCGCGAAACAGCACGTTGTCCGGGAGGGTCTTGTAGGTGGGCCGTGGGCCTGAGGAGGGAGGCGGGTAATGGAAGAAAGTGGGCGTGTCGGGAGTCACATCGCGCCGCATCTTGTGGTCACGAATGATGTTGAGGTTGCGGAGGGCAACCATGTCAAAGGCTTCGGTGTCCTCCTCCCCTCCTCCCTCGTCATCATAGCGGACAATGTTCTCCCTTATGTCCCTCTCGTCCTCAAGAATCAGCGGCTCCTTTCTTCTCCTCCGCATCGTCACAATCAACAGGACCAGCACTACAGGGATACAAACAACATTCCCCAAAGGGGTTACCTGTTACACTGCTCTCATGTCACAGTGGATTTGAGCTGCTTACTGAATTACTGGTGTAAGAAATGTATGGAAAGATCTCATCCTAAGATTAAACCAAAGGCTGAATTCAATTACTCAAACAACAACAATATAATCTCCTGGAGAAGTGCTTTTCATAGGCAGATTATTGGCTTTTATGAATAATCATTGGGCATTTCTCCCTCAGGTCTTTTTAAAACAAATACAGGATTAATGGCAGAATAATATTGCTCTGTCAAATTATCCCTGCAATATTCATGTAACGTTGCAACATTTGACAGGGAGATTATTCACTCTATGCACAAACACACACATTCTAATGTATTGATTTCATGCAAGCTGACATGTACTTACACACACAAATGCACACAAAGACCAACATTTTGGAAAGATTTGCACACTCAATACAATATGAGCCCTGGTCTAGATTCTGTCACATGATTTGAAATATTTAATATCAACATGTCAGTAACATGACACACTGATATAAGGAAACTATGCATAGGAAAAAACCAAGACAATTCCAATAATTTTTTTGATTTTGTTAGATCAGAGGACAATACAGACCAGTTGTTTCATTGATGGAAGAGATTTTAAGCTTTTGTTGGACTGTACTTTGTTCCTTTAACCATTAATTACATTCATACAGATAGAACACATCATTCTATTACATGGAGCATGGACCTCTTTATCAGCCATGGGGATTTGGAGTGCTTTTTGACAGTGCCATCCCTCTATGCCCCCTCCAATCCAGGGATCTTTCTCATCTATTAGGGCTGAAAATAACTATTCGCACCCAGGCAAACTGGCAAACGTCTAATGATCCGTCATCCATCAACGTCGCTCTGCAGCTAGTAAAATATCGCTCCACAGGTTCAATATTTCTTTCCTCGCAAGCGTCTGACGCCCGTGCCGCTTGAGGCCGGGGAAGTGGAGGCGAAAGCCGCTTCGCACCTCATAATGGGCTGGGGGAATAGTGGGGGTGGGGGTGGAGGCTTTGCCATTTGAAACTCTAATGTCAATTGTTGATGGATGGATGCCAAGTACTCTCCCTTACATGTTTACTATGCACTTGGCAGAGTTCCACCTGTTAAAGTGCCACGCAAGTATGTATGAACTACCCCACCAAATCTTGGCTCAGAATCGATACATGAAGTGCAAACTTGCCCCATGCTTGAACGCATCCTCACACAGTATTTGTGTGTATTTCCACACAACACTTGGCACAATTACAGTACATTAGATTCTAATGAGGATTCCAAATATAATTTATGTAAATAAATTTGATAATATCATTTATCTTTTAAGACCTTACACAGATGGAGGTAAATGTAATTTTGAAAATCTTATTTTTCCTGTCCCCTATTTTGTCTAGGCTCTTAAAAGGCAGGATAAAAATAGTACTGTCTGCCTTATTGTTTTTTTTATGACACATAAGGACTGTCTGTGATGGTTTAATTTAGAGACAACACTCCAAGAGCCAAACAAATCTCCTACATATGAAGATAAAGTCAGTTATCAGCCAATCAGTTATCTGTTTTGTTGGAATTTTGATTAAAGATCCGAATTCAAACTAGTGAAGAGGATTGACTGGTATAATTAAGCGATGCCTTGCATTACTTAGAAATATTTAATCAGCATTGGAAATGTTGCAAAAATCCTACTCTCCTAATCTGACTCTCTTTATGAATCTCTTGAAGGATCTGCCTATATTGAAAGAATCTTGTCGGAAACAGCTCTATGGGACATTGATAATCAATTCAGAAAATAAAGATCAATTCACTATTGTCCTGGATCTTTTGTAACTGAGTTCTGTAAATGCCTCATCAAGTGCAATCAATGAAATGCTGAACAGATTTTCCACCTCTTTTTCCCTTTTTTTATCCACACTTATGAACTGAACTCAAGAATGCAACTGAGTTTAACGTTTAGGATTTATATTTGCAAGCTTCCTTCTTTGATAGGCTACTTAGAATCAAATGCAATAGTCAGAATTGCTCTTGTTACAGTAAAGGTCTTAAAAAAGTATAAAACATAGTGTTGTTACATCAGATGGCAGGCATCACACTGAGATACCTATCCAAACAAAAGTTTGACCTTTGACCCACATCAGTGCTCTGGGCAGCCATAACCTCTACAATAAGCTGAGATCCAACTGATGTAGCATGTGACTTTAAAAGAGAAAGCAATGATGTATTCCGTAACATTAAATAACAGTACAATCAAAAATGTGCCTTCAACATAGCAGGTGGAGAAAAACAACAAGAGAAATGCATTTCATTTGAATGTCAGGCAACAAAGGAGCACATGGAGATGGTGGTAACATTCAGTTTTAATGCAGATGTTTGTTTTTAATGTCAAATGTAAGTCACCATCTTACACTTGCATCCCATCTCTGTCCCGCAGACTACAGTAGTTGTGCCCACCCGCTAGGGTGAAGGTCTGTGAAAGTGTACCGAGGGACCACTCATCCTCCACCTCTCCTGTCAGCCCAAACTGTTCAGTCGCACAGCAGCCACCACAACATAGCAGCTTCCAGATTAAAACGAGGGAGAGAGTTATGCAAGGCCTGGGTGGGTGGGTGACACAAACAGAGGCAGTGGCAAGGCAAGAGAAGAATGTGTTTGTGTGCAAATGGTGTGAGGGTGGGGATATGCGGAATACTGTTGGAGGGAACACATGGAGGGGGCACAACCAAGGCGAATGGAGGAGAGAGAAGAACAAGACAAACAGGCACCATGGATAAGAGAGATCAGGGAGAGGACAGACCGCATGGAAAGAATGAGATAAAGACAGAGATAAGAAGCAAAATAGAATCAGCATCAGACATAAAGGAGAACAAGAAATTGTGAAGGGCAAGAAATAAGGGAAAAGAAGCAGATCCAGAAAGAGATGAAAAGGCAAAATAAAATCAGTAGATAGAAAAAGGGTGACAAAGGGAAATCCAAAAGTTTTTTTTTCACCTATCAGATACAGGATTGTTGTGTGATGGCCCACAATCTTGTACGTTTTAGGGAAAAGTCATAACATTAGGCCTACATCTACCTACACTTTCTGAAGAACATACAGAACAACTAAAGGTTCATCTACAATAGTGAATTCCTTACAAGTCACCTCAAAGGTGAGGGCAAAACATGGTTTTGTTTTTTTAGTTTGCATAAAACACTGACCTGAGGTTTATACATGCTTATATTCAGGAAATTACTGCAGTCTGATTTTTTATGAAAAATACTGGATAAAAAAGCAGGATACAATATCATACACAACATTTAATGGAAACATTGAATTCTTGGCTGGGGTCCCCTTCACTGTCACTGCGTCACTGTCATGAAAAGGGCTCTGTGTTGCTGACACCTGTGCCACTGGGCTCCCTTTGTCGCATGAGTGAGTTACTGATTCAATTCAATTCAGTCAATTCAATTATATGTATATAGCACCATTTACAATAGAAGTGTCTCCTGGTGCTTTACAGACATTATCAAGGAGCACCCAAGAGCAACAGGGGCAAAGAAAAACTCCCTTGTGGTAGTTATTCAAGGAAGAAACCTTGGGCAGATCCACAGCTCAAGCGGTAACCCAACTGTCAGGGGTCACACAGGACATAGTTACCTTAAGTGATAGACTACAATTTGTCCACTGTTTTGGCTGAGCATCATAATAATTCGAAAATATTGTCCCACAATGTTATATGGTAGTCAAGTCATAGATGGTTGTCTAAAATGCTGGTTGGACAGCATAGTAGCAGTCAGACATAATGTTAAAGTCAGGGAGTGAGATCAATCATGGCAGTAACATTGGGTGGAGTCCATTTTTACCAGTGCCATCATGAGAGGGGTTGGTTGCAGGACCTCTAGAAGTTACTGAATATGGTAAACAGCAGAAATGGATTCTGAGCAGGAGGAGAGAAGATGCTAGCTATGCCTCCTGCTCAGTAAGTCCTTCTATGGGATGCAGAGAGCTTTGTAGCCCCACTAACAGAGGCCATTGAGCACTTATTTGGCTGCGATCCTCAGCATGCATGTGTTCACAGTCTGTAAGGCCTCTCAACTTCAGTGTAGGACTTGGTTCAGGGTTCAGGGCTCAGGGTTCTGGGGTACACATCAAAGTCACAGAGCATGACTGAAATTCAGTACTTGAATTTCACAGGGTTTGCCTCACAGAATAGTTCTGGTCTCCATATGTGGGAGTGTCACACATCACAATATAAACTTTTCAATGATCTTCTGTATCAGTGGATGAGGGATTGACTCTGGTCTGCATAAAATGTGATTTTCTCCCCTCCCCCTTGCGAAAATAGAACGTAACAAATATTTGTGACTCTTGCTCCGCTTCTACCCTCTCTGGCCATACTGTGTGTCTGTCTCCCAGGACATACGCACACCAGGCATTTTCAGACGCATGCAAATTATTTGCTCAATTTCCTTTGTATTGGTGTTTACAGATATTACATTCTTTAGAACGCTAGTTGGAATCCTGTCTTTTGACACAAATCTCTGGAAGTATGCCAATGGTGTGCGGAGGTAATCAATGAACACTGGTGATGTTTGCACCAGAGAAATCAGAGGGACTGAAGAGACCCAGTGATACCGGCTACAGAACATGGACTATTTAGTTGTAGGATGTCTTAGATTGGTTGGCTTGTCCACATATTCATCATCTGGGGAGTCAGTGGAGTCAGTTTCTCTGTCCACTTCACTGGCATTTTCATGACATCCTCCTCACTGGATGTGATGTCAGATTCCATCTCAAACTCACTCGTTCACTTTTGGACAGCATCAGTGATGTCCTGTAGATCATACCATGTGCTGCTCTTTGCAGATGGTATTCTGAAATAGGAAGAATGGTGGAAAGTTTGAGTACATTCAAGACAAAATCATTTAAATGAAAATGAATTCTACATTCAAGGTCATACATTACTGTCTAGCTAGCCCATTATCACTGTTTAAGTAACTAGAAGAAATAGCATTTACATCATTATGAACCATCATCCACCAGAGCATTCTATAATGAGTTTCTGTCTCAGACCTTATTACAGAAACATCCTTAATCAGAAATCCTACTTGACCACAGTGTAGGGTGACATTCAGAATGAGATGAAAATGTAACTATTACCGGTACAGAAGCATCCTAACCAAGATCCAGTTAGAAATACTAAGCTAATATGACACATACCCTGTCCACAACTCAGGGTAACTGTGTAACAGTGAAGTAACTGTCAAAATTGCAAAGGAATAGCAAAAACTTAATGGAAATAAACAGGATGATTAAATTAATCAAGTGAAACATTTGATGATGAATAAATAAAATAATCAATATGAATATCATATCAGACTGCTTCTGTAATAGGAAGATTGATTTTTCTTTCTATCTGCAGATATTTAAGAAAAGAAAATGTTTACATATTTTTACTGAAAATATGTACATTTAAACACTGCTGCAGGTGGAGCTAGTTAGTTTATTTCAAATTTTCTAAAGATCACAAAACATTTTCTGATATTTCATTTACCTGAAAGTTGATATACCCAGTCCAGGGAAACAAAGAGATGCTCTTCCAGGACAGTTTGTAGGTCATGTGACTGAATGCCCTTGATCTGCACACCTGTATACACACTTTTTTATCCAATAGCATTGCAGAACTAAACAATTTGCAGATTTACATCTGTCGATTTGCAGATTTGTTTTAGGAGAAATTCAAATGGTGCTGTGAGTTTAAAACAATGGGCTTTACAGGGATAGAGACAAACATTAGCAGTCCTGTAATTTCTGTTCTAATCCATTTCAAAGTATGAGCAGACATTGCAAAACAAATAATTTTACACCAAACATATATATATATATATATATTCATATTCTGACTCTAAAGTTGCTTTCACATCTAGCTTATCTGGAGCAATAGAATCAGAGTACAGGCGGTTTCCCACCCAAAAGATCATTCTGCTTCAAGACAAAACAGATGGACAGAAACTCAAAGTGGTCTTGTATTAATCTCTATCAAATTCTAGAGCAGTTATGTTTAGAACGCAAAACTGAAGCAACATCCAATTTGAACCAATTTGAGAGTGGTTAATGGAGATTCACATGGAGATTCACTTATAAGATTCGGTCCACTCTAAATATTTCCATATGAATAAAAAAAGAAACCCTGACACATCTCAACTTTTGATTCAACTTTTCCCTGTGATGGGAAAGAACATAGTGAAAACTGCCAATGAAGTTCTATTCAGTAAATTTATATTTGAGTGCTATCCAAAGAAATGGTTGTTGGGAAGTGAGCAGTATACGTGGCCTTTGGGAGTGAAACCCACAGGAACAGCAGTTTTATGTGTTTAAAAGTGGGATCCTCATCCGTTGTCTTACCTAGCAGTGTAAGAATGCAGCCCAAGATAGCAAGCAGAGCTCCAGTGCTAAGACCAGCCGGTAGGGAGTAGGCCACCGCCCCGCAGGCCTGGGGCACGCCATCTGCGTCACAGTCACACACCTGCACCGACAGCGTGTTGGTGCTGCTCAGGGCTGGTGTGCCACTGTCCACAATCAGAACCGGGAGACGGTACAGAGACTGTTCTCGACGACGGAAGCCCCCACGCTTCGTGAGCACAGATGCCGTGTTATCTAGAACACAGCAATTTTTGGGAATGTCTTGACCGACACAAAATTCTATATCAAACCTTTGATAACATGAATTGCAAAATGAGGTGGTAGGTCAACAAAGAAGAGAGAAATTGCTGGAAGTCTGATATACTTTCTTATGCATTCCAAATGATTGTAAACTTAGTCAACATTATTCCTGTTCATGTTTCTTTTGAAATTCTCTGCCATGGTACAGGATTACAAAGAGCCAGAACAAGGCATACAATTTCAGCAAAATATAGCAAGCTTGTTCCTACCAGAGAACATGGATGAGGGAGAAATACTTTTATGTGCAAATGGAGATGATACGTTTGCAGATTAAATTATACTTTCAAATTGAGCCATTATTCTTAGAAGATCAGATCTTTTTGTAGCTCTCCTCTCCTAAACCACCAATTAGCATTCAAGGGCATTTTAATCCATAAACGCTATTCAGAGGTGAAACAAACACATACAAATTTAACAAGATCCTTCCAATTGTTGTATTCTCTCCATTCTCAGAATGACATCCACTTAGATGTAAAATGTTCCTTCTAAACCAGCACAGATTAAGCTGAATATAAATATTAGTATAGCACATACTGTCTATTTTCTAACATATACAATATGGATTACTGTACATTTCAGAAATGATCTGCCATTTTTCAGGTATTTCCTGTTTCCCACTGCACATAATGCCTGGTCTGAGTTAACCGCTGTGGTTGTGGAGATAAGTTTAAATGCCACTGGACTCACCTTTGTTGTCCCGAAGGGTGAAGTTCAGATTGCTAGTGGCAGGGACAGCGAGGGAGAAGTAGAACCTGTGGCCACTGGGTGGCTCGTCCTTGTCCACAGCACTGATTGTCTGGATGACCTGAAAATATCCACAGGAGCCATCAGTCCATCAAGAAAATGCCCCATATATATATATAAGATAGATAGATAGATAGACAGTTAGATAGCTGTGGTATCACATCAAGCAAGTGTTATACATGAAATACATTATATATACAGGTCCTACGGAATAAACTACTTGTCCTATCATCCAATGTATTTCGGCTTTAACATGTGATTTCAGAATGTCTGACTGGTGTCAGGACAAAGTTCAGGACAAACAGCCACAGACTGTCCAGTAAGGACCCCACTGCATCTCAGCACTTGTATTTCATTGCAGACAGTCATAAACAAAGCATATTATAGAAGAACCCAAAGAGGCTAATGGCAGCAAATAAACTGCATCTTGATTTATGTTGCATATTGAATCACATTCTTTTTAAAATACTGGCCTTAGATTTTAGTGTGGCTACATCACTTATCACTTGTACTTGCAGTAAGTGCTTATTTGGCAACGGCATGGCACTGTTTTTGAGATGAGATCTTTTTTTAAGGGATAAATCTTACAGAAAGGCCAGGGATTGATTTTTTGTGATTAACTTATGGGGACATTATTTCCTCCTCTGGTTGCTCCACTGGGCTAGCTTGCCATTGCTTCTTCTAATAAAGCAGTGATAAAATGGGATCCACACAGGCGATATACCCATGAGTGTCATCTGAAACAAGCCCAGGGGTAAATCACTGTGATCCCAGTGATAGCTACAAATGTACTAATCCAATCCACCTTGCTTAGGTATGTGATACTCTTATCTCAACCTAGAGGCTTGAATGCTATTCAGATAGCAGCAAGAATATCATGGGTTTCATCCAGTGAACTTTTGTTGTGGTTAGCATAAGCAGATATACTTCTATCTGTACTTCTCTTATTTCTGGTTGTTGCTATTGTTTATGTCTTTTTGTCATTATATTTGCTGTTTTTGTTCTTCTTCACCTTCCCCTGTCTCCAAATATGTCTAAAAAGGACACTCCAGGGATAGCTGTACTCTTTTTGGCAGTGAGACAGCCTTGCTTACAAGCACATTATGAGACAGAGAAGAAAGTCATCCAAAGGCTAGCTGGCTAGTACTCACAAAGAGAGGTGATTTATAGGAAGATGTGCATGACATTCTTCAATGTTGCAGGATAAACACAATAGGTCAGTAATAATGTCTATTCACAACTCCCTCATTTTACCGGTACTGTCTTCCCAAATTACTGCAATTAAGGACAAAAAGGAAGGGACATGTACGAAACAAATGATTACCTCATATATATAAATTGGTGAAATTGGTGAAGTCCAGTAATGAAATATCAAATGGAATAGGCTACAGCTGTGCTCAGACAAGTTTCTAAGGCCGATAGCTCTCTTATTTCAATGATTAAAAATTACAAGAGACATTCATCTTTTTAAGAGAGAGCCATATAGAATTTCCACTTGTATCTATCTGCATACTATCATGTACCTATCATGATAAGACCTCTGTTTTTTTCCCCAGACAGATGTAAAATGTACAATTAGCAAATATACTGCTATATTAGTTTCTAGGACAGGGCAGTAAGGATTTTACAACTCTGCATCAAATTTGCATCAAAGCATCAATAAGACAGGAATTCAGAGAAAGGCACAATCAGTACAGTAAAGGCACCTCTGTCGTCTGATAAAACAACATATTCACATTCACATTCAGTTGTATCTTAATACGAAAGTGACTAATGTGTGCATGCACACGACACACATACACACACACAAAAGCCGAATGTAAACTTGGTTCCTCTTCAACACCAGTCCTTGTTCTCAGTTCTCATTCTCAGTATTATAATAATCAATATTGTATAATGTATATATGACTTAGAGACTATTTGCATTCCCAAATCTTGTAAATTAAATATAACATGAAACAGAGAATTATCAAGTGTCTGGAGCTAACCACATCAGAATTCAGACAAGAGTGCAGGTTGTGTTTGTAGCACTTGAAACCATTCAGATCCCATGAAGATAAATAAATAAAAAAGCTGCAAAGAGCACAAGGGATCAGTGTCTTTATTTAATTGTGGTTAGAAACCCAGACTCCTTTTAAATAATCCCAGCAAGACCACCTTTTCAAAGAACAATCTGCTGTAACTGAGATCAGGACAAAAGTTATGGGCTGTAAATATCTGTATATTTATTCTAACAATGACAATAAGTGTTTATCAGACGATTGCTAACTTACTTGTAGAAAAAACTTGAAAACGTTGCTACTTACTTTTGTGCTGACTTTATCCTAGCATCACACACATTAAAGTCTATTTGTAAATGTGACTGCAAATAAGAAGGTCGGTAAGTGAGTAAATAGGGTCCAGTAATGTGCAACTCTTCATTTGTGCATCTCCTTCCCTCAACAAATCAGCCTGAACAATTTCAACTTGAGGAAACCAAGACCCAAACCTTTTCATCTTAGCAATGTCCAGAAGTTGTGTCGATTTTAGGACTTAAGGGACCTGTTATTTTATTTTTTCTGAATCTAGCCATCTGTTTTTAACGGTGGCAACAAAGCGTTGGCTCTGTCAGTATAATTAATGCTTTATTGCAACTTAATGTCTGCAGTGTGCTTTCTTTGCCCTGAATGCTCTCAAGAGTATGGCAAGAAAGGCCACTGTCACATAAAAGTGTCGTTCCGACAGCAATTAAACTCCCCCTTCTGACTCACAGAGTTGACACAGACAATCATGCTCATTAATTTGATACGGTCCGAGCGTTTCCACACCAAGGCAAGGTCTTTCATCTGTGTCAGTCCCATATCCCCCCACTTTCAGATGAAACCAATAATGCTCCTTTCACAGCTATGCAACAAGATAACCGTAATAATTGAAAAATGTATAAATAATATAATCTAACTAGCGGGTGGTGCACAGAGTTACTATGGTGACGGGTCTGTCACCCCAGACCCCAGATTTGCAGAGTCTATTCCCAAGGAAGGGTGCCGGTAATGACTTAAACAACATCAATGGCAGGGAAGGCAAAGAAATACAGACATGAAAACAAAGGGCATCTCAATGATCAGTCCGTGGGGTCCACTTCTGTGGCTCCCAGACTAAATGGCTTCTCTTTTCAAAACTTTGTTTCTTAGGCCCTGTTTACACTTGGTTTTACTGTTTGTCTTGACGATTGTATAACTAGTGGACAAATGAGACACAACAGTGTTTACACCTGTCTGTGATGCATCACGCAAAATATACCACCAGAGACCTTTATAAACCAATATTAACCATAATTATAACCGATAATAACCAAATTTTCTTGTTAGGGCGCCCTAGATGTATTTCAAATAAATATTTTCCATCTCTGAGTATTTGCAATATTTGTATTTGAGTGTGTTGTCTGTTAAGTGTTTTGTGTTGACTGTTCTGTTGTCCCATTTGACTAACAAAACTAGAGTGCATTACTCTTTCTCTTCTCCGCTCACCTCACTGACCAGCCTGAGCCAGTGGGCTGGGCCATTGCAACACAAATGGTAAATGACAATGTTACAAGGACAGAGCCAAGGAACAGAAGTAAGCCACTTTGTATGAATGTGTTGCATCAGAGATAGAGTTGGCTTTTATGCAAGCCGTTGTAGGCTGAAAAATTCAATTCAATTAAATTATATTTATACAGTGCCCTTTTGCAATAGTATTTTACAACAGTATAGTATAGTATCAGCAATAAGCAACCAAGAGCAATGGGGGCAAGGAAAAACTCCATTGTGGTTAGCATAGGAAGAAACCTTGGGCAGATCACAGGTACTTGTTTATTGTAATGGACTTAATTTAATAAAAAAAAAACTAATAATAATATAACATTCTGGGGAGGGTGAATGCAATGTTTTTATCATAATTTACAGCTTTTACCAAGCTTTTCATTGTTATTAGCTATTTCATATTATTCTAATCCTAAACTACTATCTGCTAAACTAATGTGCTATTTTCATTTACTAACCACTTTTGATGCCCCTGACTTGTTCATTGCCCATGACAATTGTTCAAATCCCCTTAAGACTCTCCAGCATTTTTTAATGATGATGAAAGACCACTCTTATCTACATGGCGTGCCTAAATATATCAACAGTGATCCAACTCTTAATTCAAAGCAAAGCAATGAAGGTGATAAAACTATGAGAGAATAACATCAGTGAGTTAGGATTTCGTCAACTAACAGTAAAGTCTTGTATCACAACTCTCTATCATACAGTATTGATGCTATCTAGCATCACAAACATAAACATATTTCTGTAGTTATTGTGTTATTTATTGTGTTTTGTTAGTCTGTATGAAACACTAAAGGCAACAAGAGGCTTCAGTTAACACTTGTACGGTCAAGATGAGCACAATGATTTCCCCTCTGGCCCAGCCTCAAATGATTCTGATGACTATTTCAGAGGACGGCAGTGTCCAGAAAGGTTGCATAGAGTCTCACCAGCCAGCCATGCATGAAATAGCGATGACGACTGCTATGATCACAGTGCATGACCCCGTCCCCTCCCTTGTGTCTGTCACCCCCTCCATCCCAAGCCCCATTCCTGCCCTGCTCCCCTCCACATAATATCAATTAATATTATGGCAGAAGACAGACACACTGGTGATCCGTAACGACTGGCGTCTCCATTGAGGGCCCCCGTCGCGAGATGGCTTTTAATTAGGCTCTGAAAGATGGCAGGTTATTACAAGCCCTGGTCCAACCGTAAATCTGCTGCATCACAGAGCCACAGAGCAGCCTAAGCAGGGCAAACATTAGTATTTCATATCTCTATGCATTGGCCCCGCACCCACCACAGGGAACTGTGCTCAATCAACCTGCTGCCTACACATAAGAATGTCCTTAATTACTTAAATATGTGCTTTAAACTACTGGTGTGCATTTAAACAAATAATAAACAAAACCCATTTTTTTATGTTTCCAAATATCACCCAGTACCTTTACAGCTCAGTTTCTACTTTATAAATATAAATAAATAGATAATCTAGCAAAATACATGACTTTTAGCACAAACATTGCAAATTTCAAAATATATAGCTTAACTGATAGTGAGTGCTCTTCTTTTTTCTTCAGAGGACTGAAGACACTTAAGTGCTTACCATTACTGCGATTTACACCTTTCACTATGCGTTGCAACGATGCTCCAAAGAGCCAAAGCAAATAGTGAGGGCAAATGACATCTCATCAGAAAAACAGCACAAAGCCAATGTCCACACACTTTCTCTGTGCAACAACGCAAGCAACAAGAGTCTACACTGACAAATAACCATAAAAGCACATTTAAGGCTGCCTAATGGCCATTTTCAAATCAATATATCATTTTGATCAATTGTTCTTATTTGGTTTTGCAATCTGGCTTCCCCCCTCTCCCCCTGATTGTATTTTCCAAATGCCAGGAGCAGACAAATCACCACCAGAGACATGTTTAGTCATTTAGCTAGCATGAGGCCACATGCTAACCAAGCCCAAGGAAATCTAATGTGATGCTATCCAGCACTATATGCCTTAATTTCACGAAACAGCCTCTCTGCTTCGACAACATGATGCCGTGATGCATGTTTATGTACTGCTACCCTTAATGCAAAATTCTATTCAGCACGCAGCCAGAATGTGAAGGGAGACCTGCCACTACAGCTTTTCAAAGTATACAATGAAGCGTTAGTGTTCCACACAGTATATGTCTTCTGTCTGTATATGTCCCATAGTGTCTGTGCATGAAAACCTGTATATTTCTTTTGATGTCTTACAGTGCCTGTGCATGGTAGATTAGAGATGAATAAAAGTTTAAAAAATCTGGCAATGTGACTTGAGAAAATTTTGTTTGGTTGGTCATAAATATTGCTGTCATATTTATTATGTCATATGTCATATGCAGCATATTTGGGTTGGAACTGGAATGTAGATAAGTAGGTAAAGTAAGTAAGTAAGTAAGTAGGTAAAGGTCCTTTTTGGCTAAATGGCACCCTCTTGGGATCAACTGATCAATAGTTGAATTCCTAAATGTGACATCACAAACAGGTTCCATTAAAATTTGCCCATTTTTTGTGTATATTTCAGAGTTCAAGATTTACACAACCATGTTTCACGTTTATGACAGCTCTGTGGTCATGCACCACCTCTCTTAATTCAAGACAGGGTAAAAATGCTTTTGCCCTCTACGATCCTTCAGAAACAATACAGAAATGGTAAAGGCAAAAATCCTATATATAGATATACAGTAATGCAAAAATTGCGAAATGGATCATTTTTAAATGTGTGACAATATACCCCAAAGTAGTGGGGCAGCTGTCAGACTGGCAGTAGACTAACATGAAAAGGATGCTAAAAAAGTTCTTCTCTTTGAAGAGATGTGGCTCAATCCCCTTGGATGAAGTGTGCATACATAGAGAAAGTTGTACTGAACAAGGGATTGAGGCTTACCTGCCCTGCTGCTGAGTTTTCACACAAAAGAGTCTCATACTCAATAGCAAACATGGGAGCGTTGTCATTGATGTCCATCACTGTGATGACCGCCACACCTCTACCTACTTGTGACGGATCCTCTAGAACAAGGAAGAATTTTGAGAAAAGTAAAGCATTTAAAAAGTGCACTGGATATTTTATATGTGTGAGAACACAATGGGATAATGGTCCTCAGGAATTCAATCGTCCGTTAAAAGCAATATGTGTGGGCAGAGATGGCAATTGTCATGGCAACATGTTATTAGCAAACATGTTATTAATATACATCATGTCTGTAAGTGCTATAAATGGCTGATGTCAAGGGTAGTCATTAGAAGCTGAGCATCCTGGACAAGAATGGTGGACATTCAAGCTCATTTAATATTTTGGATCAGAGAAAATCAACAGTTTCACAAAAAAAGAAAAACACAGAGGCAATGGGCAAATGAGGAGTTATCCATGTGCACACATAAGTAGGTATCAGTACCTGTACTCCAAAAACACTGACATATCTGTATTCAGTCTCATGCCAGTAAATAGCAGAAAAAGGAAAAATACTATGACTTTTCGCTCCCACCCTCAAAGCCAAGATAATGTTTTAGTGCTCACTAAGAGAGCCATATGCCTTTTTTACAATCAAAACTGCTGCTGAATACTTGACTGAAGAGCTCACTCTGCATGGTGCATCTAAGACAAAATTCATATTCTGGGCACCCATTTGTAAGGTAATGAAAGGCAATTTGTAAAGTAGCATTAACCATGGAGTGGGTAACAGTCTAATTGGCTGTGTTCCACAGAGCAATTATGATATGATTCGTTCTGACTTTTAAAAAGTTAACTTTTTAATCCGTAGGTTAAGGTGAGTATGGTATATGCACATTTCAGAGGTAAAAATAACATTTATTAGGTAGGTGGTGCTGTAGAGTACAAAAGGAATACTACAGATGCTGCATGAGAACAGTGAGAATGAAGGCCCCCCTCTGTCCTTGAGATTGGCGCTCTTAATGTTGAAGTCACCCGCCACCTCAGGCCATCACATTTGCATGAACAGTGGGTGAACGAACCCTCGTGCCCTGACTCAGCATCTTGCTCATTCACTGCCACTCAACCAGGCCAAGGGGTCAGAGCCAATCCCAAACTGGAGCATTAACATTCCCCAACAAACTAATCATGACCTAAATGTTAACACAGCCAGGGGGCCAAGTGTTGCATGACAATATACAGAAGGCTGGGAGAGGAAGGGGAAAAAATATGCTTCATAACAATTATGAAAAACAAGATGAAGATGAAGATGGCCATCTAGGTGTGAACTCACGGCTCTCCATGGCAAAGATAGTGATGTTGTGGACTGAGTTGACCTCCCGGTCTAGGGACTTTGCAGTGGTGATGACTCCGGATGTAGCATCCACATTGAAGAAGCGTTCCAAGTCAGTGTTTCTGTCAATAGAGTACCTATACACCCCAGTGAAAATGAAGAACAGCGGTCATAGGACAGGAGAAATGTACTTGAAATATGAATGTAGTAATGAGAAATTTGTTCAGGTTCACCTTGAAATCAAAACTGTCTTTTACCAGTTATCAAAAGCTGTTTTTACTCTATAGTAACATAAAAGCCCAAACATGTAACTCTGAAATTCAGGTTTTTGGTGTCTCCCCAATCGCTGAGATGAGCTTTTGTATGGAATAAATGAAAGATTGTGGGGCAAACCATTCAAAATCACAGCTCATCTGTCACTTGACAGACTTTCAACAAGTGTCAATCAGTTCTCATTTCTCTGCCAGATGTGACAGTAATTATGGTGATTCATTCCACAAACAAACCTCAATATCACCCAGCCTGCATTTAGCACTTTGAACTCTTTCAAAATGTTCGAAAGTTGTTTCCCAACAATTTCCTAAAAAGATTTTGTCATTACACGAGTGAAAATTAATCAAAAGTATTTTGTTAAGCTGTTCAAATAAAATCAAATAATTAAATAATGCATACTCATCATGACACAGTGAAAAGGCCTTTAGCATTTTTATGCTATTAATCTAAAGCACATTATTTCATGCAGTGTGCCTCCAGAGGCTCTACCAGTTCCTGTATTGTAATGTGATTTCAATCAGGAGAACGAAGCGTGGGGTGAAGAAAGTGAACAAGCAAAAGGAGGCAATTTACAACCACAATGGTCAAGTAATTTGATTTTCTGATTAAAATTACAGACAATCATAACAGCCCAAGTGAGAGCACCATGCAATATTCTTTTAATTAGCACATAATTTGAAGAAGTCCCCAGAGTGATGGGACTCGTTTTTTAGCAGAACAGCATAGTTTGTGATTTACAATGCCATAGCTCTTTATTACATCTCAAGAGGTCTCCACCTCCCCCCAAAACTTGCAAGCTTTGCAGATTTCCATACATGGAAGAGTGACATGCCATCTTATCTAATATAGTTTGCGCTACTATGCAAAATACTAACCAAATACTAACATCAAAACAAAATTGCAAACAAAATGTCATATTTCAATACAATATTCCTTGTATGAATCATTCCAGTAGCATTTAGAAAATCTATATGTGGGTACATTTTGTGTTAAAAAACACATCTGACCTGGCACGTATTTCCAGAGGCGAATTTCTTTGTTGTATATATCTAGAGGTTATTACACCACCGGGGAGTTCTTTTTCTTTGTCAAACAGACTATCAGCCATAGGCAATAAATACTGGTAGTGTCCTCTATAGCCGTTGAACATCATTTCTGACATGCTTTAGAGAGCCCTTGAGAGCTACTGTAGCCCATAGACTTCCTGTGAGTGCTGAGAGCTGTTTTGAATGCTAGCATGTATCACTTCAGAAAATCATGCCTGACAAAGATTGCCCAGTCTAAGAGTGATTTGTAGTGACTAGAAAGGTAGAGAGGGAGAAAAAGAGAGGGTGTTGAGTAACAAAGGAAATTGGAATTCCACAACTCACATCTTTCTGCACCCTCTGTGAACAAATCCAGTACATATATTCTTGATGTATGTTCTGTAGTGGAAACCTATGCAATACACAGGCTGTTTGACTTACTGAAACACTCTTTAGTGTGTTAAATCTACATGAAATTATCAGTGAGATACATCTTGATTTACCTGATGGCACTGCTGGTAACATCTGGATCACGTGCTGAGACGCTCCCAATTATGGTGCCAACTTTAGCAGCCTCTGAGACTACCATTTTACTGAGCGGTGTGGAGAAGACAGGTGGCTCATTGATATCTTCGACTATGAGTTTAACAATTGTTGTGTCACTGAAGGGGCCATAGGTCAAGAAATGAGGATCGATGTAGCGATTGGTGGCTTCCACTTTCAGAGTATAGCTGCTCTTGGTTTCAAAGTCAAGAGGCTGTGAATGAGAAATGACAGAGTTGACAGAGACAGAGTGACAAATAAATAAGCATTTGGTATGTACAGTATATGCCAAGTCTCTGCAGGGTAGACACAGTAAATAAATTCATGTAAATCTTGATTGAAATTAAAGACCTTTAGTCAGGACCTCCAGTAACATCATACATGCTCAGTATGAATGATATCAATTACAAAAGAAATGAAATCAATTACAAATGTATTAAATGCAAGTGCCTTCAGGGCTTGGACTTCGATAAGTCAAAATACACCTCATTGCTACAGTTAATTAGGAGACAGGTAAGCTAAGCAAATAACAACATGACTCCATTTACACCTCTATGGGTCATAAGACAAGAGAATAATCCTGAGAATGAAAGTCCTATAAATGAAATCACCTCCATGGGTGGTCAACCTGACTGACAAGCAGCACTCTGTCTCTGCTGTGTCCTTTAGCAAGTGGTGGCTCATCTCTATAGATTTTTATGTCCATGTCCATGGCTGTTGTCAATTTAACAGCAACTTTGGCCCTAAAAGCTAGTAAGTCTTGACAACTTTTGCTGAGCCCTACTCCAAGCATAACATGCTTTGCTGTAAGCTCAGCAGTATTCTCTTCCTGTCACTCACAGAACACCTTCACGCTATTGTTTTTTCCATCACCTGAAAAAAAAAACCAAGGACAAAGTCTCTTTTTTCAGGTAGCTTTTTGAGCTTTTTTCAGAGCTTATCAGTCTTTGGGAAGTATGTGTCCTTTGCAGACCTTTTTCTTCCATCACCTGTCACTAAAGACAAAAGTACATTATATAGACAAAAGTATTGAGATGCCTGCCCACAGGATCCTCACCGACACCATTTTAAACCTTTAGGTAGAGGATTTAGAGTTGCAACAGCTTCCAACCTTTTGCAAATATTTGCAAGATTTTTAAATTGGAAATGTGTCTGTGGAGATTTTGCAATTCTCTCAGAAGAGTATTTGTACAGTCAGGCAAGAAAATGTTGGCCAAGGAAGCCTGACTCACATGGTGTTTTCTAGCTCATACTAAAGGTGTTTGGAGGCAAAGCCAAACCTACCCTCAAGGGGCTGAAATCTGTTCCACATCAGACCTGCCAAAAAATGTCTTTATATAGTTGTATATATATAAAATGTCTTTATATAGTTGCTGTATATCTGGCAAACTGGCATCACATTGGCAATTTCTACATTTTTAATCAGCTGATGAAACCTCAGACCACTGTTCACACTGTGGCAGTTGTAGACCTTAAAAAATTCCTAACATGGGTCCATGAAAAACAACTGTGAAACTTAAAAAAGATTAAAATTCATGGCGAAATACTCCATTACTGCCATACTCTAACATTTGGGAAAGACTATTCCAAAGGATCTACTTTTTGCAGAATGATCACTCCCTCCTGGGTCTCTTCATCTGTGGTGATGTTGAACATGTTGGGGCCGTCCCCGTCCACGATGCGGTAGTCCATCTCAGCATTGGAGCCTTCATCCTCATCAGCGGCCTTCAGCTTGGCCACCACAGAGGCCACGGGCAGAGACTCCAGCACGGTGTACTGATAGGACTCTGCAGAGAGGAGCAGTGCCTAGGTATTACTTACTCAGATACTAGCCTGCTTCTCATTTTTCTGTCTCAAGACAGAGACACTTGCTAAGGATTCAAGTATCCGTAGTACACCATTATTATAATGCAAAAATCAACCAAGGTGCCGTTGAAGAAGGAGACAGTAGTTTTGATAGCTGTAAAGTCGATCTGCATGTAGATCAGGGAAAGTGTAAGAGATGGGAAAGAGCACAAGAGGCTCTTTATAAACAGCGGCCTAGACTCTCTCAACTCCTGCTAATAATGTAGATTCTGATTACCAACATGTCATTTGCAATTTTTACTTGTAATTTGGCACTCCTGAAAGCTTTTTTGTGTCTTTATGTCAATGTCCCAATGGGTCTGTGTTCTGACCCCTATCAAACTCACACACCTTTGTCCTCAGGTGTCTCCACATCTCTTTAAACCCACAACTCACATGTATTATTTATGTGCTGATTGTGGCGGCACACTCTCAGTCTTGTGGCGAAGCTAGACGGTGAGTCAGCAGGGGTGTCAACTGCTCACCTGTTGTGGAAAGCTGAAGTTGGGTGTGTATGTGTGTGTTTCATCCCTCGAAACCCCCTCTGGTCTCCTCTATCTTCCTTTCTTGGGCTCAGCGAAAGTAAGCCGCCTAACAGTCCAATGGCCAGCATTACAGAAACAGAGCTGCTGGTGGCCAGACTATCAGCAGCGAAAACGATTACAGGAGGCTGGGATTATCACACTAGGCACCTTCACCCCCCTGAATCCCTGAGTCTCGCCTGGAACCTATTAGCAATGCCGTGAAATAGGCTGATGATGAAGGTTGTGGTAGTGCTGGTGAGGTGTGTGTGTGTGTGTGTGTGTGTGCGTGTGTGTGTGTGTGTTTGAGAGAGTGTATGCATTTGTGTGTGGGGCTTGGTATCCAGGTGTCAAAATGCCCTCAGCATGCAGACAGGATGGGAGGGTATCGGTATGAGGGAAAAGAGTAGAGATTTTTTAACCTCCTGGGGTCAAAGATTTGAAGTCTTTGGGAAGCGTTGATAATAAATGAGCAGAATATCCAACAAGGTCTGCCACAAGCAGATGTGAGAAAGAGAACCGGAGGGATGTGACACATAAAAGCAAGTTGAGGCACTGTTGCATTCACACGCAATGTGCATTTACATTTTCCCATCCCTTTCATCTCACAGTGCTTACACACCCCCTAATTTATTTGTACACATTTTCCTATGAATACATATTCAAGTTTGATTGCATTGTTAAAATGATGGGAAAATGCTAATTAAAACCTACAAAGTCTCATGTAACAGCTAGAGAACACAAAGATGGTGCCTTACTGCGTGAGAAGCGAGGTGGGTTGTCATTGACATCTGTTAGCAGGACAGTGACAGAGGTGGTTCCTGACAGGCCTCCCATTTGACCCACCATGTCTTTAGCCTGGATGACTAACACATACTGGTCTCGGCTCTCGCGGTCCATGTTAGGAAGGGCTGTCCTCACGATGCCTGCAGAGCAGATTTACATAGAAATGTTACTAGATATGGGTGTTCTTGAGACATTCCTGAGATTGGTTGAAATTTTGTAGAATTGTGTTATTTGGTATAATGGGAGCTGGCTTATAGCACTCAGTAAATTGACAGACACCAAATCACAAGCCTCAGAGAAGCATTTTCAGGAAGAGGGATTGAAATGGCAAACAAATCCCAATTACAATCCCAAACAAATATCTTCCATCATAGGAATTCCATTAAGGAATTATTAGGCCTATAAAACAGAGAAACTGTACACATTAGCCATTTTAAGACAACTTTCTTTGCACATAAAAGTGAGTATAGCCATTTTAAATACTTCTGCTAATTTTCTTGAAGCAAAATGCCTTTTATTCCACAAGAGTTCTCCCCCTGAATCACACACATATATCAGGCAGCTGGTATATAAAGTAATTACAACAGGCCCTCAGACTAAATTGCTAGTGAAAGAATATCTACTCTAATAAAATGAAATCATAACTTTATCTCCAATTGACTGAAGATGAAAATCAGAATAATCCCATAAAATTACTGAACGGCTTTAATGCAAAACACTATTCTAATCCCCCTTCAAGCAATTATCATTGGATTGAAAGTTAATGAGTTTCAAATATTTATGCAATTTATTTGCAAAGTATTTAATGTTAAATCTCATTGAACGTGAGCGATTACTATGCATGCAGAAAAGCAGACACATTATTCATTCTTTTATAAAGAATGACATCTGACATATGACATCTTCTTACTATTTTCTTTCTCCTTTCTCACAGTCAAAATGTATGCTTTCATCTGCATTATGCATTGTTCAATATATGATTAAAGCATTGTCAGTGTATGATCTTAATCTCAAATCTAAGGCTATAGATTATGTTTTCTATTGTCATGTTGTCATGTATTATTAACAATTACTTCCCAGTAGAGAGACAATCTAATAGACCAGACAGATGCTGTGGTAAGAAAGAGCAAACAACCTCATGGCGAAAGAAGAAGAACAAGAACAATCGACATACATAGAAATACAAAATGCATCACCCACCTTTTAAAGGTCAACTTATTGATGTAACGAAATACAGTATCTTGATATTTCACTTAATTAAAAATAACTCCTTAAAATCCTGATAAGTCTTTGACAATAATGCAAAATGAAGTATTGACAGACGCATATACTCTTTCTCTCTCAAGGAAAGGTGGAACTGAAATCTGAATCTCTGGCTCCCACATACTCCCATCTTATAAATCTATGTAAATGTCCTGTCTGTCTCACACATATTTGACAAACCAAATGCAAACACTCCAATCCTTAATTTCCAAAAAGCTCTTCAGCTCTTAATTTGCAATCAAGGCAAATGTCTAAGTACTGCCACATCCTGTTCAATTCCTTGATCAATCCATGCCTACTGGCCTCTTCTACAGCAATAACCCCTCTTGCCAATTACTGCCCACTGATGTGAGCTCAAGGTTTTCCTGCAGTGAGACCTACAAGCCCCAAGTGTTTTAGGGAGTGTGGCCTTGCCACTGATCAAATGGTCACAGTGCAAGTGAAAAGGTGGAACATATTCAGAGACATATCTTCTAAGACCTTGATAACTTCTCACCAACTTTTACAAAGGTATATACAGGACTGGAAACAAACTCAGAACCTATAGGAAAGGGCTTCAGGGCTGAAGGCAGAGAATTAGACATCATTCACACAACAATTAGAGCGGACCGCCATTGTCGTGCATTCACACTAATCTGTGTCTGTACCAGCTACACCAGCAGCAGTCTCCTGTGGAAAAAAAAGTTAAAGGAAAAATGTCTCTTCTATTTCTAGTGGACAGCATGGAACATGTGTGCTATGTGTACAGTCTAATCCGTTAACAGGCATTCTGAATGACCCAACAGACTGCTACAGGTTGGGTAACATCAAGTCACCGGGCTCGTAAAGTCTAGGGGTGTTTTATTTACAACAACAAAAAAATAAAAATAAGACAAAACGGGTATGGATTAAGTAAAGACAACAATGGGGGAATCCAAAAGTGAAAAGGGAGAAAAACAGGAGCTGAACCCCTGGAGAGAGAGAGACATGTCAAATTGGTATAAGGATCCAGACACACCTGAAAAGACAATTAGTGCAGCCATAACAAAGTGAAAATGCGCACTGACTGCAGTGTGAATGAGCCATTAGAGTAATAATAATGCATTGCACAGCCTGGATTTAAATTACAATATGTTTTTTTTTTTTTTTGGAGTGTGTTAAAATCGTGTCCTTTGAGAACAGACACATGGCAACAATTAAAAGAGAAACACTTTCAAGTCTTACAGGGCTGATAGCACCAAGGGCGCTCAACCCTATCCATGTGAAAGGCAAAAGGCAAGAGGAAACCCAAAGGAAATGCCTCTATTGAAGCAGATGCCTCTCATATGGCATCCTTTTTCAGTATCACTACTAGCTTGGAGGAGGACAGGTTTAATGACCAGATTAACTCTTTCACCAGTGTATTGTACACTCTATCAGCCTTTCCACTCTCTCTCTGTCTCTCGCTCTCTCTCCCTTTCTTTTTCTAGCCCTTTACCTGACAAAGCTCATATTTCTCACAGTATGATACTGCTAATCCCCTGCCATGAGTTTTTTGTCTGTGAAGAGACACCATGCCCTGCTGTCCTCTCTCTCTCTTTTTTCTTCTCTGTCTATCTTACCTATGTTTCTCAATATATAATTTCTCTCTCTCTATCTCTCTCTTTCCCTCTCTCTCTCTCTCTCTCTGTATTTTCTGCATCTTGTGTTCAGTGTTGTCATTCAAGGAAGTGGGGAGGGGGCACAATGATTAAAAATCCCAGCATCGACATTGCAGTGTGGGCACCCATGTCACGCCATCAAACTTCGCCTTCGGTGCACAGCCAAACACAGCGCAGCCAACATGCATTTATCTGCCTGTCTCCTCCTTGCCAACAGTGGCGGACTGCAGAGAGGGAGGGGATGGGGGGCTCGCTGTGAGCGGGGTTTCTCTAGAGGAAGCACACCATCCTTGACATTTGGCTGAGAGAAGGGAAGCAAGGGAGATGGGATGTGTTTGAGAGCAGCCTAGGGGTGTCTGTGTGTGTGTGTATGTGTGTGCATGTGCGTGTGTGTGTGCGTGCGTGAGTGCGTGTGTGCTTGTGTGCGTGTGCGTCTGGGCAGCTGGGTAAGGCTACTTGTAGGAAGCAGGAGATCTCAAACATGGGAGGTGCACTTTGTCGATGCCCCTAGGCAGTCTGCTTACGTATACTTTATCCAGTTACTAAAATGCCAAGGCCTCAAACAGGGAAATCCCATGCTTAGTTCAACAGGGAATTTACTTCTGCTAGATGTAAGAGGACCTGAATGTGGCCTGGAGACAATGCATTTATCAGTGCTTGCATATCACTGTGGCTTGTGGAGGAAATCCATTTTTACTGACAAACGACATCTGTCAGGCACGTAGTGAATAAATAAGCCTCTTGTCTAAATCGAAACATTGCATGGAGGAACTCAAAAAAAGAAAATGTCAATATCTAAAATCCTAAAAACAATACAGTTCAAAAGAGTATTAATACCAAATATTATTTCTTCCTGTGCTATAAAATATAAAAAGTGCATAATAAACATTACAATGAAGAAACCCTCATTGAGGTTTGCACTTTCACATCTGAAAGTACATATTTCTGTCAGTTTTGACAAGCCGGTCAAGTTCCCTGTGTCTACATCAAAGGCATGCCATACAAAAAGGGTAAGAGACATTTCCATTTACAAATCGGGTGAAAGACACTTAATTTTATATGATGCCACACTGAGTACATGTGCAGTGTCATCAGAATGACAGTGGCCTTGTTCTGTATGAAAAAGATCTTTAATAAAGAGCTGCGGAAATTGCGTGGTCAGAGACTAGACCTCTATTTTCATAGTGACACTAGCAAATCAAGCGGTGTAATACAAGTAGGTCTTTGCCTTCCTTCCTGTCCTCATACTGAATTCAAATCAGCTTTCGTTTTGACAAGAGGGAGCCCAGAGACAGAGGTGAACATGAAAAACCCTCAATATGAAAAGTATCAGGTGTGACCAATTGAAACTCTCCTCTTTACCTTCATGTTGCCGCATAATGAGTTTCATTTGGGGCCTCCGTGGTCTCTTTGCTTTATGCTCTTTTTAAGAAATGAGAGCCTGGTCTAATATGTGTGTTTGGGTTTGGAATATGCGTTCCTCTCTACTCTATGTGTGCACAGAGAACTATGAGCATGTTATGAAGTCTCTGCTTCCTAGTTCCCACTGCTAACGTAATTTGCTAAACAGGCACATTCAATAGGAGTAACTGTCCCCTGGGTTCTATAATAAATTCATACCGTTGGCCAGTTAGTCAAGTGAAGCTTCCCAGGATTAAGCATTTTTCCCAAGGACACCTTGAGGATTCAATTTGGGATTAAGGACTTTGGAAAAGAGACTTGCTGAAGCAAAAAGAACCAGAGACACACAACTTCAACCTCCGGGTCACAAGACCCCTTCCCTGCCCAAGTCCCTTTCCACTATACCTCATCCACTTAATCACTTTAGAGCTGCACCAGTCTGGCCATTAGGTGAAGCTAGCCAGACTTGGCACACTATGTCAAAGGCACCAAGGGGACCATGTCCGTTCCCACTTAAGGGTCCTCTAATTTGCTACCAATGCTAACATATAAGATATATTGTACCTCTGTGCAACTAGATTTCTATATTTCTATATGGCCTGTTCACACATGAGGTTAAAGGTGCCATGCCACACAAAACCGTTTTTTCCTGTTCTTTTTGAAATATGATAGGTCTATGTGAGTTTGAGTTATATGGGCCATGTGAAAATGTAATACTATCTTTGCTGTCTGCAGTAGCGAACCAGAAGAAATAAACATCAAAATCAGGCCAATTCGATTAATTTTTATGTAGCATTGCCCAAACCCTGAATCTTTGGCAGATAGCACTGAATTATCGCCCAATCCAAGCTCTCCTATATTTGATTAGTGCCCGCCCCACGGAATCCTAACTATGCCGGATCACTGAATATCTGTGAAATAAAGATAACACTCAGAATAGTCTCTCTTTAGTTTATACTGAATAACAGGTCAGGGACAAATGGCTGCACTGAAATTTTGGAAAAGTCCATTATTATGTCTGACAATGGGTTTTGTTTGTTTTAGCCTGTGGTTGTAACAGTAACCTTGCAATAGCAAAGCAGTTATCTGGTTATGTTGGCTATGTGTGTATCATAGGCTATGTCTTCCTCTGCTTCCATTGAAATCTAATATTCCAAAATTTTTCGTTCTTCTTCCCTTGCAATTCTGACATTTGGAAACTAATGTAGATGCTCACTCAATGTGCCTTGCACTGCTGACATGCTACAGCAACAAATCAGAGCACAGCTCATTATCATAGGCGGAAAAACGAGGCGCTTTAGTCTAGGGCTATCTGAAAAGGCTGCATAAAGTCTCCTTTTACTGTTTTCAGCCCAACTAAAGTTACATACCATCTTTGGAAACTGGATCATTTGAAATACCACATAGGAGTAAGGCAGGGTACCTTTAATGAAGCATCAAGCAGTTAAAGCAGTCAAGCTCCAGCCATAGAGTAAAAAGGGATAAGGGCGTCATGGCACACATGCTGTTTCTTACATGATTCATAAAGTCAAGTGTGTTAAATGCCACATAAGGAGGCCTTTCTCGGAAGTGGTCCATGGCAGCAATCAAAGCACATTACTGCCTCTAAAGCTCCTCTCATATAGTAAATTACTGCTCTGAGAAGGTAATTTGGATCCCACCTTGAGCACACATCTCTCAATCTAATGCAATTTTTTGGTAACTTTCTGAGAACCCACTCTTCATAAAGCATTATAAACATTAAAAAGTGGTATGTATGTTTCCCTAGATTCAAAAGACCAAAGAAGCTTATAATGCTTTGTGACACTTCAAGTTGTAAAGACTTTTGATATGATAACATTATAATGCCTTATGAGTACAGTCATAAGAATGTATAAACAGTTATGAATACTAATGCCATTAGTTATAAAGTTTTATAAATAAATTAATCATTTACAATGCTTTATGAATACTTGGTTCATAGAAAGTGTTACAGAACTTTTTCTAAACTATTAAAAGCCAACCATTTATTTGGGGGTGGGGTGTGGGGGGCACTGTACTGTGGCTGTCATAAACAAATACATTCTGTTTCTACAGGAAGACAGCCTAATTATACGGCAGTAGGGAGTGACAAGTTGCGCTTTAATACAAATAGTGTATCATCATCCACTTGCAGAAGGCAGTCTCTTCGTGCACTTTACAGTGTGCATTCCATTGTGTTTCAGTAAATAATTGAGGTCTACACTTTGTTAGGATTTCTGAAATACCTTCTGAACGGATTCATTCAAAGAGATATGTTGGACAAGCACCTGTACTGCACCCAGGTAAGCTCATTGTGCACCCACTGCACACCCACTGTGCAATGAGCTTATCTGATCTTCTACTACTGCTCAACTCTGGCAGCCAAGGCTGTGCTATTGCACTTCAATTAGACAGGAGAATCAGCACTCAGCTGACAGACAGCACATGACCTTAACTTTCCTTGGACTTGTTTTCTCACATTTTCATGCTTGTTTTGACTTTGACTCGGCACTGGATGGATATACCTTCATCATTTAAGAGAGAATTTGAAATAACATTCTACTCTGAAAATGGAAGGGATATTTGTATGCCAAGTCTAAACAAATAATTTGCTGTAGGCAATGTAAAAAAGGACACTTGTATAAACCTAGCAGCATTACAAGTTCACTCCATTCTCATGGGCACATGCAGTCAGGGGAGATAGTATCACCTGTCTTAGGCTCCACTGAGAAGTAGGGTTGTCCCTCGATAATGCTGTAGATAACTCTGGCACTGTTCCCATATGTGGGGTCATCTGCATCTGTCGCTGTCACCTGGACCACCTGGGTACCTGTATGGGCAGGAAACCCCATGTGAGTTTCTATAATAGCATGAAGGATAAAAAAAACATCTGATCAAATCGACCACGTATGCATAAGGAATTAATCAAACTGGCTAGTAATGGTCTAGAGCAGCTTGCTAATCTGGCAACCACCACATGAGAATTTCACTTTCAATTGGCAGCAGGATTACACTTTAAAAGGAACTGTGAGAGAGCATCAAAGACAGAGACATAACCTTGAGCTGGATTCCTTTCCCTGTGTGCTATGTTTCTCAATGTGTGGCATCAGCCGATAAGCTATTAAATGTTTACATATTTCACTTTAATAACCTCACCATCCAACTCTGGTCGTGATACAACACCCACTGTTTCACATAAAAGACAGTGTCATCTTACAAATTGGTTACATTTTATTTTACAACTACCCCTTGTTGCAATCTCATATAAACTCTAGCAATGCTATGACAATTTTTTACAGGCTTTTTACCAAATGAATTGGTCATAACATAAGATGATACAAATCGTGAATTTAAGTCGTAAAGTGCAATAAGAAAGACTATCAAAAGTACTGTGGAATTGAGCATAAATTTCTCCATAGACCATTTATACGTGATTTTAAATCAATTTAACAGTACATTCAAGGGCAGACACTGAGTTGTTGGTCTGATTAAACTGTAAAATTTCCAACCAATATAACATTACAGGAAAACAAATGTCTGTGAAATTCATTTAGATGAGATATCTGATCCCATACACTAATGAGCTAGCCCATTATCACAAATATATTTGCTTTAAGAACATAGATTAGAATATAAACATCACACAGATGTTCAGACAAAACAATTAGCAAAGAATAGAAAAGCATTAAACTGATGGACAGGTAAACCTTTAACCATAAATCTTTGGTTGACTGCTAAAATATGAATGCTTTTAGTTTGATTAAAGTTGATTAAGTGCATTACATAAAAATAAGTAAAAACTTTCTCTTTGAAAGACTCAAAGGTGATGTTTAAGCAAATGCATCAGTTAAATCGAGCTTTTAAGTGCAACGTGAAAGTACTTTCCACCTGAAATACCTAAAAAAATCAGGAACTCTTATAGCTAACTGTATAAACACATTGTCAATCAGACAACTTAACTCTCACCTTTCTGAGAGTGGTCCAAAACAAAATAAAATAAATTCTTTCTTAACTGCTAGTAAGGAAAGTGCGTGTTAGCGACCAAATCATTTAGATGACTTTGTCCTGATAGGATGGAACATGACACAGTGATGTGCAGCTCATTTCAAGCAGAACTTTTGTCAGATGCCCCGTTTCTATTTTCTTTTTCTTGCTCACATTGTTTTGCTGTTTTTAACAGAAATATGACACAATAGAATGCTGTATTTAACAAATATGGCAGCTTGGACGAACAACATTCAGTACTCCATGGCATTGAGACCTCTCATAAGGACACACTGGACAGGGAAAACTGCTGAGCTATAGCCAATCCAAATGTCTCACAGCCCTGCATCTGATCTCAAGGGGTTCTGTTCTGATCTTAGGAGTTTCTGTATATAGTTTACCGACAAAATGTTAATCAAGTGATGATCAATCAAGTTAAGCCATTTACACATTGTTGCCTGGCCCTTCTTTTTGGAGCTCCAGTAAACTATGTGTATTACAACACAATATTTCTTTATTGTATCGGGAAAGTATCATGCAGAGGGAGAAGCTTGTGCACCCTGAGTCAAATGTCCATGTATTCAAAGTTAACTGAACTGCCAGTCTATTGAGACTATGGTGTACTTTGCACTGATTTCAAATAGACCTGTGTATATAAAATATATAATAAAAATGGTGCCTTTCCCAATGCTGTCATAATAACTAGTCTCATGAGTGTCTGGCTCTTCTCTCACCTGTCTATTCTCATTTCTGTGCCGATCAGACTTTCACATTTTTAGATGCACACTACTGTTGAGGATGTGATGGGGAATTTCTAATCAATTCTGCATCTTGGGGGTAAGCAATTGTCATCAGACTATAATGAGAATGAATAGGCCTTGGCTAATTCCACATGGCATATATTCATCAAGCACATCCAAACAAGAGCTGACTGGAAAGACTACGACTGGGAATACCAATTACCAGGAGAGAAAAACACCACCCAGCTAGATGGGTTTCTTTCTGTGTAATTCAGAGGCAATGCTACTACACCGCTGCCACTGGACTGCCGCAGTGGCCATGAACAACCTTGTAGTGTTACCAGTAAATGATAACAGAACATTTTGCTTTTCCTGAGTGTACTCTAGCTATATTTCCATATATTCAGACCACATTTTAGTATGTCAGAAAGGCAGACGTGCAGCCAGAAAGACAGGATTAGCCACATGATTAACGCCAGTGGATTTTGAATGTATTGACCTTAGATGTATGTTCACTAGACAATAGGAACATTGGGTAGGTGAATGGTGGAGAGCAAAGGCCTATAGTGAGGGAATTCAGAGATAATGCTAAAATGTGCCCCTATTATGGCTAGATTAACATCCAGATCGGCTTTCCATATATACTAAGAGGGCATGCAGAGATGGAGAGAAACTCACTCAGATGGATTTTGTCCTTTTCAAAAATCTCAGTGAGTTTTCAGCATGCCTGATTTATAATGTTGTGATTATATTAGTATGGCTAAACACCCCCCATTGATGAGGATTACTGCTAGGTAAGAAACAGTGGTCTTCCATATTAATACATTGGTAGGAAAACCACAAATCTGTAGCAAAGTAAAAGTCCTTCAAAAGAACCATTGTTCTGGACAACCCTGCAAGGATTGAAATCTTGTCAATATCCCTGTCTGGCTTGATCAGTCTTCCTCTTTTAGGTTAAAATCAATTCAGCTACTATGATAAAAACTGAAATCATAGCATCTCTTGATTGAGAGAAAGAGAGGGATGGGTTGGATTTCATGTGTTGGAGTGGGAGAGTGAGGGAGAGAAAGGTAAATAACTATAGAGGAGGGATTTACACAGAGGCATCAGACAGCAAAAGAGTGTTTGTGCGTGTGTGTGTGTGTGTGAGAGAGAGAGAGAGAGAGAGGAGAGAGTAAGAGATGAAGTTTGAAAAAGACTGCTATTTTACCTCGACTGGAGCATTCATGAAATGAGCAACATTAAGAGTGGTGGGGATTCTTGTAAAGGTTGGGTCAAAAGGAGCCCTTAATTTGACACTGCGCCATTTCCATTTGTAATGAGTCAACTGTCTGCCCCAATCAGACGGGCCTTTGCATGCCAGCGCCCTCAGAGGCTCTGTGGCCGTGTCCTCCAGTGCTCACCTCTTTGACACCCACAGAGTGATGAGCCTAATTACTTAAATTAACTAAATTCATGATTTTCCCTTAATTGAAGCCATTCATCAGGCTCGCTGCAGGTATTTGGTCATTAATGATTTAAACACATCTATAAAGGAGCTATAAGGTATGGGTGGTGACTGGCCAATGCACCATAATGTACCACACTGTAAATCACTCTGTGCAAATACTTACAGGCTGATGAATCACCAACAAAATTCCACATAAACCATGATTGTGCTCTACTGTGAGGTAAATAAAAAAACAAACAAACAAATCAGGAACTGTAAATGCCGTATGGACCCTGACAAAAACATTCATAGCACTTAGGCTGTGGAGATCCTGCTTGAAGGACTCTGTCAGCCTCTGTGTCTGCCCCTGAACCTCATACCCACACACAACACACACACACACATACACACACTCTTACTCTCTCTCACTCTAGCTGTCTGATGCCCAATGGATAGTGTAAAACCCTCCTTCTTAATCCACTAGTTATTTACTTCAGAGCTCAGTTCCCCCTGCAGACCTTAGCCAGGGTAATCCTTGAGAAACCTCAGCGCTAGCGTGTAACTTTGCTGCAACTGCGCGAGAGGAAGAGTCATTGCTAACCCAATTACGTGGAGACAAGGCCTTTCACTCTGGAGTGGGGAGAGAGAGATGTCAGTTGCAGGTGCTCCAAAAACCTTCAAGCCCACTTTGCATGAAACCTTTTCTCCCTGTTGCCAACTCCCCTTTTCTCTCAAAATAGAAAAATAAAGGGGGTGCAGTGTGTGTGTGTTTGCCTAGGGAGCACTGAGACTATAAGGTATCAGAGCCTAAATGTATTTTTGGCTGTCATATCAGTTATCCCAGACATTTTGTGACACTGTCTGCCACATAGTGGCTGTTACACCTTCCCAGGCAGATTGTCACATGAATTTTAAATGGGAGCTTAATCCAAGCTCCCTGTTCCGACAGGATTGCTTCGCAGATCCCCAGGCAACGTGTGTTAAGCTGCAGCTTCCGTAGCAAAGCACCTTGGGAGGTGCTCTGTTAAATGTCCCATCAGATTTGAATAATCTTTGCTGTGAACTTGAATTCTCCCATGTTCACTCCAGGCTCCCAGTTCTTTGTTTTACTTTTCCCTGGTTGTGCAGTCTGCCTGTCTCACTCATTCACTACCCTACCCTACTCTATCCACAGCAAGGTGTGGATTACAAATTCAAACTTTGATCCAACATTTCAAACAGTGCTGTTTAAAAATTTGTAATTAAAATATGACAAAAATATTCTATAAATAATACTGTCATGGGATATCTTAGCTGGCTGGTTTTGCTTTCGTTCACAGATCCTTTAAGGGAAATATATCATATCATTCTGGACCCCACTGATCAGCAATGAAAATTGGGCACGATTAAGCTGTTGCAGACGATCAGGCAATTTCAAAAGAAATGGGCATCCCTGTGCAGCATACAGAGCTGCTGGAGTCTTCATGATCCAATGAAAGTTAACAAATCAGAACAAACATTGCTCAAATTCTGCAGTTTACAAATAAAATTAAATAAAACTAATTTAGACAAACTATATGGAAAAAGAGAGACTCACCAAGAGGAGACATTTCTGACACACCAGCTGTGTAAGGGCCATCAGGGAACTTTGGTTCATTGTCGTTGATGTCTTGAACTTTCACCACAAACTCAGACTCAGGTTCAACAGGTCGGTTAGTCAGGCTGTCCACCGCCTGGGCCCTCAGGGTGTAGTAGGCCTGGACCTCCCGATCCAGCCTTTTGTTGGCATGGATGTCTCCGGTGTTCTCATCAATGGTGAATATGGAAGAGGCTCCTTCCCCTGAGAGAATGTACTTCACATTGCCCTCTCCATTGTCAACATCTGAGTGAAGCTACGAAAAAGAGAAGACAACCACAACATAGGTAAAAATGCTGAAAAGACTGAAAAGGAAAGCTGTAGTCTTGCTGCAGCCTGTTCCTGTTTAGTGGTCTTTTAACCCCATTTCCAAATCTCTGTGTGACACACAGATATTCCACAGGCTACATTTGCAGGGACATGGCTAGTGTGCGCTGCAATAGTGCTGAGGTCTTGTGCCAGTACCACCACAGAGTATACAGCCCTCAGGCCAGTCTGTGTTTGACACATGAAGGCTAGCAGTTAAGATGAAGGAGTGCTAGGAAATGAAAAACATCTTTGCTGACAGTGCCAAATCTTCACAAATTCTCGATTTGAGCTGAAAGATCAAAAGGTCCACAGTGAGCATGTGATGTGTCATGAAAGGTGTAGTGAACTTGCTTAATAAATTTCCTAAATATTTTGAAACTACCATCGAGGCCCACCTTGATCATTTGATCATTTGCAAGGTTTATTCACCGCACACACCTAAGGTGAAATAATCAGATTTTTAAAGCAAATAAATGGCAGCAATTTACATAATAAACCACATATGTGGGCTACTTGCTTAGTCATCACAGTCCACATGATGTATACTGTATTGCTGAAAAACAAGTAATCACACAGGGAAGGTTTTGTGGAAAGAAGTCTCTAGGGGTTTCTATACAAATTTAATGTTATACTTCCTGAACACAAAAATACGAGTTGGAAAACTTACAAAATTTCATTGTGTAACATATTATCATAACACAAACAATGCATATTCATTCATGATTCTTTGATCAATTTTGTCTTATTAAATTTGGCAGCATGTTCCCTAGCTGTTTTTTTTTTTTGTTTGTTTGTTTCCGATACACCCCTGACACATTCAAACATTTTTTTTTTCTGTGTGTCTTGACTTAAGTCGGTTGTTGATTAGTAAGGCATGAGTAAGCAGTGGAGAAAAAAGGAACATCAACACCTAGCATTTTGAACCACAGCATGTCTTGGACATTTTGAAAGGATGGCAGTCAGAGTTGACTGCAAATGCCAGCTGATAGTGTTAGCCTGTAGCACAAGAACACACAGGTGCTCGTTTTGTTCAGCAGGATTGCAATGGTCCAAAGGCTAATTAATTATTGGTATATCCACACTGTATTCTTGCCATGTGGATATTGCCACCCGTTACAATGAAATGCAAAAATTATACAAACTGTTCTTTAAATTTCTGAAATTTTTCTGTAAGGGCTGCATTTATTTATTTATAAGATCTGGAAAACAGAAAAAAACCCTTTAGACAATTGGGGAATGCCTGTGTGGATACTGATAATGATGGTAGTACTAATACCATTGTACTAATTAGTTTTTATGGTATTACAGACTCCATGTTCTAATCAGGTCAGTTCTTAAGCCTAACATTTACCTAATATCTCTTGTTCATCTAGTGTATTCACAGGTCCTGGGGGTGCTGGTACAGTTTTCAGATCAGAGGTAACAATATTGTTTGGGGAACACTACAGGCTTGAGTTGGGTTTATTGGAATCCTGCAGAAAATGTAATGAAGTAATGAAGCAGGAGACTCTTTGTATTACAGTACTGCTGTCCTCAGTCCAACTTAACTCTGCCCTCACTGTCAGGTTAGGAAAGAAGGAATGGCTTATAGTACTGTAACACAGCCATACAGAGCAGGTCACAAATGGAGGCCATCAGTGGGTATGTACACATCTACTGTATGTATTTGTGTGTGTGTGTGTGTGTGTGTGTGTGTGTGTGTGTGTGTGTGTGTGTGTGAGAGAGAGAGAGAGAGAGAGAGAGAGAGAGTCTCTCTCTCTCTCTCTCTGTAGCAACAAGAATCAAAGACACACTGAATCAATACTGACACTGATTGTCACTTTGTATGCAAATGTCCTCATAGGAATGACTTTTTGCTCTTTACCTTTTTCCAAGTGACTCCAAAACGAAGGGGTAAACTTTAAACATTTCCATCAGTACAACGGCCCTCTGAGTTTTCTATCACTTCCTAACAGTGCTGTTAAATACTGGCATTTACAGTTGCCTGCTTGGCAGTACACTTGTCAAAAGAAACACACTCTATTTGTTATTTGTAGCACAGTGCTGTGTTTTCGAGTAGGTAACCCAGGAGGCTATGCTGTGTACAAAGTGTCGATGTCGAGATCAGCAATGAGTACAATAAGCTGTGAGTTATAATAGGTCACCACTCATGGACAAAAAAAACTAAAATGATAAAAAGTCCTATAAGAAGTGTCTGAGAGAAAAGAACATTTTAAACATTTGTGCCCAGTTGAAAGTAAGCTTGTTGTGTGTTTTAAAAATGCTGTGACTTGGGGAGGACTCCTTTTCAAATTAACTTACTTTCAAAGAAAGAAGGGCTGTTTGTTTATTCATTTATTATTTATTTGTTTACCTACCAGCCACGCCATTAAAAACAGGCAAATACAAATTATAATCACAGGGTCACAGTTCATAAATAGCTGGAAGCAAACTGCCTCTCCTCATTGATTGAAATAATACCTCTGATATGCCAATGTGAAGCACAAACACACACACACTCAAACACACAGCACACAAAAATGGCTCCAAGTGAGAGGGTGGTAGGTGTGAGAAGATATTTCTGGCTGCTATCAGAATAAAAAAAATTACACAAGCAAACTTTACTGCCTTGACCCAGAAGTTTGGTTTCTGCGGAGCTCAAAGCTGTTAGAACAGGGCTGGATTAGCTATTACAGCAAATGTTCAAATACAAGATAAATCTCCACAGAGCATAACCCTGGGTGAAGGAGAAACATATAGGCCACAGACGTTGGCAGACTGATCATTAGCTGTGGAGCCTGTTCAGGAAGATATAGTTATGCCATGAACTCTTATCTACTTGGTAATCTGAAGCAGCATGAAAACCATTTCCAATAAAAAATTATTCTCCCATAAAGTGTCAATGTGTCAACCAACGAACAATGAAATATTAGTTGTGACAGAATGGTAGTGAAATTATTTTCAATTAGAGATTCTCAGTACATGAATAGCTAATTGATAAATAGCTGTTGTTGCATGGAAATGTGAATGTCCTCGTCAGCTCTTAAATGACCAATTAAAAATGACCCATTTTGAAGATGTAGATAGACAGACAGACCAAAAACAATCCACACTGACCTATTAGTTCCTTTAGGGAAATAGGCAGATTAATATATTCATATAATCCACATTGTGGGTGCATTAAAATGGCTTGATTAATGCAAATGTATGTATGCACGTTTACATTTCCATGCATGTGTGTGTCACTACAGCAGAACAGGACAGGGGCTGAGGCTCTGAACCCTCATTGTGCCTTTCAAGCGGTCACAAGAAAATTAGTAGTCACCACCAGAACCTGTGTCCTCAGCTCTCCTTATCCAGGCTCTATGGGTTGAAACAACAACAGTGATTCAGTTGGATCAGATACCATTAACAACTCTTACCATAGTAATTATTCACGTGTGTAATACAAACAACAACAAATTTTTTTTTGTGTGTGTCTGAGCATTTTGCAGCCATGATCAATAGCAAGATGTTAAAATGCAGTTTGTTTACAGTACAGTAAGCATGATGCTTTTAAGAGCCTGGTAAAGCCTAAACACTGTATGTTTCAGCACAAATTCTCCCCAGCCGTTAGACTATTAAAATGGTGGGAGAGCATTTTGTGTACTGCCTCAGCTAGTGGCTTGCCTAAAAATATGTATAAAAGCCAGTAGGGGGGTTAGTTTTGAAATGTGGCTTGTTGAGGGGCAGAGGAGGAGGCATCATTCATTTATCCACACAATGGTGCAGAGGGCGGGAGAAAAACACCAGTAGAGAGTATGGGTGGGGGGACATGGAGAGGTCATAATGCAGCACAAAGGAGCTAAGAACAACAGAAGCACTCACATCAGCACAGCTGTCACACTACTCCATCACTAGGCAAGATTGGCCACTTTTTATTCATACAGTCAGCACTGGTTTGGTGATCAGCCCCAGGCTCCGGAGCATATCAGCCACTGCAAGGAAACCAAACCTATTTTGATGGGTGCTTGCATGTTTTCTTCTTTAAGTTAATTGGCCTGTTTAATGACTATATATTTCTTTCTGTCCACAAGAAATGATAAATGATAGAAATTACAACTACCCAACAGGCAGTATCTGAAAAATACGTGAACATAGATAAAACACCATCATACACACTTACAGTATAGTTTAATTTACATTTGAGATGCATGTAATAGTATTTTTAATAGAATTAGAATTCATTTTTAAATGAATTTTCACTGCTCAGTTAAATAGAGTGAATTGATGCTTTAATATAGTTCCTCGGCTTAGGAGACACTTTTGGTTGAGGGTTCAACAAGACAGGATGGCGGAGCAGGGGTTGGTCTTCTCAGTCAAAAGGAGGCCATCAGGGTTATCACAGACAGCATATTTCCATGTGATATATAAAGCAAATTAGCACTGGTGCCAGTATGTCGCGCCTGCAGACGAGCCTCATTTGTCTTTCCCCATCAGCAGACAGCAGGCAACTACCCAGATTAGAAATGGCCACACTGTGGGCTTGTTTGTTATGTCTTATGCTATCATCATCATAAAACACAGGGATGAGCAAGCAACTGACACAAACTGAGTGATGCTGAAATATGAATGCTATGCTAAATGTAATGCTATGGAGAATCTAGCCATTTTCAGTAAGCTGTCTCTTGACCCTGGTGTGCCATTCAGATCTTCTCAACAAGCCACCAGTGGTGCATTTAGCCCTTTAGAGAGAGTGGACTAAACAGGTAATGGAAAGGACTTATAGGGCCATACTTACAAATGGTATGTAACCTGTGATCCACCACTCACACATCTAAGCCTTAAGTAAGCATAAGTGTTAAACATTGCTTGTACCTAGCTTGACATCAATGATAAGTGCACAGCAACAAATCAAAGAGTAATTCTAAAGGTATCCTATGCAAGTCTGAGAACTAGAGAATGAGTTTGTATGTTTATTTGTTTAGTGTTGTAATATACACCAACATAGATTAGATTATTATTATTATTATTATTATTAATAAAACGTGGATTTGTTTACAAACTAAAGGATAAAAACCAGGGACTATAATTTTCGAGTTATGTTGACTGACCAGGGACTATAATTTTCGAGTTATGTTGACTGACAAATGTCATAAAGCCTATTCATGAGTTCCTTTCAGTTTCTTCCTTCAGTGTGGTGATGCTGTCATCTTGCAAGTTCTGTACATAGCAGAGAGCCCTCATTCACCCTGCAATGAGTCATTTAACCATAAATGTGCCTATAAGATGGTAAATTAACCTAAAATTCTTGCATAGTGTACCTGTTGTGTTCAAGTCAAATTAGACAGAAATCACATCTATTTTCTCTCAAAAATGTAGTTAATTTAAACTGATGGGGCTCCATGACTTTTCTCATGCAGATTATGGCCTAGAGGCCAAATAACTTTACTGGCCACCCTTAGACAAGGACCTCAGAACTTTACTCTTTTTTTTGGCCTCCGGTAGCTCTATCTTACTATTTCTTTCCACTGAAAAACCTCTTGGATAATTTGTGGTTTTATCATCAATCATACTACAGTTGTGCAATTAGCCAAATTAGTTATGTCTGTAAGAAAAAAAAATCCTTCATAAAATTCACCCACTGTGTTTACAGCCAGCCCTTATGATTCCTAATACCCATCTAAGATGCACTGTAACTCAGTGTTAAGAAATGTGTATGGGAAATTGTGTGAATGCAAGTTATTCTGCATGGAGGCTAGAATTTGTCAAGTGGTCCAATGTGCTGCTCTATTTGTACTGACACAGTTTAGTGATTAATTATTGTTGTATAAAACAATCACTGTGGTCCTTGTCTTCTAAGGTTTTCTTCCCACTGATCTGATGTGTACAGAAAATGCAGTTAGTCCTCACATAGTTGTGGCAAAGCCCCGCCTGATTTTGGATGCTGCAACATTGCAGATGATTGTAACCGATGTAGAAAACATTGCAGATATGAATATTAGCTTAGTAGGATTCAGAGGTATACTGTTGTCATGTTGCTCTTCAAGCTTTCCACATTGATTTATGGTGTGACGAGGTAGCTCCTTGGTTAGCCTGAAGGGTGTCAATGGAAGAGAATAATATAAATGCAAATGATGCCTGCATTCCTTCACTGTACATAAGTGCTCCTCGTAGACATGCATATGCACACCTTTCATTGTCTGTCAAAACCTGTGTCCACAGATTATATCCCAGTAAAAAAAGATAAAAAGAATAAAGGCTCTGAGATAGTGTCGAGAAAATACACTATTGTTTTCCTCCTTCATAATTCTTTTCAACAGAATGTCTGTGAGTTCCAGCATGTTGTCTGGGATGCTGGGGAAATAGAGGTGCGCTGTTGAATGTGTGTTGAGCTTGCTGGGACATAAACAGAGATGTGTGTTCAGATTGGCTGACTTTCAGCAGTGACAATGAAATACCACCAGGGAAGAAAGGATTATCCACAATGATGAGTTATGTGAGAGAGGTATAGACATCAAATACAGACTGCGGTGGTTGTGGTGGTCTGTGTGTTTGTGTGTGTGTGTGTGTGTAAACAGAGATATTAGGGGGGCATGATGCATGTGAGAGGGCCTGAGGGTCTACTCTTACGTCTAATTAACAAGCACATGTCACTGTTGCTTATGCTCACACGTGAACAAATACTTCAGAATTAGGCCAACAGTTCAACCCTGTCTTCTGGGCAAAGGATGGTGGGAGTGGGAGTAATTATGAATGTGATTGGATTCATTTTTGACTTCTTCGCAGATCTTTTTATTTTCTGTGATCAGTCTCTAATTTGTGTTTCCCCTTGTGTGAATTCAAGCTAAACTCCCTGTAAATGCTGACACTTCATGGCTCTTCCACCACAAATGATTAGGCTCTTTAAAAACTCGAGGACACAAAACAGTATTTATGCAAATGCAAGGCTGTAACTTGAGCTAAACTCCTACTTTGTGTTACATTTCCCACACATTTCTCAGGCTCTTCAAACTAAACATTGACACTGTTAGACAGTATCCCCACTTTAATGAATCTCAACCAAAACTATTTGCATGTAAATACATAATGAACTTTCACTGCAAAGGGACAAACAACTTATACCAAACTGTTGATATTCACTTACATAAGCCATTAAGCTTGCATGCCCCATACTTCTGACATGTTTGAGTGGTGAACTGTATAGGGTTCTGTCCTGATAAACTACCTGCCCAGCAGAAAGAGTCACCATTAGGCTTGCACAGCTACAAGAGGACACTCCAGGACAATCATATCCACAGTGGCCTCCTCTTCTCTACTCATGACAATGAGAACAGATGAAAACAAACAGCCGGTAAACTCAGTGTCTCTATTTTCTGGATTCTACCTACAAAAAGCATAATTTCATAATGTCTGCTGAGCTTAGGAACATTCCTTTGGTCTGCTCCAGAGAAATGTCTGAATATTTAAATTCAGTCTCATCACCACCACACAGCTGATTCAGTCCAAAACTGAATTATCAAAGCACTGTCAGTCAGTCCAAAGGACATGACCATGTTGACATGTCCTTTCTGTGTGACACACACATGCCAGTCCTCAAGAGAGACAGAAAGTATTAGTGTATGGCTGGCCCCTCATGAACTGCTTCAGAGCTGTGAGCCATTTAAAAGTGAACAGTGCACACACACGCATGTATGACAAATAGATGTACAAACATATCAGCAGTGCTCGGATTGTTTAGAATAGCTGATTCCAATCACAGCTCTAGCTCCTGAAATAGAAAACCTTAACACATATGTCACTGCATTGAAATTTGATCAACGCTTAGACTGTTTACCAATGTTTGCCGGTTGACATTTGCTGAAAGTGGCCTTTAGTAAAAGTCACAGCATAGTCGTGGATAGCTTCAGTGATGAGGCAGTGCGTAATCTGTGTGTGTGCATGTGTGTGTGTGTGTGTGTGTGTGTATGTATGTGTTTGTGTGTGTGTGTGTGAGAGAGAGAGAGAGAAAAAGAGAGAGAGTATGTGGTTTAGAAATGTATGCTGTGTTTGTTATCATAATGTGGTATGCAATGTCAGTCTTAACAATCTTTATTTTATTTTATTAATAAAGTTGAAATTGATATTTACAATATACTATATTTTCATATGATTAGGTTACAGTTTATGTCATTTATAGTATTATTGAGGGCTCTAATTTGCATGATGTCCAAAACAGATGGCAATGTGCTAAGTCTGGCATGACCATGAACTAAATCTGATTTACTTACTCAGCAAATACACACACACACACTATGAGTAGGGTCAGCACAACACTTGGGTGTATCTGCATAAATATAAGGGAGTTATCTCTGTGAAACTTTGAAAAGATAAAGATGACCAACTCTCATTTAGAGTCAATCTCATGTTTTTCCAGAAGTGCTACTAATTACTTAATCCATTTATGCTTGATTGTTCCCTGCACTACATATATATATATATATATATATATATATATATATATATATATATATATATATGAGCAAATATTGGCATCACTGCTTGTTCTAACTACATGGTTGGTTGTCGCAGCGTTGAAGCCTTTCCATGTTACACACTGAGATTTCAAATTAGAAGACTGACAGATAACACATAAACACATAATGTTCAATATTGCTAAACAGAGAACAAACCTGAATGTAATACATGTACTCTTGTATGTCTACTGCTCTAAACATTAAAAAAAGTATGGTGTGAATCAATCCATAGCTCTGTTGTTTAAGCTCACTGAGTGGTATTGATTGGAAAAAGAATGGGAAAATTGTATACAACATACACCAAAGAGTGAATCGGCAGCTAACACTAACTGAACAGGCCATAGCAATTTACTTTCAGTTTAATTCAGTTAATGTTAGCTGCTGGCTCGTTATTCATATTTAGAGTAGAAAGCTACACCTCCTCTATCAATACAGTATAATGGGACACCCTTGCTAACATTCTTGGGTATGCTTTCACAAGGATTTACCAGATTTTTTTCTTTTGTCATACATAGATCTCCCACCTCTTTTCATAGACTAACAAAATAGTTCTGACAAATTGTTCTTCTCCAAAGAGAGACAGGAATTTGCAAGGCACGTTTAAAATATTGACTTACAACATATATGGCAAATATTGATTATAGGCCTATACAGGCTGTTTTTGCAACTGTGAATAAGACAGTTAAAAGCTCTTAAGAGCTGTTCCCCTACATCAGCACCAACCTATCCATCTATCAGATCTATCAAAACACTTGCTTTCAGTTTGTAAAACAGTTCCACAATTCTACACGTGTTGCTTTACAATCAACAATCGCATTTCCTATCATTCTGTTTTTTTATGCTGTTGTGAATCGCATTGCAAGTGTACAAAATACACAAACTATTTAAGCAACCATCAAATTGACATTCATGCAATGACTTCTTCAAGACTGTAGTAGCAAAACAAGGCACCACAAAACAAGATATTTCACTTGACTTCATAGTCAAGTCAGTTTAGCTGCATGCCACTGTAGGTCTATATTCAATTTGCATTAGGAGTAGTACCTTGTGGAAAGAGAAAAACCTTCAAAAATTATGGGAGTATTCCAGGCTTTCTAAATGATGCAGCAGTGTTCTGTTTGATTACATTCAGCTCCAAAAGTGTCCCCTCTTGTAATGAAACTCCATAAACTTTGTAAGGAGATAAATTCTGATACATTCAATGGCTGATGAACTCCCCTCCCACTGCTGGAGGAGTCATATTGTCTATGCCACTTCACATCCTATTGTGTCTTATCTCTTCACTCCTTGTCCCCTGTGGTTTCCCACTCTGCCCTCTCACACTGAGGCTGCAGTCAAGGCAGACAAGGGCACATGTAGATATTAAGTTCTGCATGACTTACAGAATGTTTTATGTTATGTTTGGTCTCATTTTGATGGACTTTGTATGAGTGCTTTAATGGTCTCAGTCTCATCAAGGCATAGGTTAGTCCTAATATAATTATCAGGAATCTAAAAATTCCTGGTCCCTGCAGTACAGTATGGGGGCTGGCCTCAAAGACAACTCCCTCTCTGCATTTGTCATTTGGCCTTGGAATCCAATGCGCACTATGGTCCTTATCGATAGAAATAATTAGCATTTGACACAATGACAATAGTGGATACTTAAGAGAAGGTGACAATTACCTCTGGGAGAACTTCTGTAGCGAGACTCCCATACAACAGCTTGCTGCTTGCTGTTGTATGTAGCCATGTCCTTCTAGGCCAGGCAGGCTATGTCCATTCTCTGATTAATGTTAATGTTAGTTTTGTAATATTCATTTGATTGGCTTTTTATCTGTAACTGAATTCAATTTATATTAGATAATAAATTATAATCTGATGCACATCGGTCACAGCTGAACTGATTACCAAGAGAAGTAATGCTGTAAGATATGGTGTATCCACAACATGACTGAACTGTTACACTGTATTAGAGAGCTTCAGCACCTGGACTAACAGATGTTCAAACTGACGCACAGACTGGAGAATCCACTGTGTGCTCAGGACAATATTGATAAGTCGTTAAGACAGTGCTGGTAAATTGTCCATAACAGCAGTTGTAGCCACAGCAGACACCAAACTCAGATTTAATCCAATAACTGGTAAGCTAGACATTTGGCATTGTTGGATCTTAATAGTGTAACAGCAAGTAATGCTGAATACACTTTTATACTTAATAGAATCAGATAATTTATATTTAATGGTCAGATTAGGTCAAAGTTACTATTTAAATAAAACCTCAAGATAGCAACGGAAGGTCAGAACATGCATTAAGGAGACCAGGAATATGCCTGTTGTATTTCTCCTACAACATGGTAACATGCATTGAGGAGACAAGGCATAGGCCTGTTGTTTTTTCTCTTACAGCTTCATAAGGAGAGGGCCAATGAGATGATTACTTACAAAGGAAATTAAAGATGCTATAGAAAACTCAACAGCACTGATTGATTATCTGACATTGAATAATTTGTCTCATCTCAAATAACAGAGGTTGTTAGACCATGGATTAGAACAAGCAAACTCTTGTGAATGGTATAGTGACTTCTATGAAAGCATACACATACATTAAATATGCTGCTGATCCCCCATTTTGTCATCTAAATTGGCAGTAGACTATTTATTAAAGGGGAAAATGTGCTTATTTCACTTTCAGAAGCGACTTTTGGGTTCTACACTGTTTACTGCCATACTGCATCAATGTGTTTGTGGACTATCCACAAAGGGGTCCTTTGAGTACTGAATAATTTGGAATAAATTACATCTCAGCATCATTCTTTGCAGGTATAACCTTGATATAAAAAAGCTGGAACAATGTCTTTAATTTAATAAATGTCATTAATTATTCACATGATGTCTTAAAGATCTGTGAAATCAATACAACTATGGTTTGGTCCAATACTTCATATCCAGTTTGCACCAATGACTTTGTCCTATTATTATTTTCAACTATCCTGACACTCAACAACATTTTGTTGAAGCTGAGATTACACTTTTTTCTGTTCTGTTACCTAGCAACTAGCAAGCTCGAAAAAGTTTGAGATCTGAGAGATCCATGTAGTTTCTTTCCACTTGAGCAAAACTAAATGTATGCAGACTAAAGCTCTGGAGTGCATTCCAGAATAATTCATAATAAGGATATCAAGACAAAGGTCAGCTTTGGTTGGTCATAGGTCAGTCAACAGTAAATGCAAACTAAGCAAAATTCTGAATTCATCAAATTTGTGCAGCGCTCAATAATATGAATGGCAACTGTCTATTTAGACACAGTAGTATTCAACCAAGTTGCATGACTTGCTTGAGACTTTCCCCCACTTTCAGGAAGGAAGCTTTCTTGCTTCTCAAGGATCCAGATAGACTTCAGGTTGCCATATTTAACATCAGGTTAAAGCTCTACTAGACAAAGGGCTACTGGGGAAAAGACAATATCAGACCTGATTATTCAGAATTATAGGGTATGTGAACATGAAATTTCACAAAGAATGTTTGGAACAGACGTGGAGAGAGAGACTGTGTGACTGTGATTGGTGCAAGCTTTCAGGGATCTATATGAAAATTTGCCTACCGTTCAAGAAATGTGAGAGTGGATGGAGGATGAATGGCATGGACTAGAATGAATGGCAGAGTGGACGAGGATGAATGGCATGTCAACTTTAATAGCTGAAGTTAATTTATTTGACTCAAGTTGTGGGGAAGCTTTGTTTTGTTTTATTTTATTTGCTTAATTATTTCTATTGCAAGTACAGTATTAATTTAATATTCAAGTGTGAAACAGACCGTAACTGTGGCTCACTGCTGGGAGGAGCCCAATTACAGATATCCACTGGAAAGACAACTGTTGGTCACACTGTTTAAGGAACCCATTTGAAAATAAAGTCTAAGGGCAAGGTCAACCCTGCTTAATACTACTGCCTGTCTCTGTCTTGATGTGATTGAGTGTTCTGGCCTAAGGGTTGAAAGCTCTGGAGTTACTGAAACATGAACAAAATTGAGGGATGCATCTGACTCAACCAGGAGAGAAATACATATTATTTGGCAAAGGCATATATTTTTTTGCTATCCATTGAAGTTTGTGTCCTGAAAATGCTCTTTCTAAATAATTGCTTATACATGCATGCATAATCTTACCTCTCCTTCATCCATTTGCTATTTTAGAGATGACATCATGGTTTAGTCATGAAGCTGACTGTAACCTTCAATGTGTATTTTGAGTGTTCTCAATTCCCTTACCATAATGGCTTTACTTACAGCAAGGACAGCCAAAATCCTTTCATCAGGCCTTGTCCATATACTTACACTCTCACCCTGAGTTCATGGATGTTTTATAAAACAGATGCTGGGGAGTTTGATAAGTTTGTAAGACATTTTTAGAAGGGTTACGTGATTAAATTAGTCGGCAATATGGCAACCTCAGCATGGAAATATAGCACAACTGTGTGTCTCTGTTGCTTTCTCCTCATCTAATGGCATTACTAATCACCATCCATGAAATAGAATTAAATCCCATAGGAAAATATTATGGGTATTTGATAGCCAAGAAGACCTAAATGTGATCTCATTATTGTTTCAATTATGCCCTAATTTAATCACACATATTTCTCCTAAAATTATAGGAAGTGAGATACTTAACTATAAAACCCTCCCATACTTAACAAAAAGTTGCCAATCCACAACCACTTTGATTCATCTTCTTGTCATAGCGTAGTTTCTTTGCTTCAATGTCGGGATGTAGGAGTATTATATGAAACACCATAGGATATATTTGGTCTATAAAGAAACCAAAGAATCAGATTTAATATTAAAACATAAGCTATGTTACATTGGCCTGTCACTGGCTAAAGGATTTGTAAGAGCCTCTGTTGAAAGGCTACACGGGAAAAGAAAACATAAGCAATAAGAGGCTGTGGATTTTGCTGGTTTTACCATGGCTAAGGGGAGTTGTTACACGTAGACTTTATAAAATGGCATGGTTTTATTAAATGCAGACACAACAATGAGAAATGTAGACAATTCCTCCACCAAGCAATACATTTTCCTCTGGCTGAATGGTTGGCAAGTAACGCACAAACACAGCCACCGTTCACTCTCCTATAGCGCAGCAATATAGAACGAAATGGTCTGAGTCGTCCAGAATCCATTTCAGAACATATCTTTAAGCTCACAGCATTTAGAATGGCCTAGAATATTTACAGTCCAACGGGAAATACATTTTGCCTGGATTTTTTGCCTGGATTTTTGTCATAGGCAAAAGTGCTTATTTGATTTTATTCTCTTTATTCACTTATTATTCATTTGGCTCCATAGATGTAGTAGACAGTTATAGTGGTCTTCCATTAGAATTTACATGACGTGAAAAACAAAAATCACTTATAATCACAAATAATTTATTATGATGGTAGATATTT